>JAJTIW010000043.1:0-318684 GCA_021365295.1 Tricladium varicosporioides | reverse complement strand
TTTTTTAGACTAGTTGATATTTAATAAATATATAAAAAATGAATAATAAACTAACTAGCCTTAGCGAGAGTAGAGAATATAGATCAAATAAGACTTTATACCCTAGTCGAGTATTCTAATTTGTAAAAATATAATAATATAAAATAATCCCTAGAAAGTATATAAATATACTTTCTATATATATCTAATATATATAAACTATATACTTACTTAGTAAATTTTATTTAACAAAGGAAAATAGATTTGTTTTCCCTATAACTATCTTAAATAATATATTTATCTCGAGATACTTATACTGAGTATATACTTATACTTGTTTCGCTATATAATAGATAATAATAAAATAATTATTATCAAAAATAAAATATACTTTCTAAAACTATTAGTCTTTATTTAGCTTTAATTGATCTAAGTAAAATTCTCTCTAAATATTTATAGAGTATAAGTATAATATATATTAGATATATACAAGTATAATATCTAGTAAATTATATCTTTAGAATATTATTTTATTTGCTCTATACGAATAAAAGTTACTAGTTGATCCTCAATTGCTAGAAAAGTATAAATCGCTTATAGTAAAATAGTACTAAACTTCTTTAAAAGCTATTAGTACTCAAATAAGAGAATAAATCGACCTAATATAATTAGTATATAAGATAAAACTAAGTATATACTAAATATATATAAGGTTTATACTAGAATATCTCCTTGCCGAAGAGTAAATATAATATTGTTCGTAACTTAGTATAAGAGTCGAGTAAAATATAGAGAATAATAAGAATAATTTCTATATATTACAAGAATAGTATATAAATAATATATTATATTAAAAGGGAAATAGATATCGAATTTAGTAGTATATTAATTAAAAGAGACTATATAATTTTGGTCTTGTAGATAATTATATTTTGTATATATTTAATATATATATTATATATACTAGTACAATTAAAATTAGAGATAAAAGTAAATTTAACAATATATATATATTATATATATAATATATATATCTTATTAAGAAAGATATATTATATAGCTTTTGTCGACTTGTTTTATATCTAATATATATACAAATACTTCTTTGACTTTGAAAGCCTTGTTTTACAAGTGATTTTAAGTACTCAAGATTAATTTAAAGAGATATTTTTAATATTAGTAATATTATATATCAAGGTTCCTGCTTATAATTTAAATTATAACTAATAAAAATAATCTATATATTATAAGTATATATAGAGTATATATTATATTTATACTTATTTTATTTCGTGAAAATATTTCTACTTCTTGATCTAAGTATATTTACTTAGTAGACAATATATAATAATATCTTCTTAGTTTTTAATTATTTATAAATCTATAAAAAAAAGCTTTAGTTTATATTCTTAATTTTTCTATAATAGAAGAATTAATATATTGTTGACTAGTAGATTACTATAAGTTATTAATTTTATTAAGCTTAATATTGTTATATATTAAATATATATATAATATATTTTTATAGATATATTTACAATACTTGATTTTTGAGTATTTATATAATAAGTAATAAGACTAATAGTCTTTTTCAAAAATTAATAATTTTATAGTTTCTTGAGTTATTTTATAATAAGAGAATTAAATCTAGATAATATAAGTAAATAATATAACTCTTATATATATTAAATATATTTTTAATATTTGCTTTTTAGTTATTTGAAAAACCTTCTCTTTTATAATATTTAATATAATTAAAGGAGTAGAATAATAAATAAAATAAGTAATATTATTATTACTTGTCTTTGGATAATAAGAGATATCAAGATAATTAAATATCTTATAAATAAAGACTTTTAATCGATTATTATTACTCAAAGTATAGTCAAGCTCTCGAAGATACTTTTATATATTATTAATATATATTGAGTATATATTAAATATATTTAAAATATTAACTTATTATACTTAATTTTATATAGATTAATATCAAGTTTTGTAAATACTCAGGTAAAACTAGAGATATTATAAGTTCTACAAGCTCTATATTATAAGAGAAAAATAATGAATAATTTATTGAATTATTATTACTATTATAGGCCAGGTATTCTCGTTCGATATCAAGCTAGAATATACTCAGAATCTGCTTTGTATAGATATAATATACAATTACTTACGCTTAGGTTGTTCATTTACCGTATAACAAATTCAGTTGCTGGCTCAGACATTATAAAAATCAAACTAATTGTACAAAGTTGGAGTTTTCGATGCTCTGCGCATCAGTTTACTTTGACACGTTAGTCTATAACGCGTCGGCACGCGCTAGGGTGATCTGCTACGCGACTGGCGTATGCTTGGCATATTCTCTACCCTGGCCGAGCTTTGGTGGCGTCAATCTCTACCCTGGCTGAGCTTTGCGCCGAATTTTACCCGTCTACCCTGGCCGAGCTTTTCTCTACCCTGGGCGAGCTGTAACCCCGGACAATAACTGCAAGTCAAAATTTTGCTGGTCACTTGTTTACGTTAATTAGTATTCAAGTACGCCTAGGGGACAAACAAAAAACTACGAATCGCGATAACCACCTGTCCACTTCTGTCATCAAGGATAGAACCTTTTTCATTTTGAGGTCATTACCTACTGTACTTGGGAGTTAATCATGTGAGTGAACAAATTTTCCACATTCATACTATAGTGACTAGTGAACGAGTCTAGTAGCGGGAGTCTACGAAGCCCCATCTCATATGTAGGTGGCAGGCTATATATTTCTGAACTTTTTGAGATTCTAGTTAACATATAAATACAGATCGGATATTTCACGTTTGTATTCGCGACACTTGAGAATATTTCCCCGGCACCCGGATTCTAGCCAATTCGCCCAAATGAATTGCCAAGTGTTGTCTACTGAAAAGTACGATATTGTGAAAAACTGAGGCGTGATGGTCTTAAATACAGCAGACGACTTAAAAACCCATCCTTGAGAGTTAATATGAGTATTTTGCTCACCGACCTTTAATTCACAATTGAAAAGGAGTGTTGCTAAAGGGTATGAGGTTGCAGAGGGAGAAGAAAGTACTCTTGTGAGTGCTGGCCGAACGTCACACCTGATGAGCCTAGAGAACCGCCAACCAACGTTAGCGATGGCAGTGAAGACAGACCGGACGATCTACTACCACTAGCATCACTTGCACCAGTACCAGCACCACTCAAAGCGAAGCAAAAAGAACAAGAGCTGCAAAGGAAAATTAGGAACAAACCCAATGTTTCTTGCGAAACAAGAGTCCCGATTTATTATCCGGTACAAAATCGCTATCCCACCCAAGCCACACTAAGAACTTGTAGCAAATAGGAATTCGGCAGGAAAATAACGAAGAAAGGAATTGGAAGAAACACGGAGAAGTTAAGGAGCGAAGGGGAACAGAGGCAAGAGAGGGAGGGAGAGAATTACCACACGTTGTAGCAGAACCACCATGATTCCTAGTTGTTCATAAAATATCTTCCGAAGACATTATCGTATTTGCACCTCTGCACCATGCCTATCTTATAAGTAGCTATCAAGTGTTGCTTGAAACATGCCATTTGTTGACAAAGATCCTCAGACTTCCATGCCCATTACAAAATGTGACTCAATTTTCAGCCTTCCATCGGTATTACATCAAATATGCTTATTGGCACAAATTATACATGTTGTTTCTGCATGCAGCACAGACAAACGTGCTTACATGGAGGATTCCAATATTGGGGGCTAACGCACAGACATTGGGCGCAAATCATCCCGTGAAAATGAGGCTGGGAACTTTGGTGTGCCCACCTCATGAATATCACAAAAACCATGAGCATGTGAACAGCTTATCAAGGTGAAGCAGGCTCGTTTCAATTACAAAATTACTTCAGTATCAAAAAACAAAAGTTTCCTTTATGTTCTACTGAGGTAAGCCCGGATTGTACAAGAATCAAGATCTTCACAATCGACTTCCGGCCGAACCTGTCGATTCCGCCCGCTCTTCCAAAAGCACATTGTGGCGTTGTGAGACCAACAAGGAAGCACAGCCTTCTCTCAACCAGACCTGTTAGAAATCAGTGCCAAGCGGACGATGGCGTTTTTCTTTCCAATGGAAGGTTTTGGCAGAGTCAATACTTCTGCGGGTTGAGGTGTGGTGATTTGCGGGTTCATGTGATGGGTGTGCCTAGGTTGGGTTGATTGAGCTACATAACAGCCTGGTGTTCAGCTCTTCCAGCCTTTGCTCTCTTTCGAAAGATTTTTTTGCGAAGGCCGTGTATTATATGATAAGTGAGGAAAGGAATCATGGGGAACTACTCCTGGTGTTATACTAATTGCTGCGTGAGTTTTTTTTTTTAATAACCAATATGGGGAATCTTTCCACCTTTACGCACAAGTCTTGATCGCCTGATTTACTGACCGAAATATGGATATAGAATTGTATTTATGATGGAGTCAGCAGTGCTGGACAATCGAATCCAGAATATGGCATCTGTAATGTGTTGACGCAAGCGAGGTCGGCCTTCTCGACCTGCAGTGCGAAATATGGAGATTGTGGGGAGAATTTGAGTCGTGAGTGATTTATTTTCATTCTTCCATTTTTTATTATATGGGGGATGTATCGCACCAATTGTTGAGAGTAAATTATTATAAGCCGATGATAGAAGCTCAATCAGTCCTGTAGAGTCGACTCTACATCTCCTGGGATTAGAAAATGATCCGGAAGACTGAGAGTCTACTTCGAGTTTTTTTCCCATCTAGAAGATTCTCCTCCGTGAGAATTGATATTTTATAGACATTATATGAGTTAGTCTAACACGATTTAGAATTCAACTATGAGCTTTCAACCTGGTGTGTGTCAACATCAACAAAAACATCAACCACTTCGACGTCGAAGCCAACTACTCCTACAACGATAGTCACTACAACAAGTACTTCGAAGTCTAGCTCTACAACCAGTACAACTTCTAGCTCTCAGCCCACACCAACGATAACCAGCACCAAATCGAGCACGACTTCAACCACGTCCTCGAGTTTCACACCGACCACTACATCCAATACCTTCAGTTCTATCATTACTGTACCAACATCCTCCATTGTGAGCAGTCACATTCTAATTGTGAGGCTCTTTAGATGCTAATACCAACAGACCTCTAGTAGCACAACCTCGTCTTCGTCCTCGTCCTCGACGTCCTCGAAATCAACAAGTACCACAACTGCACCTACTATTGTGATTTCATACGTCACTCCATCTGTAGCCTCTGCAACTACAACATCGACATCTTCCACCCATTCTGCTATTCCCCAATACACGGCTGGAGGGAATCTCCTTGTGGGATACTGCGCAACTCCGTATTTTACTGTGATCCCGGGACCAACTACGGACCTATTCGTTGGCGTGGTAGGATGTGTGGGGGATAAAGGAGATTGTTGCCCATTCGCTGTGGCTTCTACACATGCTAATACTGCCACTTCCACCGGGCCATCATTTACAACCGTGACCCTCGGAGCCACTACGACGAGTAATAGTTTCGGTGCAATCAATCAAAATGTGGCATTCCCAACGGCGCTTGATGCTCAAGCTGGAGTTTTGGATAAATGTCCAGGCGATTATCAATTACTTGGGAATCAGTGCTGCCCCTCGAACTATCTCCTCTTCTCCACGATGCTAGGGGGACAGACCCCATGTTACTCAACCATAACTCCGTATCTCACCCCACCACCCCTTGTGGCCGCAACTTCTACAGGTGTAACAGCCAAGCCAACCCAAGCTGTAGTTAATGTTGTTTATGCAATGGCATATCCTGTCAAAACTGCAACTCCCTCAGGGGGAATGCCCACAGCGGCAAAAGCCGGGATTGGGGGCGGGGTTGGTGCAGTTGCACTTATTGCTCTTCTCGCACTTGGTGCATTTTTTTGGCGAAAGAAAAGCCAAAAGAAACGGGAAAGTACACTATTTGCTCAAACTAGTCAAGGGACACCCGGCCAGAGTACACTCAACAGTGGAGGATTTTCTGGAACACCAGCCAGCAGAGTTAGCGAAATGTACCAGTCTCCACCACCACCACAACCGGCTGGTCTTGCAACAAATAGCAATATAATGGGATACCCACCCGGATACGCTCCAGTTGTTGGACAATTTGATCGTGATCAAGGACGAAGATACAACAATGTATCCCCAGTTGAACGAGGGATGAGTGTCAGTCCACCAGACCAGCAATACCAAACTTACCCACCAAATACCAACCCATTACGAATGTCCGATCAATACAACTACCCACCACAGAACCAACAGCAATACTCCCCTAATCCTGGTGAAAGTGGATATTTCCCGCCCAGCCAACAACCACAGTACCCAACTGAGCCTCCCCCAATGTCCCAACAACCAACCTATCCCATACCTGTCTCCGAAATTCAAGCCCCAGCACGAGCACAAACAATTCAACGTGTTCCAGTACCAGCGCCTCGACCCGTCTCCAGCTCCCCAGAACCAGTCTACAGACCTAGAGTCCTAGCCACAGTCCCACCAGAAGGTCTGTATGGCGATGCACCACCCAGTCCTCCTTCTACAGTCTCAGCAGGTGCGAATGGTTCCGGTACTGGGCCTGGAAGCGGTAGAGGTGTGAGCACAGCAAGTCGTTTGAGCGGTGCTGCGACGGCGTACAGCGGGCGAGAATTGGAGAGCGGTAGGTTCACGCCTGTTGATTTCGGCCTACCACCTGGAGAGCTGGATGGCGCACCGAGTACCGTTAGTAGTGGTACTGGGCCAGGGAGCGCAAGGCCTGGGATGAGTGGGATGAGCCATAATAGTTGGGGGCCGGCGGATGATGTTTATGAGGTTGAAGGGCATGGGAGACGGTAGTCGTGGGGTAATAAAACTTGGTGACGGCAATTTGCATCCATCACGAGATTCGAAGGGTACAATGAGGAGGAAGGTGATTCGTAATATTATATGTGATACCCTTCGTATATGCATCATTTTGGATGTCTTGAATACGGCCGGAAATAAAATATGATGCAATAACGTTATACTTCGAAGTAGATTTTAATGATTAGTACATAATGAACAACTCTCAAAAATGCATCCAGCATGCTACCAGTCGAAATACTCTCGCAATAGATAACATATATTTGCTAAATTATTCTGCAACTCAGCTCAGGTTCTAGTCAAGTTCTGCAAAGACCCTTCAGAATTTCCCCAATTATGTGGGAGCTATAGGCCTGCAGGTAACTAGAGTTTTAGAAGTACTCTTTCAAGCTTTATCAATGGTGTTGGCATTTGTTAGACCTTTTGTAGAGCTGCTGCTTTGAAGTGTCGAATATGACAGGGTGGCAGTCGTTACCTGCACTAGTTGATCAAAGCCCAAGTCCAATCGCCGCACCCACGCAATATATTCCCTATACATCTATGTACCAAAAACATTTCATCTAATACGTGACATTATACTAGGAGTAGGTCTTTTCGATCTGCTGGTCTCATTAAGGTGCTGATTCTCTCCCAGCAAAAACGCAGACTGTGGAATTTATGAAAGTATGAATTCATCACACATAGAATTTAAGTGAAGTTGATCTGATATACTAGTAGACGGCTATGGAGTGTGGGAGCGAAATCATGGTAGAGGGAAGTTTGTAGGGCTGTGGCATAAAATGATGAGGTTAACGAGGTTTTAGACTTTCTTGTCTTCCTGTAGAGTGCAAATACATATGTGAAGCTTACTCGAGAATGCAAATATCTATAAACCTGTTAGTACTGGGGTCCCAAATCAAAACATGGTTCCATCCCTCTCAGAAGTAAATGTTAAAGAGATGGAGATGCTCTCGAGACTTCGAGACATGGGGGACAGAGTGAACGTGAATCGAGGCAGTGAACACGAATAGCGGTGTAGAGGTTAAAGGCTAAAGCACTCTAAACTTAGTATAGGTTCGTGAGGAAATGACCTCCTACTTCAGACAAGAAATGTGAGCTGAAACTCATAGTCTTAAAGAAAGGATACAGTGACACTAGGGAGCATGAGTTGAAGAGAAAAGATTACGCATGGGAATACTAACAACCTAACAATCTAAAGCAGGCTCTCGAACCTTTTCGATGCTCAGAAATATTCCTATTTCCAAATGAAAATATCCAAGCGTACAAGTTTGTCCTTTTAGAAAATGTGACTGGATAAGAAAAGGTTTTGTGGGTGGGTCACCGAAAAACCATTGAGTCATCCTGTCAATACTCTCCACTCAAATCCCACTGTTCCGCCGAAACCTTTTAGCCATATGTAAAGTCAAATAAGCAGATGTGGATCAAAAACAAGCCAAATCAATGGCTCTAGGTGGTGTGGTGTAATGGTAGCACGTGACGTTGTGGTTCTTCCTCTCATCGGGAAAATTACACTGATCCGTTTCAATCTGGGTTCGATTCCCAGCACCGCCAGAATTTCAGATTCTGGATTGAAGTTGAGGTGGTTTGATTCCATCAATACGATCAATTTTTGAATTTTTGTTAAATCGTGATTTGGTGGTGTTGATTACTCGCTTAACTTTTTAGTGGGTGGGGGACAAGGGAGAGTCACCTTTGAATTGACGGTTCCGATTTAATGGTTTGTAGTCAACATTACCTAGTAGAATGAAATTGGATTTGGATAGACTTGTCTTTATTCCTTCAACACCTGATTTCGCTAAGCCAAGAAACAGGTAAGTTACTTGTCAAGCGGCTAAAACTAAAGACATCATTTTGGCTAGACTCTACCGCTAAATACTGCTCTACACACTGAGATCGCACAACACATTAAAACACTCATTCATAACATTTACAATCAGATGTTCTGTTATGCACTAAGCTGCTCCTTGATATGTCACTCCATGCTGTTATTTTGACATATGTAAGCAAGGTGAACTAAATAAGCAGGAGTTTACTACGACAAATGCATGAACCATCCATGCAGTAACTGTCCGGAGAGGGGGCATCTAGCGAGTTGCAGTAGAAATCTGGCTGATGCATCCTGCCAGGGCAACTACGACACAAGGAGGTACCAATCCCACTTCACTTCGAATAATGCCGGGCTAATGTAGGATTGACACTTTCCTTGGTAACGATGTATTTGAACGAGGATGTCTTGAAGAAGTCTTCAGTGCCATATATAAAAATTGAATCATCTTGTTATTCAAGAGATCAGCGTATGCTATCAGGCACAAAGATTTATTTTTCTTTGGGTTCACCCATCAAGGCAGATAAGACGCATAATTCCTGGCTATTAAATCCACTATGAGTTGCAACAAATAAATTTTTATATTTCCAGAAGTAAGAGGAAATACAAACCCAGGAGTTCTCGACACGAAGAAACAAAACTCACGAAATGCTTAGGCATAACCCACCAATTGATAAAGGAGTGCTAATAGTATCTTAAGCTCCACGAAGTACTCCCCGCAAAAACCCACTCTGAACTAGCCTTACATGAAACATATGCATTACATCTGCCAGAACGCCTTGGAGTTCTCCTGTCTCCGTCCTACCACAGCTTGATACAAAGGATCCATTCATCTTGATTGGTTTGTGATCAGATGAAGAAGTAAGCTTAGGGCGCCTGGGGTGCTTAAGGCTAAGACAGGGCTTGCACGGTCTCCATCACTCTGGATTAGTTAATGATTATTATTTTCTCAAAACGGATTTATCCGAACTATTTCGTGTAACAACTATGAGCACTTCACGTCGGGGCTTAAGAAGGACGAACACCCTTCTCCTCCGTACCGATAGGGCTCTGCCTTCTGAGCCCCTGTCCTTCTTCATCATGTAGCCACAGTTATTTCTTCGCGTCGTGAGCAATGAACCGATCGGAATCATTTTTTTCTTGTGCCGTGTTCTCTGCGAAGGACTCCCGGGGGGGGGGTCATCTCAGTACCTGGCGAGTCCGCAGGCAAATTTTCAAATAACAGTGAACAAAGCCTTACATATCTACCTCTATACCTGAAGAAATTAGGTAGAAGGGGGAATATAGGTAAGTGAATCGGTAGCTATATTCCATAGCAGTAGTGACCAAATGTTCTGGCGGGGAGACTACATAAACAAGGGTGGAGGAGAAGCCGGCTTTGGTAGTAACAGGGGAGTCGTGCGCCCACTGTTCTGTTCGCCTCGATGGCTGCAGGATGCAGAAACGGACCAACCCCTGTACAATAAAGGTTCAACGAATTTCTATAAAGGTCATGTTTCCTGATCTTGTCAATTGGGAATGTAGATTGCATTTTCTCTATACTCTATCTCAGCTAAGGCTGGAAGGCTTGCAGATATATTATGGGATTATCTCTTTCACCTACTTTAAATTCACCCAGCCTTCACAAAATCTCCTGTAAGTCTGAGTGATAAGTAGGCTGCTCCTATAACTTATTAACGGTTCATAATTTCAGATTTAACTCCTCGTATTTTCTCCTGGGAGAACTAACTAAAGCAAATCTCGAACACCATGTCGACTCCATTTCCAAAGATTCTCCCTCGGGACTTAACAACTGATAACAAATTGAACTTGATATTTGGAATCTTCGCAGTAACAGTTGGTACCTTGAGCTGCCTCTTAGCATGGGCTACATGGAAACTTGCCTATACCCGTCGCGCAAAACGAGAGGATCATCGAGGTCCGTCAGACAAATTCAAACCCGATTGTTTGTTGATGGATATTCATGCTGATGTTGTCAAAAGATGTGGGACTTGATGAGCAAGAAGGATTTGGGCAGCAGCAAGCGGTTTTACAAGTTGGGCGTGGTTATGAGCTGACGCTAAGGGTTGGAAGGGGTGCTTAAATCCTGCAATACAATAGGGAATGAAATAGAAATGATGAATCAAGGATCCATTCTCTAAATTTATGTAGTAGAGACTGCAAGGCTGTAACTAAAGGATTGCCTCTCTTTCCTTCATAACAAGAAATGCCCATAGATTTTATAATCTTTTAAAAGTCATCAAAGAAGAACAATAAGAAGTTCTCGTGACTTGTGACCATAAGCAGGATCATCTTGGATGATGTTCAAAAGCCCATCCCTTTGATTGACATTTTTGGTCGAGGCAGGCTTATTGTGCATCGATTGCAGACATGGATAGGTACGGCAATGATGCATGCGCGAATTGAACGGTTCCGCGAAGCGGAAAGCAACAGGGTCCTTGGCTCCTGCATCTATACCAAAGCCTTCAGGATTCTCGGATGGGCTAGCTGCAGAGAGCGCCACGGCATTGTACGATTATGAGGCACAAGCGGAAGGATATTTGCCCTCCCAACTAAAAAGCTTATCTAACAGATAACGATAAAAAGCAGCGAGGATGAACAGTGGATTGGAAGGATTATTGGAGAGCTAGGGCAATCCCCAGGCTGTATCCGCAATATTGTTTGGGCGAGGTGCAACATGCCACAGAGCCTCGTCTCATTGAAGCATTAGAGACCGGTGTCTTATTAGAAAACGGAAAATAATAAAATTGATGGGAGCAAAGCGCTGTATGGTTATGACAGCCAACTAGATTTATAGATATTGCTTATCCTAGCTGGTGCTTTCATCTTCAACCCGATCTCTCTGACGTATAGCATTCTCTCCCTAGAGACACTGCTGGTAATGATCAAGCCCTAAATACCAGAGAAATACCTATTCATACTATCTTCAATTATCTCAACTGCATCTTCTCAGACACTCACATGACTGGTCAAACATAATTCTTCGTCAAGAGTCCGTGGCAATTCGAACTGCAACGACATGAATTGACATAGAAAATTCATATTATTTCCCGTGGAGGAGTTTCGGTATAAGTAAGATAATAGTTGACATGATCTCCGCGCTCCTGGGGCTATCAATAGATCTTTTCGTAGAAAAATAGCAAAAATTATATGGGGAAGGACTTTAAGTCCACCGATGGACTTCAAGTCTTGACTCCCAGGCTTAGGTTATGCTGGGTGGCGCGGCCGTACGTTCAGCCTGATACTCATACCTCCAAGTCATCCCCCCATCTGCATATATACCCCAGAGGAGGATGTCAATTGTATCCAAAGAAATTCAACCGTGTTGATAAGTTGTTGCGAATCCATTTTCACCTCCAATGAACTAGGAAGGTTAACGTAAGGGTTTAGCATAAGAGCAGCTTGTGTCACGCTGTATTTCCTTTCCTGATGAGGCTACTATTTTTTACCAGATGCTCATCACTTTAAGAATCAACCGCGGGTGGGAAGAATTGTTTGACGATACAATATGCCAGCACAACGCCTCTTCCCCACCCCTATTACCGATCGACGCCACTTCTCCACTCCGCTCATGTCTCTTCTAGCTCCATAGAGTGCATCATCGAGTCAGCACAACCATGTAGGGACCAGGCTCGAACGTTGCTGAGTCTTACCTCCATCACAACCTTGCCAAACCTCAGAACCTCCCGCACCGTTACTGCTAGACTCACTATTTGTTACTTCTTTCCTCTCAATCTTCTATTGTTACGAGCCCGCTTCAAAAATAATACACAGTGGTGCAAAGGCTTTGCTAAACGAAGGGTTCACTATGACAATTGATATTCTTGCCTAGATGACCAGGATCGCAAGTACCTTCTTCGGTGTGGGTGAGTTGGAAGACCAATCATAGGTGAAGGCACGATAGTAAATAACTGGGCTCCATTTGAATAGTTATTGATGAGTTAGCAGGAACTTAAACCGAATAGTGACAGGAAAGGTTGAAGAAGGGAGGAATTTTTGAACTTGGTGGTTGAATAACCGTCGGCGTGGTGAAAATGGCGAGACTCACTTTACATGGCCAAATTCAAGCATTCGTGCTGCAACGTAGCTCAGGATTATTGTTGAGTGTAATGCCGAAAACTTGCAGTGCCCTTTGACATTTGCCAAAAGAGTAATACCCTCAAAACATAGTTGGGAATACATAGCAGGAGGGAAAATTAATTCTTTTTCATCACGTAATCTGTATTGATACACATTATCACCAAATCCATCGATGTCTCCATGCTCTCGTCTTTTCAGTATTATGTCTTCCTCGTCACAACTTCCAAATAAGAAAATGCGTGATTAACGCAAGAGTTTAAGAACAAAAATCTTATCTGATCTCAAATCCAACTCCATAAATATCAACGAGAAAAAGGTCTGTCTTAATACAATCCATGCAGAGTCCATGCTTTCGCTTCTTTTAAACACCAAATACGCCTAATATATCCATCACTCGAATAGTAGCAATTATCTTAAATTTAAATCCGACTTCAATCGTCTCTTCTCCCTGTAAGTATGCAAAAATGGAAATGCTTCGCTTTGATGATAATCATGTGATAGTGTAGTCTCCCCCAAACCAACGAAAACGCAATGAGTTGCAATGTAATGTCTAAAATTCCCAGGCAATATGCAATGGGAAAGATGTGTGGAAAGCTTAGTGAAGTTTCTCCTTCAAATATACCACGGCAGCATATCCTGCACAGCAAGTTGTGCTCATTCCATGCCCGCACCAAGGACATTTCACACTTGTGCTGATAACTCCGCTAACCCCCAGATTCTTGTCTTCAACCACATCATCAGGCTTCGCCATGCACTCATAGATTTTGCTTGGCATATCGTGGAAGTATTTGCAAGAACAGCATATGACGAACATCTTAGCAATTGGTTCGAGTCCGCCTTGAGGACTAGAATTCCGCAGTCGACTATCCCCAGAAAAGCGACCTCTATTCGGGGAGCGTGGTGGAGGCTTTGGAATGTGAAGGCGTGCATCGCGAAGGTAGGCGCCACCTGTTGGAGAATCCGGAGACGAACCTTCGGATTTTGCAGATGGACTAGGAATTGGGATTGCTGGCGGTCTGACAAGATCCTTGTTTGTCGAAACGCGGACCCCTGACTTCTTCCTTATAACAAGTCCTCTACCTTTCTTTCCAGCTGGCCTGGTAAGAGCCTGATGCTTCAGAGCAGGAAGAAAGCTAAGATCTTGCATCTCGGGAGTCGATATGGAACGAGACAAACTTGGTTGACGCTGAACCCCAGGCGCAGCAGTTTCTTTCGAGGATTCATCGGACTTCGATTCGTTACTGGAGCTGCCCGTAAGAGTGGTGGATGAGTTTAAATTTGACTCATCCGCTTTAGGTGTCCGTAATCGTTCCTCATCATCAGTAAGGTCCATGGGCATTGCGGTTCTACTCCAACTGTCCTGACTTCTGTTCATTGCTTGGTCATACGGAAGTCCGCCACTCATCATAGCAGACTTTTTGGCTCTTTGTGGTAAGGAGTTAGTCGAACTCGAAGCCCCAGCCTGCATTGTTGTCTTGAGATCGGCTATGGGCGAGGGGTAATCTTTCTGGGACTGTGGCCTCGAGGCCATTGGTGTCGTCAGATTAGAAAACTCATCCAAAGTAGAGTATTCCTCACTCGAGTCAGTTGCAGTCCTTGCATGCGAACTAGTCCCTCGTGTGTGACCAGGTGGTGAAGACCCGTTCAAATGCTCGAGGAGCTTTGAAGAGGATGTTGGAGGATGAGTCAGTCTTCGGCCAGAAGATGGTGGTCTCGAGGAGTCCTTGACTAAGGAAACATCTTCGCCAGGTAGTCTCTCAACCTTGCTCGGGCTACTAGTGACATCTTCAACAATTCCTATTGTGGCAGCACGTTGCGATGATGGTCGTGAATCACTTTGCGAGGCAGGCTTTACAACAGGAATATCAATAGACGAGCGAGAAAAGGCAGCTTTAGCAGCATTCTTGAGGCCTTTGAGGCCCTTGGACTCCTTTCTCTCCTGGGTTGGTATTGGTATTGGCATTGGTGATGTAGGCGCAGAATCGAGATGGAGTTCTGGTGGGGTGTAGTCACTGAAAAACGAGAAGGCTTTGTCGCCCTCTGGGAGTGCAGGGGCATCAGGATCTGCCACTCGACTCGCCGAGGCGCCCTCGGTGCTCAGTGACACACGGCTCTTGACGGAATGAAAAGATAAGGACCTGCCTCTAGAAGTGGAATCTGGCGAGTTAGTGATTCGACACTCCTCTTGGAAGGCCTCAATTGCCCGGTCTTGACTCTGTTTCCGCTGGTCTTGAACATAGCTGTTGTGAATTTCGCGGCCGTTCCTGGATCCTGATCTGTTTCTGTTTTGCTGAGACATCTTATCCAGAGGAGGAGATGATCGCCTTGGTCCATAGCTGCTCAAATCCTCACTAGTCCTCGGGCGAGTGGGGATCGTAATACGAGAATTCCCTGCGGCAGAAGAACCATGTTTGGGGTGTTCAGAAACAAGTGGTGGTGAAACCTCGGGCTCCAGAGAAGAAATTGAGAGACGACCCTTCCGAGGCTTTCCCCTCTGCATAATGGGAACGTCGTCGTCCAGCGTCGCCGAGCTGCCACCCATGGCAATTCGACCTGCCTGTGCGTATATGGCATCCCACTGTTGCGGCGTTCGTACGGATTCTTCAAATATTGAACTCGTGGTGGTGACGGGTTGTGCTCTAGAATTGGGTTCGGTAGACTTATCGCGGGCGCTTGTTCTTATAGATGCCGTGGGCGTGGAGTCCTGGTCAGTATCGAGAAGGCCCCGCTGCTCCTCATACTTCATGACTGAGATGGAATGTCGAGTCTTGTCAAGTGCAGCTGCTTCCTCCGAGAGTCTCAACTTCAGTCCTCCAATAAATCCACCACCTGACCCACTTCCGGAACTTGGTGGTGGAGCATCCTTTGCAGATGGTGTTGGCGGAGACGTTGTCTTCTCATGTTTCCACAGGGCTGGGATGGACTGAGATGAGCTGAATAAATGCTTAAACCCGATATCCAGACTACCCCGCCTGGATCGAGGAGTTTTCACAGGAGACTTCTTGGTGTCTACTTTTACCTCCGGGCTGTCGGCTGTTGTTAGGATTTCCGGAGATGATGCGGCACGCTCCATTTGCATTGCCATTTTGCTCAGTCGTGGGTTCGTAGGCGGTGGTTTACTCAATCGTTTCTTCTTCATCATGTTGTGCATAGCCTCTGTTTCGAGCTTCTTCTTCTCGGCTTTGGTTTCGGTCTTCGTGGCCGGCTTGACCTCTGGCTTAACCACTGGCGGTGCCTCCGTCTTGGTCTTCTCTTTGATCTTCTCCATCTTCCGCTTCTCCTTGGCCTCTTTCTTCTCTTTCTTCTTCTTCTTTCCAGTTATATCGTCCCAACCCGGCGAGTGACATATTGAGGAACGGTCCGACTCGGCCCCCTCATCGGCCTCCTCCTGGGGGATCACATTACCCTGTTTGATCACAAACTTCTTCGTAGGACCTTCCTTCCTTAATTCATTGTGAGGGATAGCGAGTGACAAAGTCGGAGCCGTCATGGCGCGACTGTGAGTTTGGAGCGCGGCCGGTGGTCGGTTCTGATGGGGGCTCACATCTCGTTCAAAAGTCGTACTTGTACGGGCATGTGAGACGAGAGATGTATTCGAGGAGGCTTGCATGCGGTTCACCTGCAGAAGATGACGGGTCAATTGAAATCCAATACTGCGTGCCAGCTGGCAATAATTGCTTGTTAGAATGATTCACATACCTTGTTCTTTCTTTCCAAGTCGAGCATTCGTTGAAAGGTGTTCCGCCTCGCAACTGTTGGACGCCCATTTCCTCCGGTGGAAGTCATGATGAGTGAGGGGGAGTGAATAGGAAATCTGGAAGGAGCTCCAGTCAGGCGTCTGGCAGGCCCGAGCAATCAGATGCTTGCAGCGGTGCTCGTGTCATCCAACAACGTTCAGCGGTAGTTGCAACGAACGTCCAAGCAATAGATTGTCGAGTAAGTGCAGAGCGGTCCAGACAGTGCTGTGAGCCAGGTATAGAGGTGAATATTCGTTATTGCAGTCGTTGAGGCGTTGTGAAGGCGGGGGTAGCGGACATATCGCCCCGAGGTCCTGATATTCAATAGCAGCAAGACCCAGCACAAAAAGAAAAGAGAAGCCAGAGCACTTGTAAGAAAAGAGCAGAAGTGTGTTGAAGCGACAACAGCAGCGCAGAAATGGCTGTGCTTGTTGGAGTATTCAATACTAATAGCTTTTTTGGTGGCTGCCCCTGGTCCTCCTCCCTGGGCTCTTGGCCTGCTCACGACAGGGTCATGGCCGGGAGGTACAAGGAAACAGTTCGGGAGGGCGGCATCGGTTTAGGTTTGGGCGAAGTCACAGATGGGGAGGGTGAGAAGAAGCTGCACTGATCACCACAACATGGTGGCACACTGGCACTCCAACCTGCTGCAGGCGATCCTCTCTGGCCCTTGGCGACGAGCCATGCAGACCAACTTCTGGACAATCTTGCCTCTTGCCGACTGCTGGCGGGGCAGCAGGAGGAATACGAGCTCGACGAGGAGGGTGGATGGCGCGTTGTGCGGTGAGTGGTCTCTCCGCGGCTCTAAGGGTGTGCACGGGAATTTTCGTACGAATCTCGAGTCGATGTCTACTGTGACTTGCAGTAGTGATGCAGTAGTAGCAGTATTTCGGCTGAACGTCGTGGGGTTCGAGCTGGCCATCAGTGGGCTGAGGGATGATCTTCCAGCGCCATCGCTCACTGTAATACATCAATATGAGGGCTCTGAACACTCGGCTTCAGGGCAACACAGAGGCTGACAGGGGCACATTGATGCTAGTAACAGGGAGTCAAGGAGTCAGGAACGAAGCAGGCCCCAGGAACGCCCAGCGATCTCCAGATTCGCTCCTGGTTGCGATGACGCTTTTATGGCATCTACACCTATTTTGAGCTTTGGAGGCGCTTGACCCCTGGATCTTTCCCAGAAGAGGGCAATTAGACGATCTACTCAGGCATTGAGAGCCACTGGAAAAACCCCAAAAACAGGCCTTTACGCCGCGAGACATGGAGTCTGAAAACCCCCGCTTACTACTACAGAAATTCGGAACTTAAATCAAACCACCTTGATGCTGTCTCTCGATGATCCCCCCCCCCTTCCCCCCTCCTAACCGGCCACTGTGGATATAGTAGCGGCCACTAATTCCATTATCTAGTTTCCAATAATTCCGCTTGCTACTGCATAGCTAAAAGATCATCGCAACAGGAAAAGCTGACCTTAGGCCCGAGACACGTTTCCTGCATCGTCCAAAGTCTCCGGGTGGATCACGTGGACCAACCCAGGGACCAAGCCTCTTCTATCCTGCGACCAACGCAGCATCATCCAAGCATCATCCACAGACATGACCACCTTCTGAACCTTCAGGGGAAGCTTTTCTCGACCTCTTGATGCCCGCCACCAGCGTTCCAGGGTCTCCCTTCGGAACAAAAAAGCACCTCATCCCACGAACACCACCAGCTGAACCAACGCTGCAGACGCGGTTTCTAGTCGGTTGCCGCTTTCGAAGCATTTTTTTACCATCGGTGGCTCGCGAGTGTGGAGAAGCCAAGCGCTACGTAGCTTTTATGTACCTAAGAAAAACACAACTCATCATCGAAGCGAAGGCAGTTACATGTCAGCATAACGAGCTGGTCTGTTGGGCTGCTGGCAAGGCTGTGGAAAAAGGATTTCGGAGGATTATTCGAAGCTCGCTGGAAGCCTCCAAACGACGTCAAAGCTACCCTCTCCCAATTCTCCCAATCGGAGGTTTCTCAGCATTCACGGGTCGCCATTGTGGATGAGAATAGGCTCATACTCATCTTCCGATGCTGTGCTCGCCGAACCGGCATCCTCACCACAGAGGGCAACCTTGAATTGACTTCAGATAGCCGAGAGGCTGCCCTCCTTGCGGAAGCGAAGGATTGGATGCAAACTCTGTCTGAAACGTCGAACATGGTTGAAACGTGCTTCGATTCGAGGATGAGGTACGTACTTAGCGACTGGGCCCCAGGAATAGCTCTACCAACTGTGCGGACTGTCTGAGCGGGCCGACTATCCCTCTGGGTCGCTCATCTCACTTGAGGCTCTTACTCAGGCCATGCGAGATTATCTCATCATCCTATATTGCAATCATATTATGCCTCTATACTATCAGGCCCACGGAAAATCTACGATCCGTTTCGAAATTTGATTTCATCTATACAAGCTGTATTAATATTGGAAGTTCAAAAGAGGTTGTGCGTTGTTACGAAGATCGGTCCACTGTCTCAGCGCCACACACAAAGAAAGCTGAATGGGGCTTTGGAAGGCGTATTGACCATCTCAAAAACAGAGGACATTCGCAGGGCAACTGGCGGGTCAGAACCTTCCATGGGTCTGCGCTATAGAGTCTCGAGACAAGTTTTTGATTGGCAACTTCTTGCGATGCGGTTGTACTTGCTCCTGATCACGAAATCTAGCCCTTGGAGCCACGGATCCAAATGACATCCCATGCTTTAGGTATTCGCGTCCAACTCCTTCGTGAGGTCCATGTTGTGTCGCTTTTGCATCCTTGTCCGAGACTCGAAAGACAAGTGTCTGAAGAGAATCAGAACACGGGACATAGTGCATTGCATCGGACTCCGGGTCGCGGTTGTTACTCAATGTCATGCTCGAGCGTTGTACTTCGGCGTGCATTTCAGCGGTGTACCTCAACATTGTTGTGCCTCAAAAGTCTTTACACAACATATGTCGGAAGGAATTGTTTCGTCATAATCTCGAGTGAGAGTAATTGTCATGGCTTACTGTTCCTGCTGTGCCTGTCATCTTGCGCAATACCGAGGACGTGCGTGATCGAATCGCAATGTGGTTTGAGAGTCAAACATCACGTTCTTACTCAGATATTCTAGGCTTCAGCCCAGTATGTATGAACGAGAACCAAAATTACAGGCAAGTCGTTTTTTTGTTTTGTTTTTGGCTGAGTAGTCTTCTACTTTACGCCTCCAGTATACCTATGGATTCTATAATGCGGCAAAGTTTATGACTCAACTGTTTAATTGCAGATTGATTCTTCCTTCCTGGTGCAGCAAACAAGTCAACCGTTGTTGGGACTAGATGACAGCTGTCGGCCTCTAGCCACTATGCCTCTACCCATCTTGCATCAAGGTGGCAACAACACATTATTTCCACTCCCCGCGCACGCAGCCCCAGCTACACATGTCCCACAGAACAATTTCCAACGTCCTACTAATCCCGCAATTCGCTAGTTCCGTGTCATGTGCTCCAGCATTGTACTCTTCGGCCTTTCGGCTCTATTTCATACTTCTTCTCTCCCAGTCGCACATCTCATTTCTACTCCTGTATTATCTGTACACAACTTTCATTCCGATACCCTGGTATAGGGAGAAGTCTAGCTTTGCATTTCTTAAGCACCCCAGTATTTCAAAATAAACCATCTGCACGCAAACCTGCAACTTCCTCGGCCCAGGGTCAAAGCGTACATGCAGGTGGAAAACATCTGGCAACTCTTACCTTGCTCTGCACGCTTTTCCAGGACGGTAAAGTCCGAGCTATGCGTTTGTGAGGCGTTTGAAATGAAGTCATCCTTTGTTGCCACAGGCTGAGGCTAGATCGAAACTCAAATCGTGAAAGATATGGTAGTGACTTCTTTCGAACGATTGCATCCGCTAACGTTTTCGTTGTTGCGAAGGAGGGGGATGATCACCAGTATCCCGAAGTCGATCGAACGGTGTGGATTATAGAATTCGCTTCGGGAGAAAGTGCCCGTCAATTCAGCGTGTGTAACATGGCACTTGTGTGAGGTAAAGGAGGTGTAAGGGAGGTTGATATCGAGTACAAATTTTAATACTTGATCCCAGAGTACTGGACGTGGTACTTTACGACTAGCGTTTTCTAAACCTGGGGATTCCAGCCCACAAGTGTGTCCGTGGGAGCCCGATTGCTACATTTCATCTCATGGTCTTCATCATTATCCTTCTCGCTGCTGGGTTTTCGCATTGCTGGCCCCCTCGTCAAGGACGTCTTCCCTATTCGGCGCCTCACTTAAAGCTCTAGTTTTCACTCACAACCAAGAGCACACTGCAGTGCAACAATCTCGTCCAATGCAGCTGTGTTTGGAATATCGTGGGCTTCGCAAGCTCTTCCTAGTTGGTTTATATCTTCCTGTACTAGCTCTCCATATTCACTCCTTCCTGCTCACGATGTAGAAGCACTCAAGCTGAAACCGTTGAGGTGCTAACGCGGGATATTTAAGCTAGATGTCTTTCGGCTACGGTGCATTAGCTCTAAGTCGACATGTGTAGATCCCCCACTGGAGGATGGAGGAGTTCATTGTTGTACCCTGTGTGTTGGTAGGTATTGAGGAGCTGCACCATCGATTTTAGGAATGATTAGTAGTGAACATACATATCTCGCAAATTATCACCGGAATAGCACATGGGTACCAGAAATTCGCTGTTGGGATGACGGGACATTCCTTGATTCCAGGCTCTCATATGAGTGAATTACAACTATTGTCTTCTAGCTCGAGTTACACCTAATATCTCATCTATGCTCTTCGTAACCACCCAATTCAAAGCGGCTCCAAAACCCACCACACAACACCGCTTTCCCATATACCTCTGCTAAATTCGCTTATGCTGTTCCCTTCTTCATCCCTCATTCTCACTCAGATTCACCATCCCCCCTCCAGCGCCCTATTCAACATCCTCCCCGCTAACTCCATATCTCAAGCCCGTCTTTCATCGATGCAACATGCATCCACGCCTCTCCCGCCCACCAAATCGAAACCCCTCCAACACATGCCCAACCGGGTCACAAGGCTTCTTCCCCTCATCCTTCACTCCTTTCTCGTTTCTCCTGTGGTGACGAACTGGTCAGGACACCAAACAGATGAAATTCGTGCGGGGTTTGTAAGCAGACAGAAATTTACTTTGTTTTTAGCGTACGGCCTGAAGAAAACAGGCGAGTTTCTTAACCTCGAGGAGATATTTGGTTGTGCAGCGGTTCATATTGAGGAAGCGCCTTGGGATAACCCTTTTTAAAAACACTAGACTAGCATGGGTATTCAAGTCAATCACCCTTCAGATTACCCATTACCCTTAACAATAAACTGGTAAGTATCAGATATAATAGTGGGAAACCACTCTGAAAAATATACATACTCCCCCTCACCGTCAAAAACCAACATACCCGTTCCTGCCTCTGGCTTCTGCAAATCTGCACGGCTGACAAGAAACTATAATGCTGATTTACGGATGCTTTACCCATTAACGTTTAATAGTGGTTATTAGGTTCGTAGACATGGGGAGAGAGACAAAAGGGTGAAGGTCAAATCGCTGCGCCCCAGGTATTGTAGGTTATTCCTAGCTGATACAATCGAGCTTTGCTCACTATGCCCTAACACCTCAACTGATATTACCGTGCCAAAGGAGTGGCCAAGCATAGCTACTTGTTTTGAGATGGAAGCAGGAGATCCATTCGAGCTAGCCGATACCTTTAGCCCCCTAAGCTGCCACCTCTCAAACCCTCCTTGTTCCTCAGGTTAGCAGTTCCTATCTCCTCCCCATCCCCGTCGTGAATGCGCTGTATAACCATAGAGTGCTTCTTTGATTCTACCAAGAAGAATCTATATTTGTGCAGTGCGGAGCTCGGAGTCGACACTTGTTTATCCACCAGCATCGTATCGCGTTTGGTCTCTTCTAAAAAGACATTGTCTATCTTCCTCTACCCCTTCATCTTCACCCCCCCCACTTAAGTTTATCTTCCCAGTCATCTCGTTACCCACCAAACTATTTTTTGTCCTCGGTAGGTTGGCAGAAGCCCCTGGTTTTGAACCATAGCGCTGTTCAGGAACGACCATTAAAGGGCAAACTCTCGGGAAACAATACTCTGCGTTATCTCCCTGTCCTATGCTATGATTAAATGGCAGCAGTGGGAGCTAAGATTGTTCGAGCTGGCCTATGGGAGGCGAGGCTTGGGAGTTTTATTCAAAGGTAGTTGTATAGGAGTTTAGAGGGGCTGATGGGGTTAAGTGTAGTTACAGAAGCAAGGGAGTTTAGTAAAGTCTATTGTTAGGCCGAAGCAAGGAGCTGTGAGGATACTGAGGACACAGCCAACGGCGGATACGTGCGATATCCTGGGTATAGTAAGAAGCAGGGGGCGCGTTCTCCATAGCCTTTTGTTATTTGTAGCGTGGACGAGGAAGCCATGTTAGGCTAGATCGTTTCTTCGATCTGTCTGGGAAGGGGCCGTCACCATGGCCATGGTGAAGCTCTTGTGCAGAAACGTTGATATTCATCATTCTAGCGCCATATGGACCCGAATATTAAGGTAGAGGTATTTGTAGAATGTGTTCCGGGAACCAAGTGGAGGGCGAGGTTTGGATTGTTTAGAGTTGGCGTGGACATCGCCGGGCTTGCTCTCTGTGTGGGTGGTGGATATTTTCTCTATGTTATCTCAGAAGTGTCCTGCCAGTTTGGCTCGTAGTGAAGGGATGATGATTGGATTTGAAAAAGGCTGAGAAGAAGGCTGAGAAGAGAGGTATTCATAGTGGTTAAGGCTGCTTGTTATTGTCTCAATTGCAATGTCATGGCAGATCTTCAATTATTAATAAATTACAGTAGTTCAAAATTTATAAGGTCATATATATCAAGAAGAAAGAAGATATAGCAAATGATCGCGATATGTGCTTAATATCAAAACCTCAAAGTGTCGGAAATATCGGTTGTTGCGTTATATCAAACACCTGACGTCTACTCAGTCCAGAATTCGAAATACTTCTACCTCACAACATAATTTCCGACCTACAGGGGATCATAGGAGTCAAAGCTCCCTAAACACTAGTCCATGGGGCTTACACTTGAAAGTAAAGTCTAAAATTTGAATAGTAAAGGACTGGAAAATCGTGGTCTTTTGCTGTGCTGCGCAAGGTTCGGAAAAGCTTGTTTGAACCTCCCTGATTCTATCGATTAGAGGGTTAGAGTCCTGCGGGGTGCGACTACAAGAGAATGTTTGCAGTCAGCTGGAGAATTTCTGTAGTGAAATCTTGAGCAACAAGTGACTAGTAGGACCACCAGATTCGTGGGCCTCCCAATCGCACTTTTCGTCACCCAACATAGGAAAATGCAGCGATAAGGAGAATAACTAAACTTCTGTTCTCAGAGTCATCTAATTATTCTGATAGCATTAACAGTTTCTTTGTGGGGGAACCCCAGAGTTATAGACGACGTAGAGATGGAAACCGTTCTTCAAAATTGAAAACCCCTAGACTGCCATTTCCCGGCCTTCTATACACTTCTTCCGAGCTTGTCATAAGTACAACTTCTAAACGCCGTTGACCACCATAGTAATAAGCTCAAGTAGTCATCCTCGACCCTCCAATCATACAATGTAGATATTTTCCTACCTCGTCTTACTTGATACACCAGCTCCAATTACACCAGGAAGTTTCTCCTCGCCAATACTGAATAACATGCCAATTCCCCAGCTGACCAATCCTATCATAACGGCAGTGAAGCCTACGATGAGCCAGAATGGACCACTGATATCTTTCTTCTGGCATGCAGCACCCCCCCAATGTATGGTTCGGTTTCCTTGTTTGTTGCCTTTCTCAAATGTGCCCTTTTTGATATCTCCACCCATCCAGAATAATTCCGAACTGGGAACGCAGGCACAAGTGAAACATGCACCCTTATCAGATGATCCGTATTTCTTGTAGCACTCGCCGTGCCCCGAGCAGCTGTTTGTTTTGTTTACGCATTCATCGAGTGTCGGGTGGCAACGAGGTGGAACGCCCAAGATGGGTTCTTTTGTTGTCGAGCTGCTTGAGGAGTTTGAGGCCTTAAACTGCTTCGATTGTACCAATGGAACCGATGAAGGTGGTGCAGGGAATTCTGAGATAATCTCCTCAGCTTGCTGCCTGCGCCCAAGTGTAGTCTGTGATGACTTTTCGTAAATTCCGTAGGGATATGAGGATGCCTTTGATAATCGAGATGTCCCAGGCATCAAGATCAAAGTACTTCTCATTTCCTTTTTCGCCGCCCATTGTTCGATTCTCTTGATGGCTGAGAGTAAGGTATCGATAAAGGTCGCCTGTTAATAAAGGTATTAGATGATGAAGAATAAGAGATCAGAGGTATGAATTACCTTGGAGGCTCCTAAATCAAGGTGAACCACCTTCGATCGCCCATCATTCGTCCAGCAGCGATTTTCGTATGGGTTAATAGCAAGTTCGATAGGACAATGTTGTTCTTGATGGAGTTGTTGATTTAAATCTGAAATCAATTTCTCATTTGCCTTCAATGGTGGGGGGCTTGAGATGTAGAACGCTGGACTGATCTTTGTCTTGGTTGATGCCCAGGCACTTTTAAGGGCCTCATTCGTTGCTTCGTTCATGCCATCCACTATCAACACTAATTCTGGTGTCTGATCTTGCTCTACATCCAGAAATAATGATTCCTTCTTTCCTCCGAATTGGTTGATATATGAAATTGTGCTATCGCTTGCATCTCCTAGGCCGTGGTATTGCGATGCGCCTAATCGTTGAGCAAGGACTAATCGTGCCTGTTCTGGGGAGAGGGTGGGCGCCTTCGAGGGGTTTGTCTGATCGTTTCCTTCGAAGATGTAGACAGACGCGGGTGAAGTAGCAGAAGCTGCTCCAATTAAGGCGGGCACCAGCAAGCTTGTCGAGAGCCTCATGTTTGCTGATGGAGACTAGTTGTGATGATCGAGAAGCTCACTTGCAAGCTTGAGGTGACGATGCCAGAAGCTCACTGCTATCTGCCTGAGGGAGCTAAATTAAGGTTTCGCGGCTCTCTGACCGCGGCCACTTTCGGATTCTGCCGAAATCCATACATTGATTTCCAAATTCTGCCTCCCCCAAACCTACGAACAGCTTCTTGCTCTCTGAAATGTTTTCTATGCATCTTTTGTCAATTGTATAACCAGAGCGGCATAGGATACGCCTGCTGAATCTCTCTGTTGCCTTAGAAGGCTCGTCGGCCTCCAGGCGAGCCTTAATATCCGTGACCATGTTTCGATACACTCCAGCCAGGATGGGGCCTTCCAGGTTCAATCCTTTTAGCATGAGCAGAATGCCTATTCGTATGGAAGCAAGGCAGCAGGCCGGAGCAGCGCCTTACATACAGAAGGTCAAGATAAGAGGGCCAACATTCAAGTCGCGAGTAAAGTCTGCATCCTCTCCATCGAGTCTTGCCATACAATATATGCTAAGTAATCCATATCTAGGTCGGCATTGATTTTCTCTATCGCTCTATACGTATCGACCTCAATATATGGAAAGGTGGTACTTGAACCTTTAGCAAATTTCGCATCAACACTACCACCACCACCGGAGGAAGACGAGGAGCACGACCATGACCACAATCTTTTCGTACCCTTTCCCGGGACTGTCAAGCAATTAAAACCTCGCCCATATAGGGGAAGTGACCCTGAGTGGCAGGAATTCGTTAAGTTCAGTAAAGACCGTTCGTTACAAAACAAAGTGAGAGGTGCGTAATAGTCCTATATTACATGTCTGGGAGACTAAGTTGGATTAGATGAACTTGCGCACTTCGTACGAAAGGTCGCCGAGAAGCACCCTGTTATCATGGCCAAGTGTGGTACAAATTTGAAGTTAAGGAGATGCTGGCTGGATGTGGATTTCCCATACCATGGGCCTCCCGAATTCGAGAGATCTGGGTATGTTTTGTCGTACTTTACTTACAGGAGACTCTGACATAATTCTGTGGACAGTATTGAAGTATCAGACGAGGCTATTTCCTGGGTAACGCAACCAGTCGACTCCCTAATCGTCTTCAAATTAAGGCATGTTCTCTGGCCTTCTGCTTTGGTACAATCATTTTGGAACTTTGGAAAGGTCCTGATCGTTGAGGAGTCGAAAAGCATTGCCGAAAAGTTTGGATACAAGCCTCCTCCTCCTCCCTTAACAATCGATCAATTGATGGCCCACCCCCCGCAGATGATCAAAGGTCCGCTACCAAGTAAAGATGGTCCTCCAGTACCCCCGGCCGGATCAGGTGCAGATGCAAAATCGGCTATTTCCACAGCCACTAAATCGGAAATCACTCCTGAAGAAGAGCTGGAATCAGAACTCAATCAACAGCGCATGGCAGTACATAAGCATTTCAATCGCGCCATAACGGCATTCAAGACGAAACTGAAGCAAACTTGGCGGCCTGCACCGGACTTTCCACCTCGGGGCAGCATATTACTTTCTGGAATGGTCGAATTGGAATCAACGAAAGCCTACCTAGTATTCGACGTGAAAGCAGCATGGGATCCAAAGGCCAAGGCATATGATCCCAGGAGCCTCAAACTACAGCTCAGAAGATTTCAGTACAAGTCGCAGGGGCCAGTAGCTTGAGGGACAAACTGTGTTGATATTTCAGAGGTGTATTAGGAAGGCATCGCAGGTGCAAAAGTGAGCCTCAGCGTCGAAGGTCTTTCTGAGATATAATGGATAAAAACAATTCGGAGAAGAATTCTCACGATCAATACCTATGTGGATCCGGTCACATTGGTGCTACAGCCACCGCTTACAGGATCCCCAACGAAAAGCCGGAGAACCGGATTTAGTGGGCGAATTTTGTTGCTATTTTGAGATAAGAGTTGGCAGAAACATACACTACTATGACTGGCAATTTAGGTCTGGGGTAGAAGTACTAAGGATGGATGATCCGTTCAGGCACCTCCCAGCTTTGACTAGAGGACTTCGCGCCCCTAACTCACTAATATTTCTGTTGAGCATCATGGTAATTTCAATGCACCAAAACATTTGGTGGGCGCACACCATTTGCAATTGTAAATATTCTGAATAGAAAAAGGGTGGAGCCAATAAAGTATCATATGATTTTGTACAAGAGGCGTCCACCGAGGCTCATATTTTTTTGGATTGTCAAGAGCAACTGACAGTATGTTACATTCTTGGTTTCTCCTATCCTATATCTCCGATTATTTTAGCTGTAACAGTGTAACAACGATATAGCTCCCTGACCCTTTTCTATATTTCTGTAATGACTGCCAACAAGAGTTGCATTCGTTTCTGAATTCTATTGTCTCAATATTGGTGTTCTCACCTTCGAATACTATTGTCCGAACCCCTGACTATAAGCGAGTGCTTGGCCGCTACTGTCATTTCTATTGTCAACACTACCCACGATGAGAACCATGCTCTTCCGCAAATATTGAGATACCTCCCACTATGAACTTCCCTGGTGCTAATTGTTGTGTCGCAAGGATTTATTCTTTTCCCTCTTATTTCTTTCATGTCCACAAAGCTCGTCTGCTATGCCAACTACTCCGAAACGCTCTCTCTGCCGAATTTTCCGGATCTTATCCTACATTTCATTTACCTCAACTCTCATATCGACACAACATTTTCCACACCTCCCACCCTCTACCTACTTCTGGCCGCAATGTTACGAGGACAGTAAGTCTCCCCCTTCAAAAGTCTCGCTGCGGCTTGTATTCTCGCAGGCATCTCGATAAAATAATAGCACCTAATTTACCATGACCAGTGGTCTCCTGCTCGTTCTTCAGTTTATATTCGCTCTGTCGCTTTAGCACTACCTTCTACCTCAATACCAACCCAGGCAACTGCTCCAGTTCCTGCTATTCTTGATCTGACTGGAATTTACCCTTTCCGCGAAGAATGTCATATTAGCACGGTTATGTTGAGGTAGCAATTTATCGTTGACGATCCAGTGGACTGCTCGGAAGATTACGAATACTTCAGCTCTCTGTGATTCTGTATCCTTCTCATAAGTCCCTACGATTGTTAGATAACCCACACTGGCACCAACCCTCTTCTCATTCCATCATATGCCCACGTCCTCAAAACTTCCCATAACGACTGACATTCTCCCTCTCTAGAAAATCAACGATCTAGTGGGCCTCAAAGAGGACAACGAATGATTCGGCATTCTGGGCTCTTGTGACCTGGTTGTCATTGCTTCCTGGAATCCAAGGAACGGGATCAATCCCTGTACCTGGCAGCCCGTTGCCAGGTGGCTAACTTTCTGGGGAATCTTGGCAAAGGGTAGTAGGCTGCTTATATGCTAGGGGTCGTTCCGCATATGGGGTTTGTTAAGTCAACGTTATTCTGACTTGGTCTGGGAGTTTTATCACTACGGGATTCTTATCTCGTGGCTCTAGTGTTCGGATGCGGAGGAATGGAGGATGGGATTCAAAGGTTTTGTTTTTGCTCTGGTTGCTTGTGTCGTCGCGCATCTCTATGTAGTAGGGTTGGTAAATCGGCTGGCTCGATGATTCTTCCTGTCCAAAATTCTAAATTGTCTAAGAACCATAGTTCCATTGAAGTGGTGTTCGACTTCTACGAAAATCTCAGCCTCGTAGAGAAATCCTACAAGGCTGGGTGGTCCGTGCGTCATCAATCTCCCCCACTTTCCCAACCTCCAAAATTCGTCATCCCTACTTCACAGCTTCCTTTTCAAGCCTTCTGCCCCTCAACACACATTTTGCGTCCCCATCACGCACTCAATTGAATTTATTACGAGTCAAGGATGCGATATCAGCCGGAAATGATATCTTTCAGGTACAGCGTCGCACTGCGTGTAAGCCGAATGACATCCTGGTTTGACAAGTGATTGTTCCTGTGAGTTTGTGATCATCGCCGAAGCTAGCTGATCAGTCCCGATGATCAATCTGTAAGGTGTAGAAGTCTATTTTCTTGGTTCTTCTTCCTTCTTTTTCTTCTTCACCTATTCTCTGTTGTGGCCTTCGAAATTGCTCAAGTGGCAGCCCGTCGTCATGTTATTCTCTGTCGCCCTTCCTGTCGCGCTCAGTGCCCTTGTCCAAGTCGTATATGGGTCCCCTCGTCCTACCCACGATGCGAAGACTGGAGCTGTAGCCTCTGAGAGCTCTGTATGTTCGAATATAGGAATTGAAATCCTCAAGGAGGGTGGAAATGCCGCAGATGCTGTGAGTAGAGCTTCCCTCACCAGTTGCCAAGCTCAAATTAATGATTCCTCCAGTTAATCGCGATGCAATTTTGTGTCGGTGTGATTGGAATGTATCATTCGGGGATTGGAGGAGGAGGGTTTATGCTTGTCCGATCAAAAAGTGGAAGTTACGAGTTCATTGATTTTCGAGAGATGGCGCCTGCTGCCGCTTTTGAGACTATGTATTCCCCTCCACTCTCTAATACCAATCTTTCACTATATGGTGGGTTAGCAAGTGGTGTCCCAGGAGAAGTGCGAGGTTTGGAGCACTTACACAAGAATTATGCTTCTATGCCTTGGAAGAAATTGTTGCAGCCTGCAATAAAGGTTGCGAGATACGGGTTCAATGTGACCGAGGACCTGGTACGATATATGGCTTCTGCGACAGCAGGCACTTATGACTACCTGACCTACGATGAGACATGGGCCCTTGATTTCGCTCCGAATGGAACAAGACTTGGTCTTGGCGATGTCATGACGAGGAAGCGATACGCCAACACACTCGAGAGCATTGCAGAGAAGGGGCCGACAGCCTTCTATACAGGTGCAATTGCAAATGCAACAATTGTTGCGCTCCAGAAGTCGAACGGTACTATGGCTCTTTCTGATCTGGCAAACTACACAGTTACGATTAGAACACCATCAAATATCACTTACCGTGGCTTCAGGATCTATAGTGGAAGTGCTCCATCTAGTGGAGCAGTCGTGCTCAGCACACTCAAGATTGTAGAAGGATATGATATGAGGACGCCTTCTGCGCTAAATTTATCCACACATTACCTAGATGAAGGAATGCGCTTTGCCTATGGCCAGAGAACCTTACTCGGTGATCCGTCCTTTCTTTCAAACCTGACAACCTATCAGCAGAAGATGGTGTCTGAAAAGACAGCCGAGGAAGTGAGGAGTCAAATCCAGGAATTTCACACGCTTAACGCGTCTGCTTACAATCCTTCCGGTTATGGAATTCTCACAGACGACGGCACAAGCGCAACTGTGGCAGCTGACAAGACCGGTTTGACCATCGCGGTCACATCCACTATCAACACTCTTTTTGGAAGCAGGCTTATGGTGCCCGAAACTGGCGTGATTATGAATAACGAGATGAATGGTTGGTCTTTTCTTCGGGATATTTCAATGTTGGCACTTACTGATTGGGCCAACACAGACTTCAGCATGCCTAACACAACCAACGCATTCGGCTACATACCCTCGTAAGTCGAATTAAGGATCGATCGGAAGGCCGTGACTGACAACTTTTGTAGTGAAGCCAACTTTATTCGGCCCTTCAAGAGGCCTCTTTCTAGTATCTCGCCAACAATTGTCGAGTTTCCAAACGGCACAGTCTATCTTTCCCACGCCTCTGCAGGAGGATCTCGCATCATCACCGAGATTATTCAGCACCTTTGGCATGTTCTCGACCACAATATGACATCTGCTGAAGCTCTCGCTCAGCCAAGGCTACATGATCAATTGAGCCCTAACACCGTCACGTTTGAATGGGGAAGTGAGCTCTTTGGGGTCAAAGGGTACAGCAATGAGACAACAAGTTTCTTCAAAGAAATCGGGGCCAACGTGGCTTTTATAGCGCCAGGTAGCACGACGGCACAGGCGTTGAGAAGGTTGCCCAATGGAACTTTTGAGGCCGCAGGAGAGCCACGGCAGCTTAACAGTGGTGGGTTCGCTGTGTGACGAGTAACGAATGGATGGATGACATAGGGCATACTGTAAGGGATGAATAATGATAGGTTTCTTCTCACAGCCGAGGATCGTTGAAAAACACTATCAAAAATTTCAAAATCAAATTCCAGAAAAGTGGCAATCCGTATCGAGGGCGAGTCAGCATTATATTGACAAGTGATTGATAAATCTATATTGGTCCTTGCGGCTCTTGGTCGGCCGAGAATCCAAGTACGGTATTGACATTTAGGCGTTATGCTGACTCTACCGATGTACAATTCAGGGATCAACACCACACCTCGGTGGCACCGTTCACATATCTGCAACTTGACCTACACTTTGGCCGCCAAATGGGTGAAATTTAATCCAGCCTTGATGGATTTGATGGTGTTCGTCCGATCTCACCGCTCTTAAGATGTGTATGTAAGGTCAGAAAGAGGTCATCTTCAATGCAGTTGACCGTGGCATTGGGACCCCAAAGATCACCCACGATGCAGAAAGCCACAAGCTGGCCGGCGGTTGGTCTTCAAGGGTCTTTTGGATAGGTCACCACTGCGTTCTTAAAATACAAATCTCACGTGACTAGCTCTTCCGCCAATTAGACGCTCAGAGCATCTTGAAGTCCTTGCACTGCTGTTTGTTCTCTCTCGAGCGCTTGGCGTCCAATTGATCTTCCCGCTGCCAATCAGCGTCCTCTCCCCTCTTCCATCACACTGCATCTTACCCGCCAACAAGGATATTCAACCACAACCAACGCAGTTCACTCGCTGGCGGTAAGCAAGCCTGCACACCTGCAAGCCTTCTATTCTATTTCCAGAGGCTGCATCGCACTTATCGCTATCCGATGCACGAGCGATGCATGTCAAAATTAACTCATACGCGCCTGGACTTTTGTGGGTCGAGGTTTGCTGGAGATGTTCATACCAGTAGGTTGGTATATAGAGGAGAGCGAGTGCTCGATCCGTGTTTTGGTTTATACCATGGCCTTGCAGTACATGACCTGGTTTCATTCCTTGAAGTTCGTTGGTTTTGCATTTTGAAGTATCTGGGATACTCAACGGGCGAGTCTCACAATGACCGGTTCTGCAAGTGGAAGCGGGAGCGGGCAGCCGCCTGCAAACGCGGGTCTACAATTGTTTCCTCCTCCGCCAAAGAAGAGAAATCCAAGCAGGAAGCCAAGTACAAGGAGGAATGCAGTTACTCCTCAATCACCGCCCCAGTCGGCTGTCGAAAGATCGGACTCTCCTCCCCCTTTTCCCGTAGCCGATGGTCGACAATCCTCGCTTGAGGGAAGGAATACACCTCAACCGCCACCTTCTATCACCTCGCCTATTACTCAGCCATCGCAAGCACATATTGCTGCTGAGATACCACGATCTCATACTTCGTTCTCGGAGGCTCCCACGCTCGTCCGAAGCAACAGCAATGCCTCCCACAGCTCAACAGCAAAACCAAGAATAACTGGTGGTCCACCCCGCGAAGAACCAGTTATGCGTTCAATATTCCCTCGCTACAACCCCGAGCTCCCCCTCGAACACCAGCCGTACTTCCCAACCCAACAGTCACCCACCCACATTCCTCGAACCGTCATAAACCGCGCGCCGTACTCCCCAAGCATGCTCAACGAACGCTCTCCGGCAGGTCTCCAATCCCCCATGAGCATCGGCTCATCCGCCGGTCGCTTCCCTCGTGGAGTCCAGGACGAGACGATCTTAGAACCAAGCACGAATGAAGAGCTTAAGGAATTATGGAAAGTTGCAAACGGCTGGCGCGTCTCCGCTTCCGAAGGCCGAACCTTCTGTCTGAAGATCCACTCCTCAGCCGAAGAACCAACCCATACCCTCTCTTCCCTCACCCAGCCCTTCTACACCCTAAAAATTATTCCCACCTCTACTTCTGGCCAAATGACTATGACGCGCCAAGATCCGAGTAAATCACCTAGGGAGTCCAGTAGTCCGAGGATTAGTAGCACGTTTAGAAGTTCTAGTAAGGAGAAGGAGAAGGGGAGGGATATGGAGGTCTTGAGTACGACACTTGAAGAAGCTGCGAGGAGGTTACCACCAAACGATGGTCTGGTTGCGCTGTTGTATCCCAAGGCTGCGGCGCAGATGGCGCTGGATATTGCGACTAAACCGCATCGTTCCGACGCACCATCTATAATAGCAGCAGCTGAGCGAGAATGCGCACGTCTGGTTTTCGATGCCGACAGTCAAAGGTACTACCTGGTCCACCCATCGCTCCAAACACCATTCGTGGTATCGATATCGTCAAACCCTGCTTGGTCACGGGTCGAATATACCCTTGAACATCCTGAACTTCCTCGAAATATCGTGCGGTTGATTAGAGACGGAAGTGGAAGCGGCTGGCTCGAGGTCGATACTAGCGTCGCCGCCCGCATCGACGCCTTCTACGTCGTTGACGTCGCGATCTGTGCGATAATGCTTGTAGCAGTCGAAGAAGAGAAATCCAATAATATCGAGAGATTTGACGCTCCTCCCTCCTTACAACCCAGTTCCCCGAATTTCCCGACCTCGCCATTGGGAAGTCCGAGAGGAAAGTCGAAGAAGGAAAAGAAAGAGAGGAAGAGTAGACGTGGAAGTGAGGGGGTGAATATTAAAATGGAAGAATTCGAGATGGATTTGGAGAGCCAGACAAGTCTTAAGAAAGGGAAAAAAGAGAAAGAAGAGGAGAAAACGCCAGGATGCTGTGGTTTGCTTTGGATGCTTATCAAATGCTTCGTTTGGTCGTTCGTTTTGTTCTTCAAAGGAATCGCTAAGATATTATCCTGGCTGTTTTCGAAGAAAGGAGCATCGAAATCATAAATACGATAAATCGAAGATTCGGTGAAAGCAGGTATCTAGAATTGTATATACAGGAGGATTTACGAACACACGGGAAATTGGCCGCCACTGGATATGATCTCGAGTAGATCTGGCGTTGAGGATTTGGGATAGAGCAACAGGCTCGCATTTTGGGTGCATAGTATGGCCGCTTGGCATACTTACTGGTCATATATTACACAGCATGCAGCATTCGCCATGACTGGAGACCAATTAATAAAATATTTTACTTCCCAACTTGAATGGGTTTTCTGCTCAATGATGATGAAAAGAGAGGAAAGCAATTTTAGTGCCTGGTAACAATCAGCCTGTTTATGTTTCTGGTACAAAGCATACCACAGAAAGTTGCAAAACTTACCCAACGACGCAAGCTTGGCTAAAAATGAGCACTTCCTGTGCTTTGATAATATTAGTGATACATTCGCTAGCCAGGTACCTCCATACCCTGAAGTTAGAAAATTGCACAACACAAGCCAAAAAAAACAAACTCTTGAGGGCGATAATTGAGTCTGACATAGAGGACATAACTCAGCTTCTTGAGTGTTGCTTGAATTGATTATCTTTTTCTCTCTTTGACCCTAAATTTGATGCCGTTTTTGTTGATTCCACCAACACTCGGGCTTTTCGCCATTCTCGCTCTCTGCATCTCCAAAGCCTCTTCCGCTTCGGTTAAGGCAGTTAGTCGTTCCTTTGCAGTCTCCAACTTATTCTCGAGCTTTTCTACCTCTCTTCTTTGTAGTTTCCTCCGATTTTTCTCCTCAATTGACAGACCCTCTTCCTCTTCCTCCATTTCTAACTCCATATCCTCCGCTGCCAAAACTTTCTCCTCAGCTTCTACTTCATCGTCCACAAATACCGTTTTCCGCCCTGTAAAACCGCTACCCAACTCATCGTCCATTCGATCCTTACTTCCACTCTTCGCCAACACTAGTCTTTCCTCTAGAACTTTTACCTCCTTCAATGTCTGATTCCTCATCGTCCTAACATAGCCTAGATCCTGCGTCTTGAACAACCTCACAGCCTCTTGACTCAGCACCTCATTGCCTCTGTCCCCATTGATCGTGCCTGTTCGCTTCTTTCCCATTGTCGAAGGCCCTGAACGAGACAGCATGCCGAAGTAGAATTCATCTGGATTTTTATCAAGTACTTTTTGCTTGAGGGCTTTGAGTTTGGATTTTTTCAGATTGTGATCTTTTGCCCGGAGGGAATAATCCTGTGACAATTATTAGAATACTGAAGAATATCGAATATATACTGTGGCAGTATGTACCTTGTGCTTCTCTAATAATCCCCATTTCTTTCGTTCTTCTGGTTGTCCTCGCTCGCGATGATTGCGCCGCTGGATAGCATTGCGCATAGACGACATTGTGGTGATTTTCTCGTGTACCCTCAAATATTGGTTACGAGATCTTTTAAATTCCTGTATGATACTTGGGTGCGATGCTGGGGGCTGTGAAGTTATTCCAAAATTGGTGGGGTTGCAGAAATCTGAATTCGCGATAAACTTTCTCAGCCTCATGTTCCCGCACCCCTGTCCATTGCGGGAGAGCTAGCCTAGCTCGGTACAGCTTCCTTTCCCTCGACTGAGCTCTCCAAAAGCGTACGATATTCGACACAAGGCGTCAATTCAACCACAGTTACTCCAAACACTTTCAACTCTTGCAAAAGCTTTCTGTGTGGGGTGAGAGATAGATGGCAGCAGCAATGGCACCATCAAGAGCCGTTGAGATGCCCTCACCAGAGGAAGAAGTTCCGCGCTTGCCTATGCCATCACGAAATCCGTTACCACTATCAGCAAGTCAAGAGGCGCAGGTCAGAGAGTTGTATCATTCTAGAGTGAGAGGATATTGTGCTGCTGAAATAAAATGTTCGTTCTTTCAATTGCCTGGTCATTCCTGCAATTTCCGTGCAATTTTCTGTTCTCTACTACTAAAGAGAAATACTGATATACCCTTATAGTATTCGCAGATTGTGCCCTTGGACGAACCTTTACCGCACCCTTCGCCTGCCGTGCCCAAAACCGAGTAATGAATGCATGTATGATCCAGCACGCTACTCAAGCTGAACAGGATGCAGCAAGAGAAGAATGGTTTGCAACGAGGTTAAAGAGACAGAAAGAACGCGAAAAGAGGGAAGAGAGAAGGAAGGAACAAGAGAAGTTCCATAGGGAGTGGTGGGGGTTACCAATCGAGGATCGAGAAGGAGAAAAGGGGAATGAAGTACTGCGAAAGGCAGAGAGAGTGGGGGGCTTTCCGAAGAGGGATGATAAGGAGGGAACGCTGAGCAAGGATCGACATAGATGATATGGAAAAGGTGGTATATATGGGTCTACAAGTATGAAGGGAGTTCTGGTGCATAAGTTGGTGTTCGGATTGCATTTTTCGCACAGAAATGTGCCTATAAGCTAAGATGAGGGGAGACATATTGGAGGTTGAACAAAATCGCCTTTCTAGACCAGGAATTTTTGAAAATCACAATGGAAATAGCTCATATTCCCAAGGCAAGTCCACAATCCTTCATGATAATTCTACCTATTACACTCGGTAGCTCTTTGTCATCCACTTTTAAGCATGTTGTGTCAATGTTTGGTTCTCATCTCAATTTTCCAATACCTAGAACCTCGAGACTTTAATATTTCCTAATATAAAAGCTTGGCTGTATCTCATCTACCGCTCACCAAGGTAGGATTTATTTCCCACGAACCATATAATCTTTCAATGTATAGCCCAAGGACCTTACCGTTTTACATATGCTGCAATACTACCTGTGCTTCAAAGCCTTTGTCCCACTTTTCATACGGGCAATAGTTGTGAATATAGTCCATGTAATGTGATAAGTCAGCACGAAACTCCGTCAAGGCTATGCTTACTCTTTGTCTAATTCATAGACCTGGCCTTGCTGAAATAAGACCTCATTCGCCCTTTGAATTGTCTTCACATTTCTAACTTTCTTAAGATCGACCCAAAGACATCGACGCTAGAGAGTACTAACTACATGCTTAACCTACATATTTGGTTCCCTGTTATTAATTGACACGGAGTCCACTCTATAATATCACTAGATCTACGAGTAACATTGCGCTGAAGCTTTTTATACCAAATCACTTCCATCCTTCATCCGTTCATTCCAACCTCTAAATTTTAATCTAGTGATTTTCCCCCACTGGCGCTTGCATCTAGACCTCTACTCGATCAATCACTTTATTTTCAGCTATGTCAGAGCTCCCCAGCGATCACACAACTCCAACTCTATTAGTAGGCTGGCTGAAGCCCCATCTGGCAAAACTATTTAACCCCCCCCCCGGTTCAACTAAGGATTTCTCTACCTCAGGGGCGGAATGCATCGAGATAAGATCTTCCTTGAGTGTCCAATCGTCCAGCCTTTGAAAGATATCGTCGGCTTATCTCTAAAGTCGGTTGATAATATCTCGTTCAACAATACAATTATAAGAGCATGTAAGGTCGTGTTTGGTGTGAATTTAAAGTGCCCAACAGTGTACAAGTCTGGCTGAAGAAATCACTAGGAATATCTCAAATTTAAAATCGAGCTCCCTATCAACCTAGCCGACGGCTCTGTGCAGCAATGCAGTCATCCCCATTCAACGCTTAAGACAATTTTGCACGAAATAATTTATCCATTCTTCGACATCAACTGCCACCACTGCCTTTCTTGTCCAAGTTCAAAGCTTACTTCAGTCTACCTATGGGATATGTCAAAGTCTAGAAAACTACAGTGCTTCCTATTGAGTGTTCCATGAACTGCCGCTTTACCAACCACTTTGTGAACAGGGGCCGGAATCGCAATGCGTCTTTTGGTAATTACTAGCTCAATAAAAACCAGGTCGCAACCCCGGGATTTACTTGTCGAACGACATAATTCGTGTGGAGATATTAATTTTCCCCCAAAACTTCGCTGAACAGATGGGCGAATTACGGTTTATATATAATAGACAACAGGAAGGTCATTGAGAGTCTCGTATAGCGTTCCAAAAGATGCAAAAGTCTTTGGTTCAGTTCAAAATTTCAACAACCGCTAAGTCACTGTACTGCAATACATCTTTATATTATCATGTTAATGCCTCCCCGCCCTCTCAATTCCATTCCCATAGTTCTCTACAAGGCCTTTCGATCCTCAAAAGACACGTGATGTTTTGAGGGGACAGAATAAATGTGGGCTGAGGCAACCTTCTTTCGTTGGCAGCCGCAGCCTCGTTTACAGCTCTTAGATTTATTCTTTTTTTCATAAATGAACTCTCCAATAACGAATATCCCGGAAAATACTCCCGGGGTTATGAGAAGATGTCAGGAGCAGAAGGCATTGCAGGACTAGCGTTAAGCGTGTAAGTGTTACAGCTTTGTTCACGCCATGTATCGAGTGTTATAGTCTTGTTGTAGCAGCACGAGAGTTTGGTGAAGAGTACGAGCTTCTCTGTACAGAGCTCTCCCTTCAGAAACTAAGGTTCTTCTTATGGGGTGAGTCTGTTGGCCTGGCATCCAGGGAATCAGATTCACAGCCGAGGCCGAATCCTGGATTGGATGATCCTCTCATACAACCTACCATCATACGAACTTTGAACGCCGTCAAGGCCCTTTTAAGTGAGACCCAGGAGTACGATGCAAGATATGGCTTTAGGACAGAAGAGTCTATAGTAGGACCTAGCTCCAGAGGACTTAGCATCTTCAGGGGAACATTTGATCAATTCCGGAATCATGCAAGACGGAACCAAACTCAGAAGTCAATAGCAACGATCACACGATGGGCCATTTTCGATGCAGATAATTACGAGGTTAAGATTGCTCGCCTAAAAAGTTTCATCGATGGACTTGAGGGTGTGACCAGGTCTCTAGTTACTCTGGAAACGCAGCGCTTACGGGTCTATGAGGAAATTGAATCTCTTGACGATGTGGAGAGTCTCCGTCTTGTCTGTGATGCTTCGAATCGCAATTCGCAAGATGTATCAGACACCACCAGTCGCAGACTAAGCATCCTTCAAATCAGACAGTCTTTGGATAGCACTATGTCGACTTTCCGCTCCTCTATCTCAACGTCAAATCGGTCGTTCTATTCAGCCCAGGATACTCTGGATGAAGAATCAGTCCCAATAGACCACCAGGTAGGAACGGCCCAAGACGCACTAGATATTGGTGACAAGTCGAGAGTCCCTGAGCCTATATCATCAAATAAGGCACTGCGCTCTAGCCAAAGAAACTTTCGTCGAAGAAGTTGGACCCTGCTTCAGCGGTTTAAAACAAGGCCTACGGTTAATGAGGAGCAGGACAAGCTGCCACACCAACCCAGTGTCTTCACTCCACTGTATAGAATTGTAGTACTAGGGGATGGCGATGTTGGAAAGACAGCTATAACTCAGGTATATCTTCAGTATACTTCCACCCATTCAGGACTGAGAAAAGGCATAGCTCTTTTGTAAAAACTACATTCAGAATTATGATCCAACAGTAGAGGATTCATTTCGCAAACTCGTAGTGCTAGATGGAAAGAAACGCATAGTGGAAATACTTGATACAACAGGCCATGAGGAATACCCTGCTATTCGAGACCAGTGGGTCAGGGATGGTGAAGCTTTTGTGCTTGTTTATAGTATTTGGTCGCGAAGCTCATTCACCAGAATTACAAGGTACCGCTCCCAGATTCAACGGATCAAAGACGAGTTCTCTCAGCGACCATCATACCCAGGTAGCCCAGTTTTGTCGGCCAAAACTCCTCAAATAACTCCCACAATACTGGTAGGACATGATTACCAAGAAGAGGTGGAGGCAGCTAAAAAAGAGTCAGAAACAAGAGAGGAGAATATAGTATTGAGCAAGGAAGTTCTGACCAAGGAACGAGAAGTCCAGGAAGCAGAAGGTCTGTCCTTAGCAAGGGAATTAGGTTGTGAGTACTTGGAGGCTTCTGCAGAGCGTGGTATAACTATCGACAACGTCTTTTTTACTCTAATACGAATACTAAGAAATCAGAGGGTGGCATAAAAACTTATATAGTACTGGTTTAATAATATATAGCTCACTCCATTCACGGGGCCTTAGGTAATTTATAATTTACCTACATCGTGGATATTTATAGGAAGGGAGAAAACGTATTTTTACCGGGATCTTTAGCCGGTCTAGTGCCCACAACCACCATTCCATAATATAAATAGCAAAACACACACATATAATTTCTGAATCAATCAAAATATTTCCAATCATACTCACCTGTGAAGTTAGTGATAGAATCGGAGATTTTCGTCCGCTACTATGATGATGCATTTGAACTCACTTTCTGCTACAAAATTACCACTTGTAGAAAGGTGCTGTCCGATATTATCAAGAAATTATCCTTTAGTCAACTCAACAGAACACTATGGCTTAATGGAAAGAGGCTATGCATACTGTGGCAAGTTATCACCCCATATTTCTTTCGAGTAACTACAGGGACTGAAAGCTCATGTGGCTAAGCATGATGTTGGATACTTGTTGTAGTTAAATTGTATCTTTGTTTGTGAGTACCAAGGAGGATAAAAGTTACCTCTATCAAAGCTGGAGTCACTCAATACTACTGTATGAATTTAGAATAGGAAAAGAGGACTGAGAGCAATAAAAGTAGAAAATATAAATGATGGCCCAAATCCCTATCGAAATTCCGTACTGACAAGTTCCACAGTAACATGATTTTATTCCGATGATGGCCATACCGAAGCTGTTATAAAATAAAGCGAGTATCTATGTTTAACCTAAAACCTAAACGAATCCGACATTACCTCATACTCAAGCAGTTCTTCCAATTCTGAACGATAATTCGTATCCCTGCCCAACATTTGAACTCGATTGAGGCCGCAATCTATCATGATTATGGTCCGGTAGTTCTTATAACACGTTAGCTTATCCAAAGCTGTCCTCAATGTTATGAAAGATGATTTAAGGCTACAAACCGTGATCCTTATTTCGTCTACCTCGCTGTCCGTAAGCAATTCTCCACATAGCCCAAGATAGTAAACAGCTAAGTGTTGAGGTTGTCACGGCGAATACTCCAAAAATAATGTTGAGTTTATTATCTGTTGTGAGGCTTCTCGGGATGTCCATCATGACGGACGCAGTTATGTTTTCGTTGTGCATTTTTTGGTGTGAATTAAGTCGAACCAAATATAGAATGTCTAGCTTCAATGAGCAAGCAAGATGTAACAGAACTGAATAAAAATACTCACTGCCCAGATCGTATTGAAATGAAGTAGTAAGTGAGCGGTATCTAGTATAATTGCCGGTCTCCCGAATGCTCCTACCGATGCTTAGAGCTTTCTTTCTCGCTCTGAATAGAATCAACAAAATCCGCCTATACCATCAAGAAAAGCAGGCTGAACTAAATCCTTCTACTTTCAAGGGCCATTAAACCATGGGCCCCTAATTTATGGTGGCTCTAGCACGCCTATCAAATCGCATACAATGAGGCACACCCCTGTACGGGAATTCGAGAACCAGCATCCGTGTACTCTTGACATTCGCCCACTCTTTATGGCGTTACACTGCAGCCCCTATTCGCTACAACAATTCTGCCGGCCTGCCACCACGATACTGGCCAAACTGAGATAAGCCAAGAGCGTTGGTACCTTTGTCACCTCATGGTGTAGAGAGAAGTAAGGAGAGGGCAGAGCGCAGTAGTCTCGACGCAGGAATACACGATAGGTAGTTTGTTAGCAGACCCCCGTTCGGTTATCAACCTCACTGCTGGTGTTTGCAATCGATAGAAACAAGGTGTGCATGGCTTACAGACAAATCTAGAGATGAGGGGTTTGAAATCTGCCATCCTTCAAGATTTATCGACACCCACACTTTTTGGGTCATTGCTCCAGGAATGTTTTGCTTTCATGTAAAAAAATATCTCCGGTGCCCAAATTGATCCAAGTTTTCACAAACATGTTTACGATGAGCATGCTGGGCTATTGATCCTGGAACTTGGAATCTTTCTCCAGAATTGGCGAATATTTATGAAGTTACGCCTTTTGATATAGACGGAATGGACACAATTAATATTGTTTTCAATGATATCGAGATCTGCATGGAAAATTTTCTGATTTTGTATAGTGATTCTGGGTTTTCCGTCTCCAAGATGCATTGTTACCATATCTAATTAAAGGAAAGTAGCATATACTAAAATTGCAGTTTAAGAATAAGACAAAGTTCCCTTAATAGAGTTCAATCGACTTTTATGTTACTCTTTTGATGATAATCATGGTCTAGAAACAATTTAAAAGCAACCAGAACCATCTTTCCATCAAAACCATCATGTATAGAAAAATGAGGATTCGATTTCAATACATTTGGCCTCATAGATACCTTTCTCATTTGTTATGGTTCTTCGCGGCTGTAGCCCCTCACAATCACATCTTCAGCCGCTTCTAATTCTCTTGCCCATCTTACCTATTATGTTGCAAAACCTACCTACAATAGTAAGTGCTCTTTCATTAAGCTGTGTCTCGTCGAAACCTCTTCCCACACGTATAAAACAATGCATATGCTAACATTTTCTTCTTTTCCCCCCTTCGTTAACTAATTCCGACACCTTAGTCTGCCTTACTCATCATTCTAGCTAGGAAAATCTGATAGAAGCACTAATTACCTAGCAGAACGATATCGCGATGTTTATCCTAGAAACTCTCTGCATCAAGGTGCGACGGATAACTGCGGATTAAAAGGGTGTAATAGTAGCCATGAGATGGTGTATCTTTGGGCAAAGAGATGTGAATCAGTCACTTTCGCCCATCAAGGTCTAGTGCGTTCACTGTTCATCTGATTCGAATTCCACTCACGGGAAAGCTGCCTTCTTCTCTCTACCATACATCACTAACCAGGCAAACACAGCTACCATCCAAGCAGCCATCATATAAACAGCCCCATCTAAGAAAACTATGTTCTTTGACATCTCCTGCAGTTCAGGTTCCTCACTTATTTCCTTTTCTTCCACCGTCTTAATTTCCAGCACACCACTGTCATCTAAAATTCCATCTCGTCCCCCACAACACAAATCAGGTCTCTCACCCACCACCTCCTCATCCACTTTTCGAACATCTACCCAGCTCCCAGGCATTGCTTTTCCTTTCTCAAATGTTTCGAATCTCACATCATCACCCAAAAGTCTCAGTAGTTCACCCCTCTCGATCTTCTTTCCCAGACTCCATTCTCGACCCCTCAACCCCTCAAATACCGCCGCAATAAGAGCTAGGCAAGTAGATAAGGTATATAAAATCCATTGGATTTTCAATCTTGCTTCTTCAGGCGCATGGAATGTTTTACCTTCGACGGGGTAAAAGCAGACGTATATGGGCCGAGCAAGGTTATATGCTTCTGTATAGAGGGCGAGGTTGGCTAAGGACGTAAGCAGACACAGAAATATCTGAGTCTTGCGATAGAATAGATATTCATATCGGTGGTGGTGGATGTATAAGTACAGAAGAGGGACTGTGAGCGAGAGGATGAGGGTGAGGTGGTACCAGGCGGCGAGGAGATCGAGTTCTCTTTGATGATCCATCTTGCTAGATGGCGGTACAACGGTGATCATACTGTTTTCATAGTATGCTTCTATATATTTGTGTTTTTATATAAGAAAGAGGAAGTACTAGAATGAAGTGATGTATGAAGGTCCCAGGCAACGATTTAAAGGTGTGCTGATATCACGTGTTGTAGGATTTGGAAGTCACATGTTCGGATAACTCAGGGGTGGACAAGGAGTTCTTTCATTGTTATTAGATGTGATAAATAGATATATGAAAGGATATAATTCCCAATGAGTTAGAAATACTTTAATAGGGGTTATTATATCGCAAGATGTGTTTTCGGATTTATTGTCGATTTGTCGATTTCAAGTGTTCCCAGGCTCTCAATGCGTTCTAAGTGTGTAGATAAACTGATATATTTTAAGTAAGGACAATGTACAGAGCAACAATCTGCCTTGAAACAATCACTCTCTTCTGACATTGTCTTAAATTCACTTTCAGTCTCTAATACATGAATTTCAATGGGATTTCGATGGTTGACACACCTGATCTATCGATAATCTTCTGTCACCGCCAGCCTTCGTGCAGGCTCTAGAACATTACATTCACAACTGCTTCAGTAAACCGCGGTATAATGACCCCCCAGCAACCACAAGCACACATCCGACATATTCGCGCTCCCCGATCTCCCTACCCTAATTTCCACATTCCACCCCACCACAGTGGATTCCCTATTGGTCGTCCTCGCGCAAACGACATCATCATAGTCCCATACTCGAGGCTTCGCCCTCTAGATCAACCGAGACCATTCGATCTTCTGTGTCAAGAGAAAGAGCGAAGAGAGATCGATACTTACGAGTCAGCAGTAGAGCTCGCCTTCGGCTTCAACCTCCAAGAAATGGCCGAGTTGGAGAGCAGCAGTATGCTTAGGGTAACATCAACCCCCGAAGGTGACAGTGATGATGGAATTACCGCCGCGGCATCGCCACCGTTAGTACTCAGACCCGATCTCCTTATCCCTGAACCCACCCCACCAACCTTCTCAGCATGGAGCTCTCTGCTTCCTCTCGTTGAAGTCCGGCATGCAGAAGAGAGAGGCCTTGGACTTTTCGCAGTGCAGGATATAGATGCTGGGACCTTGCTCATATATGAAGAGCCGTTGCTAGTTATTCCGAGGGATATTTGGGGTTGGGAACCACGCACCTCCTTTCTCCGCTACTTTCAAAAGGATCCTCTCAGCAAGTTAATTAGAGGAATGAATAAGCAAAATAAGGAACGATTTAAGATACTATGCCAAACTAAGCGAGAGTCTACCGAAAGCACCAACCGGGCAATTCTCTTCTCCAACGGCTTCAGAACGCCAGATGCCATTGGGACGGCAGTGTTTGATGCTGGGAGTCGCGCAAACCATAGCTGCGTTCCTAATTCTGTGTTCGCTATTGTGCGAGCTAGCGAGCAAGAAGGAGAGGGGTGGAGACTGATGATATACAATACGTTTGCATTGATGGAGGGGGAAGAGGTGACGATTGATTATGGACATAGTAAGGTAGGGTTGGAGAGGGGATATGGATTTGTTTGTGCTTGTGGGGGCTGTAGTGGTGGTGGGAGTGGGGATGGTGATGGGATGAAAGTTAAGGAGGGCGAGGGGGTGAGGAGGGAAGAGAAGTGGAAGAGGGTAAGAGGATTTTTTCAGAGAATGGCCGGGGAGAAGTGGACTGGAAAGAAATAACTTCGTGGGCTTTTGTTGGATATTGTGACTGCGGAATGCTCTGCTTCTGGTTTTGACCTCGTCATTGTAAAAATGCAAGCAGGGTGAGGGCCTATGTGCACGTGAGTATTTTTACCTTCCTATTCGTGAAAAGGCTAACTCAAAATAAGCAATCTATTTATCAAATCACTAATAGTCAACCTCAACCATTTCCTCCTACTCTGATAAACCTACACATACACAACACAACCACTCTCCATTGAAAAACCTGACAATGACACGCTCAACGGAGGAACTACCATTTTCCCACAATAGTTTCGCTCTTATAGTCCCCGAAGCCAACCCAGCCGAGAAGAGGGGTAAAGGATGCATTCAGAAATGGTTCGAGAGGGTTGGAAAGTTATTTGGGTGCAAGAGAGGAAAGAAGAGGATGCGTTGGAGAGAGACGAAGATCGAGAAGCTCCTTGGCAGTGTACGTCGTGCAAGGCCAAAGTCGGAGGTTGGTTAGGCTGAAAGAGGAATGCTTCTGGCGAAAGGAGTTTCAAGCAAGTACGTGACCAGAGGAATACAAAAATTGACTGAGGAACGTTGTTATTGGTTAATGGTGCCCGGGAAAAGACTTGAAATACAATCCGAGATAAGTTCAGGGAATGACAACCACCTACTCTCTCACCTCATAAACCCATCACACGAATTCAACATGCTTTATTTACCAATTTATCGCCAAGCTTTTGCACCAAAACTATTCCCAGTGAATAAACGTCAACATTAATCATGTACAAGTACTAGCGCCCTAAGTCAAATAAGCCTCCATATTCCATTCAATGTAATACATCCACTATAGCAAAATCATCCCCGCCCCGGAAATTGTAGCGATCAAAGTGAAGCCGACCGCGAAGTACGGGCCCATTCCCAACGTAGCACCCACGAGAGGAGCTCCGTCACTCTTCTTACTTGTGGATGATGCCGCTCCTGATCCAGATCCGCCTGAGACACCATTTGATGCTGCTGCCGTGGCAGAGCTGAGGACACTGGAACACGTGTTTGCAGCACTGGCAGACACAATAGTTGCATTTTGTCCGAAATCACAACCTTGAGCTTTGTTGCTTCCGCTAAGGGAGTTGTAGTAGGCATTGAACGCATAAGATAGCTGCTCTACAGCGTTGCACATGGAGTAAGCACCGTATTTACCAGTAGTTGTGTTTTTGTTGATGCCAGTACATGCTGCACCGTTATTATAGCCACAGACTTGAGCGAAAAGCGCGCCATATGCGGTAGGGTCGATGCTTGACTTGGCTTGACAAGTGAGCGTGCTCATCATGCAGCTGCATACACCCTTATCTGGAGTTGGAGGAAGCGCAGCCGCAGCATTCCAGTTTGTGCCGACTGTTGGGCATGTAGATCCTGCAGTGTTGGTTGGGTTGTAGGCTGACATTTGTGTTGCGGAGGGGGCGACTGTCTTAATCTGGCTAGAGAAAGCATTGTAATCTGCAAGAGTCGTCGCGGAACCGCCAGATACAGAGACCAATCCATAATCGTTTTGTTCTTGGAAGTACTCATAAACAATGCCTCCCGAGAAGACCGGTGACATATCGCTTCCGTAAAGGACGGGAATTTCCGTAAACTTGCGAGCAGCAGCTCCTCCTTGTGTATTGCATCCATACTCTGCAAAGAATGATGGGACAGAGTAATTTTGGAATTCTGCCACACGCTGCGAGTATCCGGATTGGGTATACGAAGAATCGCCACACCATTCGTAGATATTATATCCCCAGAAATCGATTTGTGAACCGCTATCACCACAGTTAAAGTAAGCTGCTACTTGAGCACGAACGCTCTGATCATCATCTGCAGCATATCCTACACCCATTGCTCGGTAGTTCTTGGCCTTGATATATGCCTTAGTATCTCGAACAGCCGCTTTTACCATTGCTGCGGAACCAGTGTATGATAGGTTGTTGGGAACCTCATTACCTGCGAAGAAGCCGATGACATTTGGGTACTTTGCAAGTGAATCGACAACTGCTGTGTATCGATCGAGAAGGGTGGTTGTCCATTGTGGCGAGGATCGATCAATCGACGTTTTTGGCTCCCCTAAATCACTGATAACGTAGATACCAGCAGCATCTAACGCGCTCATACAAGTATCGTGACTCTTTGTAGGATCAATCGCATATGTTCGGATCGTGTTCACTCCCGCCGCCTGAAGAAGTGGGATATCTCGAGCGCATGCTGTGGTATCGGCTAGAGGATCAACGTATGCGGTCTGCAAGACACAGATGTTAGCTAATATCTCGGTGCTTGTTAGAAATTGCTTACACTTGAGTTACCACCACCATTTGGACCAAAACCCGCTTGGTATGCGACTCCCTTGATGAAGAATTGAGTTCCATTAGTTTTGTAGAAGAATTTCGAGCCCTGTAATTGTCAATTGCTTGCCGAAACTTGGCGTGATGCAGTCTCACCTTGATAACGATTGGATCGAGGGCAGCGGATGCGCTGCTCAGGAGAAGTGATGTAGTTGCCAACAATGGCATGAGAGGGGTATATTTGCCCATGACGGCGATAGATCAGTGGCAATTACACACAAGGAAACGAGAGACGATAGGAACGACAGTCAGAGAGAGTATGAAAGGAAAAAGAAATGAAGCTTTCAACTTCCAGGAGATCCGGCGTCGACGTAGACAAAAAGAGCAGGAACGGAGGCGCAGTTTCGTCAGACCAACAACACAAGGCAGGTTCCTATTGCTCGTCTTGGATAAATAACCAACAACCACCCCAGAAACACCCTAGCACCGAAGGGATGCTAGGAAATCCGGCCGTTCAGCAGGAAACTGGCGCTGCTGAGGTGCTGAACACAGCGTATTGGCTGGCTGGAAGCTGCTGGTCGTACCGTATTGCTCTCGGGGGCGCTGAATGGCAGATCTCACCTACTGGTCCCGAAAGAGGTTTGGTGGCCTGCAGTAGTCTCCCCCTCCTGGGTTGCGCCGTTCCGCAGGATTGAGTACGAGACGGAAATAAAGTCCAGCGCGGCCGCTGTTGTGCTTACATTGTGTTGGTGAGAAATATCACCTCGCAACCTCAGAACGAAAGTTGCGAGGAAGAGATCGAGCAGCACCGAGGAAGTCAAATTCATGGTGATTTTAAGATGTTTTGTCTAGAAGGCGTTGGAATAAGCTCTGGCAAGCTTCTCCAAGATTTCGGCTCGCTCGGGCTTGGAGGGGATGGTGGAGACTGTCGAGCCTAGCACGTGCTTGAATTTTTGTGTTTCAAGAATGACAACTCCTCACTGTATTTCCTGAAGATCCGGTCATCTTTACGAAAAGTTACTTGTACCATACCTGGAAATCTCTTCTTTCCTTTTGCATTCCCGGGAGAATGCTAGGTAGGATGAAACTCCAACGTCGTTGGAAGGATGCTTTTATCTCTAATTACCCGCTTGAACAAGTTCTGCATTGAAGTGGCAATTCAGATCCTGAATTGTTGGTTCATTTGCTGCAGAGATTGGCATTATTATATCAATTTCAGAACATACTTATATACAGCATAAGTTGTTTCGTCAAGTCTGCAAGCACAGAATACCCAAATTCATGCCTTCTTCACTAGTATTCTCAGACATTGACAGCAGTTCCCTCACCCTCACAACGGTCCTACTACTTTCAATTTCCCGTTGCTAGTAAAATAACTATTAAGTCTAGAATCTTACACCCAGTATTAGCTATATATACTACTCTAAGTGCTACTAGGCGAGGGCTGTAAAGCATTTGGTTCTGCATTTGAGGAATGATCAGAGAAAAGCTAAGATTGTATTATTCAGTGAGGAATTTCATTTTTTTTTTTTTTAGATAATTTCAAATTGAGTAGAAAAACCAAAAATATTGATGAGTATGGATTATGTGAGAGGCTAGTCTCTGAGGGAAATGCTATATTTTGATAAATATACAGACTTTCGCATCTTTGGGTTAAGGAACTAGCTGGGAATAAATTAGCTTTCGGCACCAATTACCTCTTCTCCGAATTTTCCTCTTCACAAGCAAATGACACTTGTGATACGATCACCGAGTAGCTCGGGCAACTATACAACAAGCTATGGCCACACACTCTTTCATTTATAAACTATCACTTATCTTTTACTCTACAGAGTCATAGTTGAAATATGGAAAATCCAAATAACGAGGCCCATAGATAGTAGACGATAGAAATTTTGAGATGACAGTAACGTTTTTCAAATCCATCTTACCTTTAACCTTTGGGTACGGCAATATCAGCTATTACACTTTAGTTCCCAGCCGAGCCGAGATAAACCTGATACACTCAAGAGAACTCACCCAAAACATACCACATAGAATCTTCCAGCTCCCAGTTTCTCTAACATGAATTGGGTAACTAGTTTTTGTAAATTTAGAATGGGACGTCGATAGGTAAGGGCCGAGGGTATTTGTAAAGAAATACGCACCTTTCTGAATTCAAACTCGCACGAAAAGGGTGTATTTCTCGTCCTGCAATAAAACCGGTACATCCATAATCAAGAAATCCTCACGGAAAAGTGGGTAGATTTTTAAAGCAAACTTGAGTGACTCAGATAAATATAAATAGATAGAGATGTTGGAAACCTATTTCCTGCACGCACGATCCGATATGGTGATTGGAGACGTATGAAACAGGAAGTGAGAGCCTGCTTTCTCCAGTAGAAATTAGATCACTGCAATATCTAGAGGAGGGACAAGAAGGATTTGTACGTCTCAAGCTGAATTCCGAGAACTTATCTTGATTGTAAGGAAAGCGGTGAACGAGAAATGAGATTTACAGCGTATTTGAAGATTAGCAAGTACTGATACTGATAGAAATATCTTTTCATAGTTTCGTAATCCTGTGAGTACAACGAAACTCTTGGATACCATCTTCAAAAAGCCGCCCAAGACAAGGAAAGCCGTCCACGAATAGCAAAAGCATAATACCGACCTGTTTTTCCGATTTTGTCAGGTAAACCCATGAGACATGGTAGGCTTATAGTTTCAAGGTGTAGGCGAAAGAAGTACTATATATGAAGCGTAGAATATTGATAAAGGCGAGAGGCCAGATATGAAATAACGACTATCTAAAACTCAGACCCTCGGGTAAGATTATAATTGTGGAAGTGAAACCATAGCACCTCGAGAACTTGTCCTGTGAATAAAACCTGAGCTATCATAAATATAAGCTTGACTTTAAATTTTCCTCATAAAGAACCGAGTGAGAAGAACCGAGTTTGATGCCAGCCGTACCGTTGAGCGCATAAGTAGGGTGGACTAAGCGGTGACACTCGTCTTTGATAAAAAAAAACCAGGAAACCCTTTCTCGATGTGGTAGAGTAGCTAAATAGCTGCACCATCTAGGCAGCGATGAATAGCTGTATGTATGAATGTGAATATAAATGACAGCAGTTCTTTTCTGTTGACAGCACTAACGACTTTTAGTTCCAGAGGAATTCCCAAAAAGTGCAGAGATACCGGAGGTGGAAGAACGGGAAGTAGCGAGTATATGAACGATATCTTCATTAAACATAATTTGAAGAGGTACGAGTTCTCGTAGCCCTTGTTGATAAACCCACAGCGCATAAAATGAAAAATATATGGCGAAGGTGATGTTTGAAGAAAGCTGAATTAATAAGCAACTAACGAGTAGTTTATTCGAGCATAGAGCACTGTTGCTTAATAAGTACGGTTTTGGCCGAGAATGAAAGGAACAGGAGCATAATTTGTCCACTCACTCGGGCAGGACAGATCTCGAGGTATGGAAAATTTCCAAAAATGTACCATCCAGTGTCTTAGTCTCACAAGCTATAATCACTTGCCCAGCGAGGGTGTATCATAGGAAGACTACTGAAGATTAGGAAGAACGCCTAGCCACTTTTATCTCTCAATATAGCTTGCTTATAATACACCTTGTCCCTGGCCTTCACGTAGCATGTAGAAGCCCAAACCGTATTATCGACCAAACCAGAAGACCAGACCAGGTTTATGAACCGTATGCATTTTCTTCCACCAGTCTCCAAAAATCCAACGCGAATCTTTTCTGCTACCCGTCCCAACAACCCTAAATTCATCGCTTCGTCTAGCTGGAGAATTTTCTTGTGAGCTTTGCGATGACTGCACGTGTGTTAGTGAAGGTTGGGGGTAAACGAGGGGGGACCGTACTATGCAGGGCGACCACGGAGAAAATGAAGACAATCGAAAGGACGAGAACAACCACGGGGTCGACTTTCAATCCTGGGGATTCATCTGTGTAGAGTCCTATGCGCCGCGTGTTAGCCCCTTTCCCAATATAATTTGTCTTTCGATAATCCTCTTTCTGATATCTTTAACTCTGCTGTGCCAATATTCGTAATTTTCCTTCCACTACTATCCTCTTTCTAAACCAATATTCTCGGGAAAGATGTATCAAGAATTTTGTGAAAAGGCCGAACATACTCAACATAGTCGAACTGCTTCCACCCGCACCCGCCGCTCTCGTTGATGAAGGTCGCGCATTCGCAACCTTATCCTTCTGATCTGCCGCCGCACGTCGTCTAATCGCAGTCTTTGGCCCACCGGGAGGAGTTGGGGAGGAAGGGCGACCGGTAGAGGAGCCCAGAGCAGCTGGGCTGTTGACAGGGGAGGATGCGCGTGGAGAAGACTACATTAGGATATTGTTAGCTTGCAATCCATAGCATATCTCAATGGTAATATTTCTCTCTTGAGGGAGAAAAGGGAAGCTCCTTTGCTAGGGGAGCGAGAAGTGATGAGGTGGTAATTATGTTGGAGAAGATGCGCAAACTGAGCACAGAGAAACGTACCATTTTGACAGGTGGGAATTCGAAACTTGCTGCAGAAGTTGAATTGAAAAGCGACGAGATGTAAAGGAGTGGAAGTTGTGTTGTGGTAAGGTGTCGTGTGCGGTGGTCTAGGAGCCAAATTATCAATTGAGGACACGATCGATGGATTGAAAGGAGGCTCGTGTGCAGGGGTTGTGGCTAGTGCACGCTAATCTTGACATGGCCGAATCTGGGGACAGATTTGACAGAAATCCAGAACTGTCAACAAAAGTGATTTCGATAGTTCAGAATTAGGGGTATTACTATGGTTCTAGTTAAATACAAATACACAGGTCATGTTCACAAGTTGAAAAAGTCCAAGATCCAATTTACAATGATTTCGAACGGCGCTATGCATCGCAGTCTGCTTGATGCAGCTTCACCACTCCACCACAACCCTCGACTATGCTTTGATACAGGAAGTTCCAGCGCATAGCGCATGCTGAGATTGATGAAGTGAAGTTGAACAAATGAAAAGGTTTCGCTGTGAGTTCTCCGGCTTGCCACGCTGGCTTCCTCCGTCATGATGATTGGGAATCTGGATAAAGGAAAAAAGAGAAGTACTGTCGCAGCACTATGGCTGCTTCGTAACCTTTTTCTGAGGCCAGAACCTTTGTTCTTCCTCCCATATTTCGTGGCACCTCAAAGACACCAGCTCCCTCCAGAAATTTGTCCATTTTGAATAACCGCTCAAATGCCCGCCTAGTGATCAACGAGGCTAAGCTGGCTCGCCAGGAAGCCCATTATATAAATTAAACAGTACATTCTACAACGAAACCAAAGGTATCAACCGAACGCCGTCCGCTATGATAGCAAGTGCATTTTCGTCACTTTTGATTTGCTTCAAAGGGCGACATCGAGAACCAAGCTGACGTCTCGCACCTGCGAGCCAGCTAAGTCTTCCAGAACTGGAATCAGGTCAAGTAGCTCATTATCATGAGCATCAGAGAACCAACTGCTGATTGGTACAGCATGTTGGGGGTGGAAAATGTACGACGTTGGAGAGTTATCGATAATGATAGTCTCTCGCAGATCTCTACCGACTTGAGAGAGATCTTTGACGTAGTTGCCTTGGTGGTTGTAGCAACTTTCTCTAAATAGACGATGATGCACAACGTGATGAATGTCCAGTTGATCTAGGAGAGGATCGCCGTACTGCAAAAGGTTAGTAAACGAATCATCAGGGCTGTGCTGGGTTCCATACTTTTGACACGGATGCAGTGAAAACAACAACTTCATATAACTCGCCAACTCGCTTCATGAATTGATCGACACCTGGTCGCTTGATCACATAGACATTGTGATACTGGCCCTCAATTTCGACAGGAATTGTGAAGTCAGCCTGGTGTAGAATCTAAAATATCATTAGCTATGATCAAGTTATTAGGATCTTTGATTTTACCTTGAAACTACTATGTACTAAGGTCTCATCGAGATCGAGCACCAAACACTTCTTTCCTTGAAATCTTGGTGCGATTGGTGGAAGTAACCATTTCTGTTCGGCTGCATCAGGGGCTGACTCTTCACTCGAGCCAGGCTGAGGAACAGGGGGAGGTGGGGGCAATAATGGTTTGGCGGTTTCATTATCCCGAGCAGCTGGTACAGGGGCTTCCTTTTCTTCTACTGGTAGAGGCTCAGAATCCTCCATTTTGCTGTCACCCTCGCCATCCCTCTGATCTTGTGATGAATCTGCTGGTACTAAAGGACCCGATGGCTCGGGTCTAGCTGGGCTTTGTATTGGGACCGCCGGACTCGCAGCCTCGCTTTCAGGCACATTGGAGGACTCCACTTCTTTAGGCAATTCTGGTAATGGCTGATCACGTGCATCCACCGGTCGGCTCAACTCGCCATTTATGACCGGAGGCAGGTTTGTATTCGGCTGCGAGTTCCGGTTTGGATCTAAGCTCTTGCCCTCGTTTGTAATTGAAGCATCTTCCTTCTGTAGGGCGTCTTTCTCAGTCTGCGGCTCGGTAATAGCACTGTTGCGTTGATTGGTGGTAGATAGGTCTGGTCTGCTGGCAGTGGTCGGGCGATTAGATGGTGCTGTTGTGACTTTGGCTGGAACATTCTCATTTGATTCCGCAGCGTTGCCATCATCTGACCCTCCACAGCAACCAAGGAAGGACAAGAAGCTATTCTTCTTCTTTGGTTGTCGGGGTGCATTGGTGTTAGATGTTAAGGCGCTGTTTCCAGCGAGGCCAGAGGTGGGTCCTGGTGTTATCGACATTTTGCTGCTGGCTGTGCTCCCATTCCGTTTCCGCCCAAGGATGCTCCCCTTCGACTCCTTTGATCGTCCTCCGATGCTTTCTCTTCCTTCACCAGCAGTAGCTCCGCTAAGGCCAGTTGAGGTGGGGGATGGTTGTATTTTCTGTGAGGAAGATCTGGATGGAACGTGAAGGAGGCTGCGGTTCTTTTTGGGGATTTCAGAAGACTCGTCTGCTACTCGTAGAAAGTCCTTCTCGTTGTGCGAACCCGATAGGACGGGCGTCTCAGAGTTTTCGGTGCTAAGAGTACCTTGCGCGGTGGTTTGGGTCGATGAGCTGGGAGGTTGTGGAGTGCTTGTGACTGGGCTTCTGGTTAGCTTTGAACTCCCAGATATCAAGAATTGATAGCAAGGCGACCACAAAGATCACGTAACCGACAGGCGATAAGAATGGATTATACATACAACCAGATGTGTCCAGCGCAGGAGGTTTCCCTTTTGTGCCTTCAGTTGAAGCTGAACGATTCAGACTCTGCTCCGTTGGCTGGGCTATCTCATTACTCATTGAGGGCAATGCACAACCACGGTCGGCCTATACGATTGAGTGCGGCGATGCCTTTTCTCGACGTTCCTTTCCCGTCGTGGTGTCGCCGTCGCTGCTATGCACGCGTCGACTCGTCGAATCGTAGATACTTGCAGTTCGGTAGATCCCTGAACCGGCTTTGATACCATCCGATCTTGTCGCAACGTGGAATGCGATGGAGATTCCTCCCCTAGGAGCGCTGTGAAATGCGACAATTGATGCAGGGAGTGAAGTGAATGTTGGAAGCTTGGATAGCACTGTTCAAGCTCTTGGGGTGAGGTTGGTCTCGTAGAGGCTGAGCGGCCAAAGAGAGAGAGAGAGGCAGTCGATGGGGTCCTAGTCCATTTAGCGAGATTTGCTATAAGATTGCCTCCGAATCTAGAGCTGCAGCAGCAGTGATTAGGTAATTAGGGTGGTGAAGCAGTCAGGCAGCGGAACATGAAGAGGGAGTAATGTTGTGAATGTTTGTTTCTGCGCAAATGTGACGTTGCTGTGTGTTTTCTAGGAGTGGTTTGGCAGGTTGGCAGATTCAGGGGCAAATAATGATTTTGATTCTGGGCACAGCAGCAGCTATAGAAACGGGTGCGAGTCTCGGTCGCTTGGGATACTTCATCATGCATCAACCTCTGCGCAAACTGTTCTGTCCTCCGCATGCGTCTGCCAAATCCATCATCAAGAAAGGCTGCACTGGGCTATTCGGCGCCCGGCCAAAGGCTGCAGGTCTGATTGGATGTGTCTAGCACTTTGGGGGAGAGGGTCTCGCAGCATTTTGACCAGCCACGCTCTCAAGTCTCTCTTCGGGGGCAAATAAAATTAGGCGCCCTTGATTCTGTACGGTTGGAATCCGTCCTATCAACGTTGCCAGCCTCCCCAATTGCTATAAGCCCTCTCTAGGATCCCAAGTAGAAACTTCAGATTCCCCTGATTGCCGAAGGAAGGGTTCCGTTTATCCTGGTGCAGTATCCGATATCCTGTCCTCCTGCGGTTGTTGATACTTGGGGGTTCGAGTCGCCTTGCCAGATGCCGCCCTCAACGTTCTCCGCTGCACTCCACGACGTGCGCATGTCCTGAACGAAAAAGCAAGGCGATCGGGCAGCTCTCACTTGCCGCTGCCGTCAACCCGGGCTGACCTCGAGGCTCAATACGGTTGCAGCATGACATGCAGTTGCTGGCCGCTCACTCTCGAATTCATCTATAAAAATAGCAGCAGGTGGTTTCCCAATGTCCGTGAGCCAGGTTCCCGATAATCGGTTTGATCGCATCACAAAGTTGACCCTGTGCGAAGGTGTCTTTCCAGTCAGCTTATGAGATCATGCTAAGTGTCTCGACTCATGGACTCAAAGACTCGGAGTCCTCTGGTTATGCATCAAACCGACGTCTCCACAGGGTTGGCGGCTACCAGCAGACCTATCGGTTCACCGCTGCCCTCATTGCTTTTGGAACTAGAATGCAAGTTGGAACGACTCGACGGGAACCTTTTTTATTAGATGAGCTCGCGCTTAAAGAGAGAGAGACATGTTGTCTTAGGGATCTCGTCACACATGGGCGATAAAACGTCCATGCCATAGTCACTCATCTTGGTTGCGCGCGTTTACTTTGCAAAAGGGGGACTCAGACAGCATTCCCCCAAGACTGGCTGCATATTGGGTCCGCGGTGGTCTGCTGCCGGCGGCCTTCTAGAAGATTAGACAAGGTGCCATGCAGCTGAAGCCATTCAGCCTGGAAAGCTGCATAGATTGGCGTGCATAAAAGTATATTGTGAGGATAGAGTTATAGATGACAACTAAAGGGTTGATGTTGGGTTTCTCCATAATGTGACCAGACTCCTCGAATTCGGTCAAGCTTTGAGAATCCGGTTGCTTTATTTAGGAATCAAAAGCGGGCCGTTCCAAGACGCACTTGGGTGTGAATGAGGCCATTGCGGGGAATTTCCATGGAAGTGACTCAAACCTCAGATGCAAGGCACAAACAGCTGTCTTGCACATGCCTCGGTTGGGTTTACCCCAGAGTTTGAGGTGATGTTCACATGCCCGGAAAATGCCCTGTTGATATTTGAAAGAATCAACGGTTTTGCAACATTAGTGAATGCCAATGGTTAACATATGACACGAAGAAGGGGACTACGATCAACACACTGAGCGAAAGTGGATAATTTCAAACGTAATTGCAGAGACACATTCGGAGAGCAACAACAGATCATGACGGCCAATCAAGGGAGCTATGACTAGTGGTGAAGCACAACGATTACCTTAGAATCCAAGGGCAAGAGGGTTACCTATCCTTCAAAATGGCTTCACAGTCGACATTGCGACACGAGGCAGATCCGCTGGCTGTTCTTGTCAAGAAATACTCTGACCTCATCCGCGAGCGTCTCAAGAATACCTCGAGAATAACGAAACTGCTTAGTTCTCTCTTCCTTACACTGTCGATAATTGCAGGTGGAACTAGCGTGAGGCGGATATGGAAGAAACGAAATGCAGAGAAGGAACAGGGACGGCGCCTGCTGAGGAGAAATTCAGGCTTGAAGAACAAAGATGGCTCTCGTGTTATATTCGTACCCTATAAGGATTCGACGTCGAAAGTCACAATAAATCCTACGAAACCCATGACCTTCGATGCCCATCGACGACTCTTTCTAAACCCTCCAAGGGCCTCTGGGCTCACGGATGGCCATACACCACAGATCCCGCCACCACAAACAAAACCAGGCCTCAACCTTGCATTTCTACACCAGTTCCTCAGCTTGCTGAGTATTATGATCCCAAGGTGGACAAGTAAGGAGACTGGACTTTTGTTAAGTCATGGAATGTTTTTGATGCTACGAACATATCTTTCCCTTGTGGTCGCAAGACTAGATGGAGAGATTGTTAGAGATTTGGTTGCTGGAAACGGCAGGTCATTCATATGGGGTATTGTCAAGGTAAGCTATTCCCCCGAGTTTTCTTGCAATTCACACCATTCTTGCTTATGAAATGCTCTTTTCTTTTACTTGCCGTTATCCAAGTGGTATTTTCGAGTCAATGCGACACCAATTTGTTCAGCGCAGGCTAGAACCAAGTAGCATGTGCTAACATAAAACAGTGGTGTGGGATTGGCAGCTTTGCGTCGTATACAAATGCCATGATCAAATTCCTACAATCTAAAGTCTCGATCGCTTTCCGAACGCGCCTCACCCGATACATTCATGATCTCTACCTTAACGATAACCTCAATTATTATAAATTAACGAACTTGGATGGTGGCATCGGCCAGGGAGCGGATCAGTTCATTACCCAAGATCTGACACACTTTTGCGCATCGGCCGCAAGTCTTTACTCTTCTCTGGGAAAACCATTTGTTGATCTTGTGGTTTTTAATTATCAGCTTTACCGCTCCTTAGGACCGCTAGCTTTTGCTGGCCTATTGAGCAATTATATACTGACTGCAAGTCTCCTTCGTCGCCTATCGCCTCCTTTTGGGAAATTAAAGGCTGTGGAAGGCCGAAAAGAAGGCGATTTCCGAGCTTTGCATTCTCGTCTAATTGCAAACGCTGAAGAGGTGGCATTCTATGGTGGCGCTAGCATGGAAAAGAACTTTTTGGATAGGGAATTTAAGAGTCTTAAGAAATGGATGGAAGGGATCTACACTCTAAAAATCCGCTACAACATTCTGGAAGACTTCATCCTGAAATATAGTTGGAGCGCGTATGGCTATCTGTTGAGTTCGCTACCTGTCTTCCTGCCAGCCTGGGGAGGCCTGGGGGGAATTCAGGAGTTAGCCGACATTCCATCTAACGGGGGGAGAGAGAAAGGTCGCATGAAAGAATTCATTACGAATAAACGTCTTATGCTTTCGCTGGCTGACGCTGGAGGACGAATGATGTACTCCATCAAGGATCTTTCGGAGCTGGCCGGTTACACAAGCCGAGTTTACACCTTGATTTCGACACTTCACCGTGTGCATGCAAATGCATACTTCCCTCCTCGGGGTACGCATCCCGAATTATTTTCGCTTTCAGACGTCCAAGGCACAATCCAGAAAGGGTTTGATGGTGTCCGTCTAGAACATGTCCCAATTGTGGCGCCATCGATCTTCCCTCATGGAGGCGAGGAGCTTATTGATTCTCTTTCTATGATTGTTCATTCCGGGGAACATTTATTGGTAAGCTCTTAATTTGCCTCTTGTGGTTCCCTAAAAACTAACATTATCTAGATCTCTGGTCCCAATGGCGTAGGGAAAAGCGCAGTAGCCCGCATTGTAGCTGGTCTCTGGCCAGTTTACCGCGGTCTGGTCTCCCGCCCTCGCAGCATTGGCACCGACGGCATCATGTTCCTCCCCCAACGCCCCTACCTCTCTGTAGGCACCCTCCGCGACCAAGTCATCTACCCCGATGGCGAAATAGAAATGCGCGATCGCGGCCGCAGAGATATAGAACTTAAACACGTCCTCGAAGAAGCCCGACTCGGCTACCTCCCTGATAGAGAAGGAGGCTGGGACACTCGAAAAGAATGGAAGGACGTCCTTAGTGGTGGCGAGAAGCAGCGCATGGCTATTGCCCGTCTCCTCTACCACGAACCACGTTACGCGTTCATCGATGAAGGAACTAGCGCTGTCTCCTCTGATGTAGAAGGCTTGTTGTATGAACGCTGTAAGGAAAAAGGCATAACGCTGATTACGATCTCTACGCGGGCAAGCTTGAAACGGTACCACACGTTCAATCTCACCCTCGGTATGGGTGAAGATGGTACAGAATGGGAATGGGAGAGGATTGGGACGGTGGAAGAGAAGATGGGGGTGGAAAGAGAGTTGCATGAGTTGAGGGAACGACTACAGAAAGTCAAGGGGTGGGAGGGGAGGAGGAGGGAGATTGAAAAGGAGCTAGATAGAGTTTGGGTTGAGGGGGGAGAGGAACTTGATGGGCCGGAATATGTTGATGCAAAGGAGAATTTGTGATAACATGGGATTAGCTAGGAGCAGATCTATGAATGAAACATGTTAAATTTTGAAAGGTCAGATGACATGGCTGTGCGGGAGTAGCTTTGAAGTCAAAGCCTTATCTTATCCCAATATCACTCCTTTTTTGCATCGTTTCTCGAGAAGGGGCTCAGTTACGCTTACCCTGTTAGGAGCGCTGGGTTTTGCCACATTGGGGCATTTAAGCGATTGTCATGGTAGCTTTGGATTGGCCCGGTCTTACACCGAGATCCTGGCTTGGGAGTCATGGGTTGATCTGGAAGGTGTATATATATATATATATCTTTCTTCCGCACGAGAGATTTTTCTAATTATCACATTGAAAGTCACACGTAAATTTGTGGGAAAGCTCCATTCATCTCACCAAAAATCAATACTTGACCATCCTCAACTCATCAAGTGTTTCCTTTTCCATCGCAGTTGCAAACACAAACACAAATACAAACACGAACATTCAATTACTGAAAATATGATGACATTGAAAACTACAGAGATGTCATCAAGATTCCCCTCGATCAATCCTCAACTGCCTTCTATAAGGTCAAATCTTTCCCTCCTCAAATCACAAGTATCGCATTACTCATCTCAACCTCCACCAAATCCAAATCCTCAACACCCCACAGTATCCTTCTCAGAAATGTTCAAAAATCAGAGTAGGGGTGTGAAGATTGTAGTGTTAGCTGGAGTAGGTCTCATGGCTACGGCGGAGACAGTATGGTGGTGTACCTGGGGGTGGAAGCGGTGGGGTCCGAAGAGTGAGGAGGTTATAACGAAGGAATAGGTATGGGTATGACGGATGGGGTGGTGGTGATAGTGGTGGAAGAGGAAAGGAGAAGGTTTGCCTACAAGGAATGCGACATAGAGGGTCAGGAGTGTACATCAGTTCAAGGGGTAAATAAGGGAAGAATATGGCGTTTTGGAGGGGTCAAGGGAAACAGATCTCTGCCTTGTCGAAACATAGCTAATCGGAGTTAAGGGAAAGTTTGGAAGGCGTGGGGATATTAGAACTCTGCTCATATTCGTGTTCATTTGTACAAAGTATTGCTATCCACTCTAGACCGAGATGTAAATTATTCGCTAACAATGAAGGCGTTGCTAGTTTCTTATATCGTAACCTTCTGCAGTAATTCCAGTAACTTCAATATGATTATTTGAAAGTGAAGCTGAAATGATATGTGGAATTCTTTTCTAAAAATCAACAGTTTATTTTCCTCAAATCCTCTCCAAAATCAACAACTGAAACCTCCGATAGTCTCAAACTTCAGAGTGCCGATCAGAAACCAGACCTGGAATTAGCAAAGCGGGGTGGTGGTAGAGTTTGAAGTATTTTCACGTCAAATAGACATTCAGCCTCCTCTATCACCTCAATACTACCAGCAGATATCTTCCTACCCTAGAGTGAACGGTTAGTGTCGAGAGTAGGAATCTATCAAAAGTTCTCGAGCCCATAAGATATATTTCAATTGAATATCGTTCTATATAAAAGAATGACTATGAATTAAGGATGTGATGTATCCGCTGAAGCAAAGTTTAATTCCAAGATACAGCCTTGGAAGAAATAGAAATACCCTCACATCTCGACATGTATCACGTGATAATTATTTACTTTACAGTGAACAGTGGTAAAAGGATGTTGAGAGGCATGATATATCTACCTTAACAGGCATAAAACCGCTAAATCAGGTAGTGCACAGCCCCTCTTTTTTGCAGATGGCAAGAGGTCATTGGCTTTACGTAGGATTTCGATATATACTACAGTAAAAGTTCCATTCGCTTTTTTAATGCAACTGGATGGATGGGTTCAACTCACAATAGTATAAGGATCTCAGACGGCCCACATTTAAAGCAAAAATCTTGATCTTCCTTTGCTAGTACAGCCTTGCTACATAATTTCGATTTTTTTTGGCATCAATTGAACGTTTTTCTCCAAAAAAAAGTCGGGTTGGTTGAAGTGCTTTTTAGTTTCGCAATGAGTGAGTCTGTTTTTATGTTCTATATTCGCCTAGGGGCGCTGCTCTTGCTGCAGTTGCTCTCGCTGCAGTCGCCCTCGCCGCAATCGCCCGCCTACCTTGTCACGCTAATGCTAATTTCCTAGATTCCACACCAGCACTTGATTTCGCACCTCGCAACCTCACACGTGATTCGGAAATAAATATAATCTTTGGCACTTTCATAGTGGCTATTGCCATCCTGAGCGCAACCCTCGCATGGGCGGTTTGGAGACTTACTCGACGTCAATTTCGATTGCAGAGAGAACGAGGTGTGTCCTGTGTCTGAGCTTTCCTCGACTCGCAAATTATTTTAACAATGCAGCTAGCACGCGCGGGTGAGGCTGGTTATGAGCTTGCGGTGAGATTTGGACACAGAAGTTGAGGGTTGCTATACACTTTGTTGGAATTGCAAGCGCAGCACCATGCTAAGATTAGGGTGGATGGAGAAAGCAGTTGGTGATGGCCGTTTTTGCAAATGATAGATGGAATTCAAAGAGGGTTTTGGCATTTAATTCATTATGAGTGCTACTTTCTATGTGATCCATCTTGCTTCTTGAGTTTATGATGGTATTGAGACTCCGCTTTGCTTTATGGAAATGGTTATTCATATGTATGAACGTTCGGAGAGTTGTAAAATATATGCGACACCAGCCCATAAGCTTATAATTATTACATGGTGACTCTCGTGACCGCTTAGAAGCTCACACGGTAACTACGGGAAGGAAGAAAAGAACATTTCTTGTATCTTACCCCTAAAGGAAGAAATGAAGTGGTGTTTCTACAATAAGTAGCAATTGTTTCTGAACGGCAGAATAGAGTGGTCGAAGGCCCGATAGCGTATCTAGTGCCTGCTGACATCCGTCGCACCCACCTACACAATTGACACCATAGCTCGCTCTGTAACGATGCAGACTCGGCATGGATTGTTCAGCTCCAAGGCAAAGAGATCTCGAATAGTTTATTCTAAAACTACTTTCTCCACACCCGTCAAGTGAGGCTGTCTACTGTGGAGCTTGGTTGGGCTTCCACCGAGGCTGAGTATTATTGGGGTGCAAGCCTGCTTACTTCCAATTTCAAGACTTGGAGTCTGCTAAATAGAAATTTGTTGTATTGCCTTTCCTGAGAGGAAAATTATTTTGCGCCACTGATGGCCGAGAGAGTAAGGACCTCTAGCCAAATGAATGTTTCATCTAGGTAGGCCCATATCGCTATTCCTCCATCAGTCATCCTTCAAACCCCTCCTCCTTCTAGTCCACTTGTCCATTATACGCATGTTGACTCGTACTGGCATGCAGATCCGCGGAAGATTTATGGTCTAAGGCTGTTGATGCTCTCGACAACGAAGATAGATTCTGTATAGACTTCAAGGAAGAAGTTGATGGTGGGGCATATTCGGGCGACCTGATACCTAGCGACAGACTCGCGATATTGAAAGATGTGCTCCAAAATGTGGACGAGAAGAAGCGAATATGTATGGATAAACGATGGAAATATAAGAAAGGCAACAAGACCATTATCATCCGTGATCAATTGGAGAAAGTGACAGACTGGGTGAATAAGTTCAAGCAGATTGGAGATATTGCAGTTCAGTATGATCCAGCTCATGCGGCTTTACCCTGGACTGGTATCCGATTCTTCCTCCAGGTCCGAAATCTTGATATTGCTCAATGCTATATCTAATCATGGTTTCTGATATTTGTGCAGGTCACAGTGAATGATAGTCAGACGTTTGGAGCTATGGTTGATGGACTCGAGATGATTTCCGATCTTCTAACTAGATATACGATATTCGAGCACCTTTATCTACAGGAGGCAACGATTGGGCAGATGGAGAATTCTCTCAAAGAACAGCTCACGCAAGCAATCACCAAATTATATATCTCTATTCTCAAATATCTTTCAAACGCAAGGCGGTATTATGATCGCCGGACTACCGGTATATCAACTCAATATTTCCAATCTAGATCGTTTTGTCCTGAAGACTAATCTTCTACTATAGCACGACTAGCAAAAAGCATTGTCAAAAATGCGGAATCAACTGTAGGGCTACATATCGAAGCAATCCTCGCTGAAAAAGCCAATGTAGATGAATGCGCACGTCTAGTCGATACTGCATGTAAGTCTGCGGTATAACAGTGTCAGATATTTGTAGAGACTAACCAGCCACACTTAGACCGCCAGCATAGAAGTACGATAGCTTCTGGACATCAAACAAGGATTCTTGAGAGACTGCAGAGGTTGGGAGATCTCCTAGGCACTATCGATGAACCTATCAGAAGATCTGCTTCAGAAGTTTCTAAGATTCACGATGCCCTCCAGAGTTAGTATGCGTTCATCAAATCGATTGTGTTTTGCAGCATGCTGTTCTGCAATTTCGGTCTTCGAAATCCCACCCTATTTTCTAACGTAAACCAGGGCAGGAGCGCCAGGCAATGTTCAACTGGCTGTCACGCACTCAGCACAAGCAGTACCACAAGACAATTGGCAAAGATTTTCTTCAACAATCTGGCCAGTGGTTAATGGAGCATCCATCCTTTACTGAGTGGAGAGGTGATAGTTGCTCTTCTATCCTATGGCTGCATGGAATCCGTAAGCATTTTTACGCTTAGTGAAATAGAAAACTAATTGTTTATAGCTGGTTCCGGGAAAACTAAACTTGTGTACGAATGCTGACCTTCTCTACCCGGTTCCATTTTCGCTAACCTACTTAGATATGCGGTTATTGAGTTCCTCAACGAACGCTGCGCTAATGTTCCGGCTTCAGCCCCTCTTGCCTTCTTCTACTGTGTCCGCAATGCATCTGAACCAGAGCGTGCTGACCCGGACGAGATTTTTCGGAGTATCCTAAAGCAGCTGTCATGTACAAGATCAGACATACCAGTCCGAGAGCCTATGGCCATGCGATACAAAACCCTAAAAGACGAAGCTGATGAAGAGGGATGTGAAGATCCACCAAGGCTCAATGTAAAGGAATGTGTTGAGGTCATTTTGGAGCTCTTGGACGAAAACCCTGCAATAATTATCATCGATGCCTTGGATGAATGCGATCCAAATCGACGTCACGAAATTATGGCTGCCTTACAGACGATAACTCAGAGCGCTGCTAGTGTCGTTAAAGTATTCGTATCAAGTCGTGATGATCAGGATATTCGCTGTCGCTTGGAAAACTCCCCAAACATATATATTCAAGCCAGGACAAATGGAGAGGATATCCAACGATTTATTGAAACGCAGGTATATCAGGCCGTCAGAGAGAAGAGGCTACTCAGCGGCAATGTATCGGGAGAACTTCAAAATCATATAACCAACACTCTCATTTTGAAAGCCCAGGGCATGTGAGTTGCTACTATACTATTCGAGTAGATTTAGAGCTAATATTTTATAGGTTTCGTTGGGCAAGTCTCCAGATACAGAATCTGTGTGACGCACAGCGTATCAAGCATGAACAAGACATCAGGGAAGAGCTTGGGAAACTACCCCGAGACTTGCAACAATCATACGACGCCATTTATTCACGTATTATCAGTGCTGGCCCAACGAGTCGGATTGTCGCCGAGAAAGCTATGAAATGGATCCTCTGTGCTCAACGCAGACTCAATATGCAAGAACTCATCGCTGCAGTCTCGACAGATCTGCATGGACACCATATCACTCTTACGGCTACTGATCTATTGGACATGTGTTGCAATTTGCTCATCATTGATGAGGAAGCAAAAATATTTCGATTCGCTCACCTCTCCGTCAGGGAATATCTCGAGAGCAGAGACGGATATAATGAGCTGGAAATCAATACCCTTGTTTTGGAAAGATGCTTGGATGAATGCCTAGCCAGAGCATCTCAAACTTATGCTACGAAAGTCGATCTACACATGGAGCTTGGGCCATATGCAGTCTTATATTGGCCTACTCATTGTGAGATATTGGGAAATAAACAAACCCCTCATAATATTCAAGTCAAAGTGAAAAGATTACTCTTCGAGGGTGAAGGGCATTTGTATTTCGCGAAATGGGCCACGGAAGTTAAGGCCTTTTGGGATGAGACGTACACTTTGGGTTTAAAGGCGCCGTCTGCATCAGTATCACCAGTTGCGCTAGCATCATGCTATGGCTTACTTTGGATCCTACACTTCATGGAAGAAACAGGGACAATACAAAAGGCATTGCTGGACTTAAAACTTCATGGTCGCGTCGACCAACTTACTATCGATCTTCTGTACGCTGATAGCCATCCATGTAGATCTCCACTCTCATATGCTACACAATACGGACATTTCGATGTCGTAAAGTTCTTACTCGCCCAGGATAATGTCGACGTGAACGCTAAAGGCGATGACAGCCCTCAAACACCATTGTCATTAGCTGCTGGGCGTGGCTATACGAAAATCGTTAGCTTGCTTTTAGATGTTGATGGCATTGAAATAAATTTTTATGGAGTTGAGTGTAGAATCGCCCCTTTGTTGGAAGCCGCAAGAAATGGGCACTCAGAAGTAGTGGGATTGCTTCTCAGAAAGCCTGGCATTGAGGTCAACGCAAAGGACGAGAGAGGTCGAACACCTTTGGCTTTAGCCGCGAGTGAGGGACACTGGTCGACTTTCAACCTACTGCTAGAAGAAACTAGTATTGACCTTAATCTTCGGGATTTTGATGGGGAATCGCCTATTTATCTTGCTGCCTTACACAAGCACTGGAATATTGTTAAGGCTCTCCTCAAAACGCAGAGAGTTGACATCGATGCGAGAGCTGCATCTCCCCAGACACTACTATTACTGGCAGCGGCAGACAGCCATTGGGAGGTTGTTCAACTTCTGCTTGAGAGAGAGGATGTCAACGTAAATTCAAAAGATTCTAATTCCCGGACAGTACTCGTGCTTGCTGCCAGAGAAGGTCATTCAGAGGCCGTGAGACGAATTCTCCAGCACCCAAATGTTGAGATCAACACTCCTGATATTAGTGGCCACACACCCTTGATGGCAGCAGTTCTTTCAGGGAACCCTATGGTCGTGAAATTATTCCTCGACAAAGAAGGCCTAGATGTGAATTACAAAGATAAAGACAATCACACGGCATTGTGGTGGGCGAAGAAACACTACTACATGGAGGTCGTCCGATTGCTCTGCCAAGTTGATGGTATTGAGCTACCTTGGAGAGATGCTGCAACTCAGACTCCTGAAAAAGCTAGGATGATATCGCAAGCCGAAGCTGCAGCTCTGTTTGAGTCTTCTTTATCTTCCGAGTCCGACTCTTCTACCCAAACAGAGTTAGAGATATCCTAAAATCTTGTTGTGTCTATGTTACGTTCTTGATATATGAAGCCTACACTATGCACTTGGAGTTACAGCTCTAGCGAAATCAAATTCTCTACAGAAGTCTCATACTTGAACAAAGTATCTAAGTCTAAGATTCTCTCAATAAGAATGCTGAGCATGGTTGAGATGATGCCAAGAGCTTGAATACGGGCCATTAGGATTACATCCAGCAATATATCAGGTTTCCTTAGCGGCTCTTAGTTGCCACGCAAGATCAAGCATTAATCTAGGATTCTAACAGAACGTCATCTGTCCTTCACTATCTCCAAAACCAATCATAAAAAGTCGGACAAGGGCTCCAATTCAGGATCTGAGTCGAAATATGTAAAGCACTGGCTTCAAACTTACGTGAAAATCGCTGAAATTGCCACTCATAGTCCCAAGGAAAGCTCAAGATCATCGTGTTCTCCAAGTTGTGGTGAGGTTCTGGTGTAAAAGTGTTATGTCTGCCTGATCTTCCACCTCCACTTTATATGTTTCACACTACAATCTACCCAATAAAGCTTCTTTTCCAATCAGAAGGAATACCTTGGCACCGCTTACTTTGTCCTGAAGCCTCTCGGCACCCCGCATAGCCTTGCGGCACAGAGATCGCTATTGCGGCTGCACCGCCTCCACTAGCTAGTATTCACCACCAGTGATCTCGTGATAATTGACGACGCAACTCAATTGACCTACTTCTACATCATTGAAATCGTTTCGATTCTTCACTACTAATTGACCTCCACATACAATTCAGGCTTACTCAGAACCTTGAAGTAATTCAATGACCACGGACCAAAACTTCACGATGACGACTCCATCACGCAAATACGAATACCAACCCAACACTTCGCCATGGAACAAACGAGTTATGATAATTCTTTGGATCTTGCAGGCGGGCTTCTCGACTTGCGTCTCGATCATTGGCGGTGCCCTGCTCCCAGCTAAAGACAAAGACTATCGCGGGGACGATGGAGATTCGAGTGCGTTTTATAACATGTCCGTCTACCTCCACCAAACCCTCAAAAACTAAACTCCAACCCGCTCTTTAAGATTTCCAACCTAGAATAAGACCGGTGATCTAACTAAGCAAAATCAGTTCCACGTTCCTCTTGTTTCCCGCTACTGGGATTTCCCTCATCTTCACATTAATACAAGTCCTCCGCTTTCGGCGAAACTGCCTTCACCCAGTTTGGGTGGTCAACATGTCCTGCGTTTCGATGACGCTCTTTCTCGTGGTACTTATTATGGCGGGGTGGAGTGTGGCGATTGGAACGAGGTTTGGGGAGTGGACTAAGTTCGAGGGGAGTTTGTTTCTGGATTGTGTTGCTGCGTAGGTTTGATCACTTCCTTCCTATTTTCAACTGTCAACCGGGTTTCTGAGCTGACAACTGTTCAGGGTCCCGTATATCTTTGGACTCACATATTCGGGTATTGTTCTTGCGAAGTTCAGGAAGAATGAAAAGATTGCCCGGAAGGTGAGGCATAGTGGGGTTGTGGAGGAGGGTGTGCAGGATGTTGAGCTGGGGAGTGTAAAACCTGTTAGGCCGAGCGCTGATACAGGCGTTACGTTGGTAGAGAGTGAATCGCGAGGGTAGGGGAACAATCCCACTATCTTGTCAATCCTCTGTCTGGGCTCAGAGGCAGTGGATAAGTGGTGGTTCCCGCACCGGTGACGAAGAAAAGACAGTGATGAAATAATGAGGATGATAATGGCAAGTCGGTGGCATAGTTTAAGGTAATTTAATGTCTAATAATAAAATTACAATCGTTTTTGGAGTTTGGAAAGTTCCGTGGGTCTTCGATACTGATCGATGAACTATTATTTTGAGCCAGACCATGGTGGCATCTTCTGTCGATCAAAACTGCAACTTTCCTACTGGGGTGATTCAAGGCATAGCTAGAATTTCTACATCCCTAACACTGTTACTTAGATTCCTAAGAGGGGAAATCGTTTCACAGAAGAGGTAACTATCTCTTTATGTATCCTCAACGTATGAGTAAATTCATGCTCCCGCCCAACAGGCAAGTCAGACTTCCGAGAAAGCAGAAATGATATCGAATAAGCAGAGTTTATTGGCAATATATAGTGGATAATGGGCCTGTTACTTTGAGTGAATAGAGAAATAAGGTACTCTCGCATTCTGAGTGTATGCTGGATTTTCTTGCATTTAGATCTATTTCTTTCTCTAGATAGAGTATGAGAGGAAATGCTCTGATATTTTTGGGGGGATTTTTGGTTTTGAAATAATGAGCGAGTCTTACACTAGTTGCGTTAGTGGGCATATAAACTCTGCAAAAATGTTAAGTAAAGGTGGCGCGTAACGACTAGATTTTTTAACTGGACTAGATCACAGTGATCTCCATTATCTTCCAGTCTTCAACTTGAAGGTCTTGCTGGAACCACTAGATAGATGTATCAGCTTGTTTTCGGTAGAAGTTAGGGTGTGGAGTGACACGAGGACGAAATGCCTCCTGATGATTCTGGTAACATTCCTCGGGAGTAAGAATAAGGAAAGGGTTCATTACCGCCTTGCCAATTCGGCGATATGTCCCAGGGCTACCTGCCACATCCTCCAGAACAAGACAGCTAATCGAAGAACCTAAGAGTATTTGAAAACATAGCGCTTCTGGAGGCACCGGAGGCGTGTTTCTCTCGTTGACGATTGTATTCTCTTCGTTTTTCACCCGCCTATCTGGAATGTAATGACCACAATCTTCGTCACCTGGCCGGACATATCTGGCTTTCGAGCGCATAACGAGATGGCCTGATTTGACTCGGGCAAAAGGATCGTCATCGAAATTTATCACCTCAATTTTAAGGATCTCTGCTAGAGGTGTCGTTTTTTGGATGACGGTTTCTTTCACTCCATCCTCGTAATGGCAACCGCAGGGATGTTTCATTGATGCCCAGCTCCAAGATGGTGCCATGTATTCCACATCACGAGGATTACCACTATCCTCGTAGACGTGCCAGACCAGCTCCATATGTATGTTTTGCTCCCACAGACCTGCCTTATAATTGTAGCCGGTGTGCCTTGCAATTTCTTTAGCGAACCCTGAAATTGCTGGGAGACGATCATTGTGAAAAGTAATGTTGCGCCGAAGATACCTCACGAGAAGATCTAGCCATAGACCTAGCACATAATTGTTGTAGTCCAGCTTGAGTTGCTTTTCATACTTTATCATGCCTGACGTGATCTGTAGATTCTTAGGAGATAAACAAACCTCTTTGAATTTGGCAACTCCGGTTTGAGCACTTCTCTGGGCAAAAGTCCGGCCATCGATGTCCTCTTCTGAATACTGTGCTGTTCTACAAGACCAGACCAGTTCTTGAGTTGACCATTTCAAAGACCTTGGGGAGAGGGCATCCTCTTGCATCGTCCAGGCTCGACTTTCCCATTTCGTTATATCCCTGCCGAAATCAAAGTCAGGTCGAAGGAAAATCTTGCCCTTCAAACTTCCTTTACTCCGGTGGTAGGGTATGGTAACAGGCCATTGTGACGGTCTTATACCATCTAAAATGCTTTGGGTGTCGTCAAACACTGCTTCAGCCACGATGGTGAAAGCCGAGTACTTGTAAATGTTCCCCATGTTCGCGGCCTCAGCTGTCCAATCTTCCGTTGAGTCTTGTATGATACACAGAGAGTCTATCCAAAGGTACCGGTATCCAAGACGTCGTGTGATGGCGATGGCGTCGTTGAATATTGGTGGGAGTTGAGCAAGAGGTAAGGATACTTGATGAGCTTGTAACGTTGCTAATGTTGTCTTCACTGGCTGGGAAGCTCCCCAGCACCAGCTGAGGGTGACCCATTCACCAGCAACTTTGTTAGTGAGATAGAGCCTTGAGCTTTGCGAGCCATCCGCAGGTCCGACGTCAATGACTCGAGTCGGCAACTTATGTTGCTGCAGCTCCCCAGCACAAAGAGGATGATTTTGCTGACAATGCCTGAGCCAATTGATCGCAGTCGTGAAACATTCGTCCGATGCCGGGTTTCTACTAGGTGGTCGGTTGAGAATCAATTTTGATAGTGGGTCGCCTGGTTCACACATTAACCTTGTCAGGTTCTTAACGTCATTATACCTTTCAAGATCAACTTACTAGGCAATACAGCAGTATTCAGAGCACAATCTAAATGACGCTTTCGGGGTTTCCTCGCAGCTCGTCTATCTTTCTGGCGAATTTGAATTGTGTCATGACTTTCTTTCACACTCTTATCAGCAACTAGAGTCCATTCTGAGATGATTGTAACCTGATTAATGCCAACGTCGCCTCTATCAAGCTCATCCGGCCAGTCCCCGAGGCCTAAGATAGAGTCTGTCTTCACCTGGGTCTCTCGAATGAGGCTACAGAGCTCGCAACCTTTGTCAGCAGAATCATATAGGTCGACATAGCTGCTATGGTGTTTGTAGCCGTCTTGGCTGTTCACCTGATCAAAGTTGATATTTGCGCAGAAATTGCACAACATTTTGTGACGATGTTGTTGCCTTTGTCAATTCTATTCAATATCTCTGTCATCAAAATAGCGCCTCACGCCTCTGATGTTTGGGGTGCGTGAAGGATCCACGCCCTGCATGTCTGACGTGTCAGCTCCTTCAGTGTTCAAATCATTCCTTAAGTTCCTGAAATTCAATAATACTTAGGCCAAACACTCGCTATGCTCGATTGTAGAAAACATATTCGACTTAATTTACGACAAAGATTGCAATTATGGCTTCTGTACATTTGCGTAATACCTTCCCATGATTTTGGTAGTCATGGTGTCTGTTGTTACCAATTTAGAGTGGCTTGGTGATTATGTCAGCCTATTCGAAGTAATTTGAGACCCCCAACTTACCCACCTCAGCCATGAATTTCCTCACGAGCTTAATGCCATCAATGGACATTAAGGTTTCCCCGATTACGGGAATTTTTAGAGGAATGAGTGATACGGAACATTATGTTAATCTCTGAGCTAGGACTCAAGAGCTGGTGTGAACTGAGGCAACCATAATTCTCATCCGCATGGTCAATATCAGATCACCACTTGATTTTGGTATTTAGAGTACTAAGAGGCGGCTGTTGCTGAATATGCTTCATCATTTACAGAAATCTACGCGATCGACTGGTTGTTAAACTCATTCTGTTTCTCACGTCTTTAACGTTAAGTGACGTTACAAATTCTACGATAAATGTTGTGGAGGCTGGGGCTGATATCAGAAAATCGTGCGGCGAAGTCACGGAGCATTGACGTTCTCAGCTCTCACCAAAACGTAAAAGTGCACACACAAGACACCAAGTGGTTCATGCGTTACTCTCAGCCTATTTGACCCCAGAGATCTTCATGGCAAGAGGGCTTATTTTTCTACCATTGAAGGAAAATGCACACCGTCAGTCTATTCTTAGAGGAAAATTGATCCGGGGATAAGCTCACTTTTAGCTGGTGAGGCTCGCATATAGCAGCCACTACCAAACTCTTGGTTCCCATCACGTACAAGTTCGGCCCAAACTAACACTTAATCTATGTAGGGCAGTGCATTTTGACAGCGGGCAAAGCGGGAATAGCTTCAGGTGGTAGCTGAGCTGCTTTGAAACCCCCAATCGAATATTGTTCTCATTCTCACGTGCGATCTATCTCGTAGAACGGCAGTTAGTCAACCAATACCATCAAAAGTCTTGATGCTGGGCAGGGCAGACACCACGGAAATCACATCTTGGCACTATATCTTCATTCTACTCCGAATTGTGCTGCCTGTTTGAAGGTGTTGTCATTGCTGCGGAAATTTTTCAGCATGGCCCCCATCGATACGCAAAGATAGCGGAAGATAGCTTTAGTATGTAATGTCAACAAGGCATTTTGCTGGATATAAAGCAGTTCGATGTCCCAACCAGATTTATCTTTTTATCATCAACCGCATCTTCACTATCACAGCATCATCAACACACTTCCATCTCAATCATTTTTTCATCCATCACTATCTCCCCCTAAACATCAAAAATTCACATACCTCACTCAATATGCAATTCACAAGCACCATGGTCGCCATCTCGGCACTCCTCTCCATCGCGGCTGCTGCGCCGACTGCCGCTCCCGTCGCTGAGGCCGTTGCTGAAGCCGAGCCAGCTGGTGCTCCAGCAGACTGCTATGGAGCCAACAAATACATTTACTTTTATGGTGCTCCCGAAACCAACTACTACAGCGTCAGCGTTCCATACCAAAGCTGGACCCCAACCTACAAGTCGCTCAGCATCTCTAGAGTCCACATTCCATCCGGAATTTCCTGCTCTTTCAGAGGTGTTGACAGTGGAAAGCCACATGCGAACCCAACTCTCGGTGCCAATGGTCAGCTCGGCCCTCCTCAGCAAATCACATCCGTCTACTGCACCTGCAAGCACTAGAGGATTCCTTTTTACTATCGACTGGATTTCAGATCATGCTCCTAGGGTATTATTTTGTGCGGAGTAAGGTTCCTTTTTGGTGCATTGGGTTGGGGTTCAAACACTCATTAACGGGCATATCTGGCGTACTATACCACCTTCTTTTAGCATTTAGCATCTTGGGGCTTGGGGGACATAAAATAGGAAATTCATACACATGATCTGTACTTTGCTTTCATAATTTATCTGTGAATGTGATACTTTTGGATCCTATTTATCTCCCCTGATGGAGCTGGCTCCGCTGATCATGCTTGCGCTAAAACTTACATAACCCTCCTGGCTGCCTTATCCTTCTTTAGAAATCTACCATGTATTTGAGCCATACATATTGTTAGTAACTCTAATATCAGACAGTGGTAAAGAATCCTTCAAACCCTATTTCTCGGAGTTACTGCAGAAATCCCGACTCGAGGGTATTGAACTGGAGGTAACAACATTCCAGAACTTGACATACGCTCCTCTGTACACTCAAAATATCGAGCGAAATTTATTTAGAGTTTCTATGCTTCACATTCCAGACTCTTTCGTAATTAACTGTGATGTTGATATTGATCTCTAATCATGGTAACGTGATGGCACTCCCACAACACTAATTCCCAGATAACACTTCAAAAGAAAACCACATCGTTACATTCCTTCAACACTGTTCTCTCACTTCAACTCAAAATCATATTTATCTACATCAATTTGACAACACAATGCTTACAGTTGTTACCAAAAATAAACTCTGGGACCAACAATCCTTAGCTCTTCAACCAAGAAAACCAAAGCCCAAAACTCAATATTCCACAACCTCCCAGAAGAGATCTTTATAATACTCCGAAACTACTTCACCGGGGCTACAGAAGCATGTCTTTCCTTGATTTGCAAAAATTTGCGACGCATTTTAATGCATGCCAACGGCCACCTCGCACGAGATCAAGCTCCCTGGATCAAAGATACCAACATCGAGTTCTCCACGCTCCTCTCTTGTGATCAACAGGAAATATTCCCGTGCCATTCCCACGGTTTATTACACTATTCCAGGGATGTAGCGTAGCTGAGAGGATGTCCACCGAAAGAAAGATTATACTGTACACTGGTAGATGCATTCTTCAGGCACCTCGCTGGATCTTTTTTTTATCATTGGGAGTGCACACATGCAGTTAGTTTGAAAGAGGCGCGGTATGGGACTGGTCATGGGATTCAACTTGAGGGGTTTGGTCACTTGGGAGTTACTGAGGATGAGAAGGGTGGGGCGTTGACGCTTTGTTTGGTTGATGCGAGAGTTATATGTAGTGGACTTTATACTCGGGGTCAAATCCTTCTTCGCTTCCCTTCACGCTATGAGATTGAAATAATTTCGATCCTTCTTCGGGGGCTGGAGATATGCTCGCATTTCAGAGGAACGACCTGTTGCCGTCTCTTGTATTTTATAACGACGAATTTTATTGTACGATTAGGGACAATGATATTATAGGTCTGGGAGACTCGTTACTAGATATTTTAGCTGTGGAGAATGCCACGTTGATTTTAGGGTTGAAGTTTTGGATTGTGAGGGGAAAGGACTAGTGGTGAGAACAACGAGGTAGATGGACTTTAGACTTTGTCACTCAATAGTAGACCAGAATGGTTGAACTATTTGTTGCCTAATTGTTGGTATGGTCATTTGGGTAGAGATCATGTGAGGCATGAACCTAGGAGTACCCCTGCTTTGTATGAAGGTCAAGAGAGGCGAGGTTTGGAAACTCTATCAAAGACCATTCCACGATAATTGTTCATAAATAGAGAGAGATTTACCGAGAAATTGGAGAACTTGCCCTGGAAGTAGGTCCTGATAGACCTAACTGATGGTACCGTCGTGATTGCGGACCGTTATTGGAAAAAGGTGATGAGACAGGCGAGTGGAAAATAAACAAGGTCAGGGCTGTTGGAGAATTTCTTGAGTTTCGATAGGAATATTTATTGAATATTTTATATTTACATTTCCCGCTTTTCACCCAATGCGAAAATCTTGTTCAGTCAATACCGGACGCCAGCCATGCAACTCCTTTGCTACTCAAGTACTCCAGGCCTAATAATGCAATGCAAACAAATCCTCTAATCCCTTACTCTAATAATCTCAAAACTACTCATACGCTCGAACTTCCAAGTTTTATGGTATCTATCTCCAATTTGGGGCACGGAACTCGAATTCCGTGCCCCGCTCCCTGTGCTTCTCTTCGATAGTTTTCACTTTGCCCATGTCCTTGAAGAAGATTCCGGGGTGGGCAAGTGTAAGTGCTAGTACTGCGGTGACGCACATCCTATTATTACAGTTAGCAAAGATTCTCTCACTAAACCCAAAGAGAGAGGAATGAAACTTACCCTCCATCCAAAATAATAAACCCAACCTCATCCCTCATAACGCTGTTCGCCCATCCACCAGCCAACTCCGCAATGCGATAAACACATCGAATGAAAATCGCCATTGTGCCAATTCCCAATCCCGTCAAGAAAATCCTGAATTCCCTGCTGTAGAGCAAATACCTCGCATTCTGCCCAATGATATTCAAATTTCTCCTCACATTCCACGCAAATATTGCGGCCAGCACAAACAGAAACACGAACGTTAAAACCTGGAAAATAATACCAGCAAGCATTATCTTTCCTCCAGCTGCTTTACCAGAAGCAGTAGCAGAGGAAGCAGCGACGCCACCGCCGAGAGCCTGGAGGAAGAGGGAGAGTAGGTCGAAAATGATGAAGATGTAAGGGTAGAGGTTGGCCTTGATGGGGGAGAAGTCAGGCCCGATGGCGAGAATGATGTGTTTTAGAAGGACGTAGATTGCCGCTGCTAACCAAGACTATTGTGTCTATTAGTAAGTTGGGATTGTATGAAGAGTGTTTGGGGACGACATACAGGAGAGAAGATTAATGTACAGATTTGCAACTCGAATCCGGCGTTGGACCATGGGTTTGAGTGAAGGATAATTCGTCCAATGTATCCAGCGGCTTCACCTATGCAACCAAGCGCTAACAATGCTGAAAAGCTCCATGTCTTGAATTTCAATCCCAGTAGGATATTTGAGAAGTGAAAGAGTGCGAAAATTATTGCGAGAATAGCATTCGCAGGAAGATTGGGATAGTAGCCGTAAACCGTTGCTTCGACAGGGCAAGTGGGGGAAATAGCTGTGCAATTCTGAGTTGAAGACATACTTGCGATGTGCGTGGTTGATTTGTTGATGGAAGTTGGTTACTGTGAGGTCCTTGGCTTTAAATATGTTGTTGTGGTTGTGACCTGGATGACCAGTCAGATCCGTCATGTCAGATTCGAGGTGTTTGAAAGATGGTGCTGGATGACCCCAACCCCACACGAAAAAAACATCGCGAAAGGAATCCCGCAGCAGGTTCCTAATTGCTGTGCAAAAACGTGAAACGCTACGCCGATCGCGAAAAGGCTGTCGTCCTCAATTGCGATGATACGTGCACAATATGCTCGTCTGACATCTGATCAAATGAAGCCTCTCAACATGCCAGTCCAGATTGTGGAACTATCAATAAATTCCTGGTCAGACCTTTAGATGCAAAGCAAACTCTAAATAATTTATAATCTGAAATAGAAATCTGCATTTTCACCATGCTTGAGTAAGAAATCCATGTTTTTGCCTCCAGCGCACTGTCAGAAAGTGGCGCTTGGGCGATACTAACTAACTCTACAAAGGGCAAATTATGAATACGAAGTAGGAGGGAAATCAGAATGAGATGGACCACAGATAAGTTTTGTGTTCCTAGACTTGAATTCTTGGTCGCTAGACCAGGCTTAGGGTCAGGGCTCCAAGCCTTGTTGGTGTTATGCACTGCAACTCGTTATCCTCCTAAATCTTCCTTATGCAAGTCAACACGAAATTTTAAAATATCTGATCAGTAGGGCCGTCATGGTCAAGAAAGCAATGAGCCCCTCAAATTGAAATAAAAATATTTTCATTGAATTTTGTAATGTCGTTTTCTTTTTGAGGTTGATGAACCAAGGAGGCTATCAAGACGACAGCTTCCTTCAAGTACGAAGCAGGGTTATACCATATCAAAGGGAGATCTTCTTTGTGCGCCCTTGGCAGCCACAAATTTTAAAGTCGTACCCACGGTGGACTAAATTGATGTCAGTGAAAATTTCAGGTTAGAGAGGTTTTAATGCTTACTGTTAAGACATTTCCAATGCCAGTAACCTGACCATTTCCATTCGCTCCCATAACGTTTGCATAATTTGTTGCCATCAATTGCACACCTGAGACAAATCCCTTCTGATCGAAACCGCAATGGCCTCCACCAACTGGCGTGTTATCGGCTGTCTGCAAAGCACCAATCCCTGCAGCGTCCAACCCAGCGGTAGTGGCCAGTTTCTGGTATGCTGTGATTGCTGCTGGGATTGCGGGTTGCAGGAGAGCTAGCTCGTCTTGTGTGCTTTGGAAATGGATCTTCATGCTGGTAATCATGGTGTTCGCATCAACGACAGGGACCTGTGGTGTCAAACCACCGCAATTGAGTTCGACTCCAGTCTTATAGGTGGCTCCGAATGCTGGAACAAAGAAACCAGATAGCAAGAGCGATCCACCAGACACACCAGTGAAAAAGACATTCGTTTTATCGAATGCAACATCCTGAGAGAGTTGATCCTGAATGAGCGAGTTGACTGCGGCGGCGTGTGCGACTCCATCTGTTCGTTGAAGACCCGATCCACCTCCCCAGAACATGTTCTTGTTGGGTGCCAATACCACAACCCCCATCAGATTATTCTGAACTGCTTGATTCGGGAAGTCGAAGAACGATTGGCCTCCATCTCCGTGCAAAAGAACATTGAGTCCTGCAGCTCCAGTTGAATTTGCGGCGGCCGCTCCTCCTGTTACTCCTGATGTTGTGGTGAATTGATCAGCTGGGGCGCTGATCTTATATCGAATTGGCAAGCCACTACGCAGATTAGAACCATCTTTACTTTGGGGACATTTTCGGCTCTTACTTGATCTGAACAGTTTTGTCAAGAATTGTAGATCCATCAGTTGCCTGTGTTATAGCTCCAGCTGCCGCGGCACCGGCCACCCCTCCGGCAGTTGCTGCCGTGTTGGTATTTGTAGTTGCTCCTGTACCTGTTGTGGCCCCCGTGCCTTTAGTTGCTGCTTTTGCTTTCTTGGGAAGAGCATCCGCTGGAAGCGCCAGAAGGAGGAAAAGAATAAACGACAGAACTCCAGTCCATGATTGAAACATTTTCGACATGATGAATAAGAATATAATAATATAAACGCGCAGCGTTGGAGAATTGAAGGACAAGGAACGAAATCAAACTACAACACCCACAGCTGTCAACAAGAGAACAAAAGGGATTGGCATCTTGGGACGATAATAAATTATATTCAGTAGGATCTTGTGTCACTGTATGAACTTTCTGAGCCCCAAACTGCCAAGGACGTTTCCCCAAGCCATTTTCCTGGGGGTCATGTTACAGTTTCTGCTTCCAATGGCGAGCCGACGTTTGACTTGGCAGGCTTGGATGAACTCGTGCTGGTGTCGGAGCGTTTTCGCCTGCAAAAGGTAGGAAGCCCGCCCTGTCAAAGGGCTGCACAAGTGCAAAAAGAGCCTGATGGGCGTTTGATCCCTTTTGCCAGCCCCGCTCTGGTGAAAAGGTGGTGTTGGTGTTGGATTCCAAGGTTGATGGAGGCGAAAAGAAGCTTGAACGAAACAAAGTTGGGGTTTGAGTTAAGCTCCATCTAGCGCTGGCTTGGCTACCGATACTCACGTGAACGACTATATTATCACGTGATTCCATTAAGTCCTTCTACTCGTTCTTCGTTAGGGTTGTGTATTTCTAGGTGCATTGTTGCCACTCCTGTTTATGCACTGGCTCCCTCCAAAAAATTGCGCAGGCAATCAGCCAGGCTGAAGCAAAGGTCCAGTGTCGATTTCAACTTGAGGATCGTTGACAGGCTTGCATGTCGTATGAAAGCACTTCCAAATATTTACATGAGCCAACAAATTGTGAATTAAACTTGTGGGAAGGTGCAGGTAGCTGCTGGCGATCTTATTGTCTACCTCGACAGCAACAATGAGCACGTTTCAGGCGCTCGGAAAAGCTCATAATGAGACCTACCAGCCCAGACCACCAAGCGAAAAATCTACAAAGACATGATGTTAGGTTGTAGAGGGTAAATGAAATAGTTAATGATTTGAAGATTATTATACAGTAATAAAGCAAAAAGGAGGTACTTTCTTAGTCGAGATTTCCTTGCTTCCGAGAAAGAAACAGGAACTATTCTCTTCAGGGATCTGAGTGAGGTTTCAATTTATGGCTAAATTTCTAGGGTTGAAAGACCGTTAATTTTTGATAAAAGCTATTGTGCTTGTGAATTGTAGCGAGAATATGTCCCGTTTATTTGTTTCCAAGAGAAAAGAGGAAAAGAATGAACTTTCATGATTACTCGAACACCAATTACACTCGTTTTAGAAATGGTAGAAATTAAAGGGCAGTATTTGACAACCCTGTGCGTATTTTCTGCACGGAAACATGATTTCGCAGGAGGAAGTAACTCTATCGAGTTTCTGGCGATGAGAAATACGGGGGTAATGTTATGCTGTAGTAAGTCGCAGAAATCTAGTGTCCTCTAATCATGGAATTACTTCATAAGCAATATTTCAATTTCATATATGACCTAGCATATTAGGTAATATTCTAGTTAGGGAACACCTGTCATATTACGACGTGCTCTTGTCATGACTGTGTAGTACTTACCTTCAAAATGGATCCTCACACATCCTGTCAGTCCAGACTCGCCAAAACCGACCTGCTGGAAGACTGTATCCTTGACCTGGTAGATAATTGATAATTTATCGGGGCCTTAAACTTCTTTGGGTAAGTTTTTCTGGCCTATGTCAAGTTTCGAGTACGCATTCTTCCATGAAAAGTTGACGGTGGATCCAGCTACTGGCCTCATCTAAACTGGGCTCTTTTACAATGAGAGATAATATAGAGTTATGAAAAAAGGTTTGCTAAATCGTGACAGCCCTTAAATACGTTTCGCAAACAAGAAAGAAAAAAAGCATCAAACATCCAAACTAATCATTCCTTCATCGACCGTGATGCTGTCTACTGGTCCTGTTGCAGGTTGTTCAGTGGAAGAAAATTCTTAATATTGCAGAGCTTGGCAACGGAGACATAGGAGGAAATTCACGAATCTCAACTTGCAGATACTGATCTACATATGAAACGCTGAGGACGTGGACGAACGACCTTCGGCGCAAAGGCACTCCAAACCATCACGAAATTGCAAATGCAATCTGAAAGCTTCCACTCTAAGGCACATGCCCCTAAAACCGTGATGACTAATCTCGGAAACTTCCCCAAATTACCTTGTTACGGCACCTAAACTCTGTCAGCTCACCGCTTTCTAACATCCACATTCCAGAATGAACATCACAAGCTACTGCACGCCCTTGTTTTTGTATCCACCACATGGAAAATACATGGTAAAGCCAGGTCAATGTAGCTGGAGTCAGCTCTGGCTGGCGCAAGTCCGCGGCACGATCTGGACTTTCTATTGAAATAGTGTTTACTTGCGGAAGTTGGAGAAGCAAGAGTCGTGCAACTCACCATCTCCAGCACGAGCCCCCCTTTTCTCCCTTGCTTCAGTTACTCACATTGGTGCGATTTCCTCGAGTGAAGGGCCGATTGGTTCGTTGACCTCGGATGAGCAACAAAAGGGGCGTTTCTCTTCTGCTCCATGATTTGCGGAAGAAAATGGAAATAGTTTCTCCGCAAAGTTGAACGCCTCCTTGGCCATCACGGGAAGCACCCTCTGAATTTCCTGGAGTTTTCTGGAGTTTCCTGGAGTTCCTTCGAACGCTAGTTTGGTCTCTTGCGGGGTGCGTCGTGCTCTTTGGAAAGTGAGTGGATTCGGAATTTATTTCAAGGCCTTGGATTGGTGGGCTGATACAGCTTGAGCATGCATCCTTGAACCTTTCGATAATGATAGCTGGGATCCATGAGGCTACAAAATTTAGATATAATGGGGCTCTTTCCTCAGATTCTTATCTCTGCATCTGTCGGAAGCAGAACATTGATACCACTGCTTTCAGCGTCCCCTTGACGCTCTTCCAGAAACCCTACTCAGTTACCGCGGATCGTCGTAGACATCCAGACCGGCAAGATGGTGACTAAGTCGCGAGTCTACAATTGGTACGTCGAGAGACTGACGATCGGTGAAAACCCCAATCTAATTTTTTGAAGGTACATCGCCATGTTGGCGGCAGGATGTATGGTTCTGTACGGTTATGATGCTGCTGTATTCAATGCTGTCCAGGGCAACAAGCACTGGCTGGATTGGTTCAACACTCCTGTAAGAGTCTCGCTGCCAGTAGGTGAATTTATTGCTGATAAGACACAATAGAAAGGAAATCTGCTTGGACTTGTCAATACAACATATAGTATAGGTGCTATTGTATCCGGATGGTTCCTCGCCGGGCCAACAGCTGATTACTTTGGACGTCGATGGGGTATGGGAATCGGCTGCTTCATCACTGTGATTGCCACGATTGTTCAGACATTTTCTCCTCGCCATGGCTTGGGTGTGTTCATCTTTGGTCGTGTTTTGATCGGTATTGGCCAAGGAATGGCCTTGAGTAAGTGCATTGTGCTTCGTGTTGCCATCTTCTTACTAATTCTTGATAGCTGCCGGACCTGTCTTTATCGGAGAATTAACACCTCCTGAGATCAGAGGGAAAGTTAGTAAGTAAATAATAGGGCTTTTAATTTGAGTTGGGCTTACACATTTATAGTGTCTTTCTGGCAACTCTTCTATTCAGTTGGTTCATTCATTGCCTACTGGGTCAACTACGCTTGTGGCAAGCACAGTAAATCACTCGGTCACTGGGACTGGAAGATGGTTGTCATGTTCCAGATGCTCGTTCCTCTGATCATCATCGCCCAGCTTCCATTCGTTCCAGAAAGTCCACGTTGGTACATTCAGCACGGCGACCGAATTGAAGACGCCCGCGCCTCCCTTCGCCGAGTACGTGACACGGAGCAGGAAGTCGAGGATGAACTCCTAGCCATCCGTGAGGCTATCGTCTTCGAGAAAGAAGTCATTTCTAGCTCATACCTAGCTCTATGGAAGGATGTCTCCGTTCGAAAGAGAATGGGTCTTGCCTTTGTCGTCAACATTGGTCAACAGCTTTCCGGACAAGGTACACTAAATTCCTACTCCTCGCTCATCTACAAACAAATCTGGCCATCAAGCGATACTATCAATCTCATCAACGCTTTGAATGCAACATGTGGTATTCTCTTCACCCTCAACGCAACATGGACAGTTGATAGATTCGGACGAAAATTCCTCTTCATCTGTGGAGCCATCGGTATGGCGACATGTATGCTTATTGTGCCCATGATCGGTTTGGAAACTCCCAACATAGCAGTCAAAAATGCCGCCGGAAAAATCACCGGCTATACCAAGACTGAGCCAGTGGGAATCGCAATAGTCGCCATGTTATTCCTATTCATATTCTTTTACAAACCTTCTTGGGGAGCTACAACCTGGATTTGGACATCTGAGATTTTCTCCATGAACGTTCGAACCCAAGCTGTTGGCATGTGCACGCAAATGCAAAACGTTGCGCAATGTATCTTTAATCAGTTCTTCCCTATTTTCTACGCAAATTGCGGATTGTAAGTCTCTTCTTCCCTACCTATCATTAAATAAACACTAACAACAAACCAGAAAATCATTCTTCTTCTTCATGACAACAAATGTATGTCTCGCTATCTTCGTCTGGAGATTAATCCCCGAGACGAAAAGTGTCGCACTCGAGGAAATTGATGTGCTCTTTGGCGGTGCCAACCACACTGAGAAGGGAGGAGATCTGCTTCATGTTGAGGATCCTCACCACGCTAATGTTGGCGTCGATAATGTTGGCTTGCAGGAGATCTCACCAGCAGCCTCCCGCCCGGTTGCGCATGAGTTGAAGATCTAATGTACTTTAATATCAAGGAATCATAAAAGGAGACGTGTATATTGGAGATGGATAAGGTGTACGAGCAGATTGGAGCACGAATATGAAGATTAATGAAGAGACTTTATTAACAGAATTCGCTCCAACCTTTGTCTAAAATTTTCTCGGTGACAAGACACGATTCAATCTATTTCTCTCAATGAGTCGAACATAGTTTCTCGTCCTGAACCTTTCAACAGAACTATTCATACTTTCATAACCATTTATACAGAGCAAGCACTTCTAAAAACCCTTCCCCTTAGAAAGTGCGACACAGCTAATGATCTGGTTCCGGCGACCCATTTTACTTTAGAGCCTCCTCTCACATCCCCTTAACTAGTACAAGACAACGTAAAAACTCTACCTCACTCCCTAGCTCACGCCCCCTCGACATTAATACTACTACTTCCACTACTAACATTCTTCCCATTCGCATACCCCTCCGTCGCCAAAATCATATAATCATGACCCCCCAACTTCATTCCCAGCTTTTTCCACTCATCAAAATGCTTACCCGTTGTTATTGTTCCTCCCACTCTCTTCTCCGTTCTCACACTCCAAAATTGCTGAAACGTTGATGTCCCAACGATACTCGGTTTATTAGTCCGTGTTGAAGTGTAGACCTCATATGTTCCTTCGTCAAAGGTGAAATTCCCCTTCCGGGTCCAGGGCTCACCAGGCATGAGGAGACCATAGGAATCAACAATGTAGTATTCGATTAGGGGGTTTTTAGTCCAGCCGTAGACGGAGAGGTAGCCGGGTCCGGTGGGAGTGTATGTTCCAGAGTATTTTACAGCCCTGGTCATCGCCATTAGTACTGGTACCCGTGAATGTTGAAAAATTTGGTATTTGAGGTTGATATACAGAGAGGGGTTTGGTTTACCGAGAACCTCCCTGAGTCCATCCCTTTCCGGCAACGAAACCACCTCCGCCCGACCATTTACAGCTGTATGAACCTCCGCTACCACTACTACATGAATGACTTCCGCTGCCTTCTTGCCAAAATGAGTAGTAGGAAGCTGCTTCAGTTGAGCCCGAAATAGGGTTTGGGAAGGCACCCCGTGGGAGAAGTTCTTCTGCAGGTGCGGTAAGTCCACCCGTAATGAAGGCACAAGCTGTGAGAAGGGAGTAGAAAATCATGATTGTAAAATATAAGTCGATTAAGCGACATTAACTTTACTCACTTTCAAAAAATCATTGATATCTGATCCTTATATCTTCACCCATAATTGTTCTTGTATAGACCAGGATGGTTTTATCAAATGTTGTGTTCGTCTTGATGTACATTTACAAGGGATTCGTGTTTAGGCGAGGACTAAGGTTTACCCACAACTCGCAGCTTGCAATTGAGGCACTTGAAGATATATTTTCCGGCACTTGAAATAGATCCGGCACTTCTATATAATACGGAACAATGCGGGGAAGCCACGTGGGGGCAGACTCGTCATACATTCAGCGAGTGTGGTCGGATGATGGGACAACAACTTTGCTTTTGTGTTGTCCACTGGGAGCATTTATGATGCGAAACATTCGAACTCAGCCTGAACTGAGAATGCAGCGTTGGAATAGAAAATCGCCAAGAAGGTTGAGTGGAGGACGAAAGGCAAAACTCGACCTTGAGAACAGAGGGAGTCCATCATCTTGTGGCAAAGTGTAACGTGGGGACGAACGGAAGTCTTACCATTCATCTTTCTGTTGAGATCACCAGGAAACATCTTCATTCTTCCGGCTTGGAATAGTGGGGCTGTTAGTTCCCAGTGGCACAAAGGAGTGGAAGACAAAAATCAGAATATATTCGCCAATGAAACAGCCAGAGCAGTGACGGAAAGCGTTGGCTAGTTGCTGAAGTTGATCTCATAAGCGGATTTAGAAGCCAACTTTTCACATCAAAATGTGTAAAGGTGCCTCCTATGCAACTACTTCTCATCGACTATCCCAAGATTGCTTTGATGGCTTTTAAGTAACTAAACTATTATAATTTCCTATTCACAAGAAGACTGTTACAATTATAGTGTCTAGCTTCCAATCACCAAAACTTCTTTCCCTGATGTAACTATTTCAGGCATAATTACTCACATGACTGCGCACATAGCTCCATTCGTACTCTGTCCCAAAACAAACTCCTTGTATCGAGCTCTTCGCTCCCAGTGCTCTACAGCCTCAGGCATAGCGTCAGCATTTTCATTGCCTACGCAACATTAGCCAATATATTCAAAAATTCAGGCAAATGATATCGATAAGATTTATAAAAGAAAACCTACCTGCCTGTTGGACTGCAGAAGCCAAAATATGAGTGCGAGGTTCCGGCACACCTTCCATTCTTCTATCCTCCACCTGCATGATTTGTTTCGACTCCTCTTCAAAGGCTATCCGGGAAGGCAACTTTGGAAGGTCATTGAGCGCATAGCCCATTAAGTCCAGCATGGTAAATATGCCATATGGAATAAGAAATACCCCGTAGATAACCGAGCCACAAATCAAAGGTCCATTAATGCCTGTAAGAAGCTTGATGGCAATGAGCAACAAATAAAAAGCGCTGAAGATCAGGAGTCCAAGCATCAATGCGACGAGCTTGATCACCCATAATGAGACGTCGAGGTCTATAAATGCGAGGAGAGCAGCGCATCCTAAGACGCTGCCGATGAGTATCGAACTAGCATAGAGAAGAACAGTTATGCCTCCCTGTGACGATTGAGGACCGGTGATATAGACTGCTGAGAAGGTGAGAGCACCAGAGAAAGTTGCTATTTGAAGTAAGGTTTTGGCATATGACTTGTATTGTAGAGCCTTTTTGCGGCGGCGAGTGAGATTGTCGAGTGTCGCGAGATCCATTCTTGTTGAGGTAAGCTTTTGAGATGAGCATCAAAAGATTGTGATTTAAGATTTCGTGGCGTGTAAGAAGGGTATTAATAGTTTGATTACAACAGGCGAGTGATCATTTACTTTTCTTTTGTTTTCTAGTTGTGAAATCAAAGCTTGCTTAGTGCCACCGAGTGAGAAAGACATGCATTGTCCTGTTCGCTTGAGCAGAATGAAATGACCTTACAGATACTTGGTGTATGAACACTAGTGTTACTTGTCTACTTGTTCAGGAACTCGCCGGATATCCTACAATGTCTCAATATTCGATTGCGTTGTCTTGATGCTAAGATTAATTGTCTCTTTTCCTAGCATTGACATCACCCACAGAGCCTCTGTATAAAGAAAATTTTGGGTATTCTCCTGGTAATGGAAAGGCGAACAATTGTTCGTGAATATGGTACAATTTCCTAGGTGCCCCGCACCACCAAAGCATATAACTCCCCAGCGCCATGCAGTGCGTTCTCAATGCTAAAATCATTCCTCCTTATCCATATCCTGGTCTGCATCCCCACCGAACAGATCCTCCATTGTGCCACCTTCCTCTCCCTCCTCTACACCTGGCTCCTGCATTTCGATACCCTCCATCATGTCTGTATCTTCATCATCTTCAGTGACCCATTCGCCTTTTAGTCCCCATGGTACACCGCTCATCACGAATCTTTCACTTGGCAGTCGGACACCCCATTCATTCTGTAAAACTCGTGGTAGCGCAACTTTGTTCCTAGTTTGTGCTGTTTCTAGTAAGAAGTCTTTGCTCAAGCCTCCACCGTTTCCTCCAAACTGGTATTGTAGTCGAGCTGCTATGGCCAGCTGAACGGCATTTGCACTGACTTGTCCATCTGCATCTCTGAATCCTCCGCCAGGCGGCGCATCTCTTGCTCGGGTCTGCTGTGATACGTATGCATCAGATGAAAGGTGGAGGGCATCAGAGAGGATAGAAGATGAATGTCGGTATGCGAAGTCGAGGAGCTGTAATGGAACTCGTTCTTGGTATGCGGTGACGCCTAAATTAGACAGCAGCATGTGTATGAGTCGAGCATCTCGAGGTCGCTTCCCTAAGCCGCTATCATGAACAGATGTGAGCGGAACCGTAGGGTTTCCGGAAGAGGCTGGCAGGGTAGCGGTCTGTGATGATGCTGCTACGGTGGATTGCGAGGGGGGAGAGGTATGTCCATTAGTCTGAGGAGCTGCATCACCATTTGTGTCCGCCATTGTTGGTGCAATAGTTTCAACCTCGAAGTGGAATTCTAAAGGGCCTCAGTAGCTGCAGCCTCTTTATTCAGAAGTCGAGTCCGATTTGTGTTCTTCGGACCTGCACCTGAAATTTTGAAGCTCAATAACTATCTGGTGTATGCTTCCTTCAATCCTGCTGGCAGAAAAGCGGGTTCGGAGTATTGATAGAACGATGGTAGATGCCACTATTGAAATTTAGGTTGGCAGGTAACAAGAGGACAGTGGTAATGGCAGTATTAAAATTGGCCGGCGCAAAACTGACAACATATAAGCATCGCGTTCTTGGGAGCATGTTGAGGTTGTCGCGATTTCTTGGCAGGTGCACGGACCATAATTTATGACATAAATAAGCTAAACCATGTTAGGATAGAGGGGCATCATCCGATTGTCGGATCCTTGGGAGCCAAAAAATCAAAGAACCAGTCTTGAGTCACGGATTAGTTTCTGAGTTTTCGTCTCTTCTCTTCTTTTTGTTACACATCGAGAATTTTCACCATGGAAACTACACTTCCACTACCTTTTCTCCCTTGCGTCGCCATCGGCGATAGTCCTGCAGAGTTGGAGGAGGGGTTAAGTAGAACCCAATTATCGTATCTTGGGTGTGTTTACTTGTCTGCGAGTAACGAGAATGTCGATACACTTCTCCAATTCCTGCAGAGACACACCTCGATTGAGGTATATGCCAATGTTACCTCAGTTACTTCAATTGACGACATCATCACAATCCTGGATTCTGGAGCACGAAAAGTTTTCGTTACAGCTGCCCAGCTCGGATCTCTGAAGACTTATGAAGAAAGATTGGTCCCTATGATCTCACCGGAAGAGGATACCTCTGTCACCCTTCCGAATGGAGCCTTCTTTGAATCTGGTGATGACCTATCTGCCTCTAGGCCAATATTAGAACAATTGAAAGCGGCCAAGACCTCGCCAATCTTTGTTATACCCTCCTCAAAATCAGACCTTCAGGCCTTCTCCAAACTCGCCATGGAGTATGCTACTGTTCCAATAATACCAGCGACAAGTCTTGTTGTAAGTGGCGCAACAAATGGCCAAATTTCGGTGTCATCGTTGGTCGGAAGTTCGTGGGTGTCGGATAGGACAGACAAGCTCATCCCAACCGTAGTTACTGATGAAAGAGGAATTGCGCTTGGCCTGGTATACAGCAGTGAGGAAAGCTTTGCAGAGTCACTAAAGACTGGTACAGGTGTATACCAAAGTAGAAAGCGTGGGTTGTGGTATAAAGGGGCAACATCTGGAGATACACAAGAACTAGTACGGGTTTCTCTAGATTGTGATCAGGACTGCCTCAGATATGTCGTTCGACAGAAGGGTAAAGGTATTCCAGATTGCACTAAACTTTTCTACAATAAGTAGCCGATGCTAATGCCGTCAGGATTCTGCCATTTGCCTCAATCATCCTGCTTTGGAAATCTCCACGGAATCTCAAAACTCGAAAAGACCCTTGTCTCACGAAAAGCCTCGGCACCAGAAGGATCATATACAGCACGGTTATTCTCCGACGAGAAGCTGCTACGCGCGAAAATAATGGAAGAGGCTGAAGAGTTATGTAATGCCAAAACCAATGAAGAGGTCGCTTTTGAGGCTGCGGATTTGATATATTTTGCACTCACAAAGGCTGTGAGTGCTGGAGTTAGTGTCGCTGATATCGAGCGAAACCTTGATGCAAAAAGTGTCAAAGTTAAACGGAGACAAGGAGATGCTAAGGGCCAATGGGCTGCAAAGGAAGGTATCACGAATGGTGCAACAAAAAAGGAAGAAGCAGTGAAAGAAGCTGCATCTCTACCGAAATCAGCAGATGATAAAACTGGCACAAAAGATGGAAAAATTAATATGAGGCGATACAATGCGGCAACAACGTTACCAGAGGATCTCAAGGCAGCTCTACAAAGACCCTCACAGAAGTCTACAGAAATGATTATGAGTATCGTCAACCCAATTATCAGGGAAATTCGAACAGGAGGAGACAAAGCACTCTTGGGCTTCACCCACAAATTTGAGAAGGCAACGTCACTCACGTCTCCTGTACTTAAGGCACCGTTTCCACAGTCTCTAATGAATCTTCCTCCCGAGACAATTGAGGCAATCGATATATCTTTCGAAAACATCAGAAAATTCCATGCCGCTCAGAAAGAAGAGAAGACTTTAGAAGTTGAAACGATGCCTGGTGTGATCTGCAGCCGTTTCTCGCGACCAATCGAACGTGTTGGGCTGTATGTACCAGGTGGAACTGCTGTGCTACCAAGTACAGCGCTCATGCTAGGCGTCCCTGCTATGGTGGCGGGCTGCAAGACTATTGTTCTAGCCTCGCCTCCACGTGCTGATGGTAGTATTACACCTGAAATTGTGTACGTTGCACACAAAGTTGGAGCAGAGTCGATAGTTCTTGCTGGCGGTGCTCAAGCAGTTGCTGCAATGGCTTACGGTACCGAAAGTGTAAGCAAAGTGGACAAGATTCTTGGCCCTGGGAACCAATTTGTCACGGCCGCAAAGATGTATGTGAGCAATGATACAAATGCAGGTGTTAGTATCGATATGCCTGCTGGACCATCAGAAGTCCTCGTTATTGCTGACAAAGACTCCAACCCTGCATTCGTTGCATCGGATTTACTTTCGCAAGCTGAGCACGGTGTAGACAGTCAAGTCATCTTAATTGCTATCGATCTTTCAGAGAAGGAATTAGCAGCAATTGAAGATGAGCTCCATAAGCAGGCAATGGCATTACCAAGAGTAGATATTGTTCGTGGAGCAATTGAGCACTCTGTCACCCTTGTGGTGAAGGACATTCAAGAGGCCATGAAATTGAGCAACGAGTATGCACCAGAGCACTTGATTCTCCAGCTTAAAGATGCAAAGAAGGTTGTAGAGCTTGTAGAAAATGCAGGTAGTGTGTTTATTGGTGAATGGACACCTGAAAGTGTTGGTGATTATTCGGCGGGAGTTAATCACTCATTGCGTAAGTCTCGTCCAAAAGCCCTTTCCCTATTCATCGGAGGACTACTTTTATCAATCACTAACATTTCGCTAGCCACATACGGCTATGCAAAGCAATACTCGGGTGTCAATCTCGGATCATATGTTAAGCATATCACTTCCTCTAACCTCACAGCGCAAGGCCTTCGAAACGTGGGAGGAGCAGTCATGCAGCTCGCCAAGGTTGAAGAGCTTGATGCCCATAGACGGGCAGTGGAAATTAGGATAAAGTATATGGATGATAATAATATATAAAATGGTTGCTTTTGATAAACGAAAATAGAAATTCTGTCCAGTCTATCACTAGTATTTTTATTGCTTACGCTTGAAGCATGTCTGCGTCCTCAGATCTCTGAGCTAGCTCTTTAAATGCCAATTAGAGCAAGTTCAGTCCCTTTTCAAATCTTCCTTGGTAGACTAACCTATCACAAGTGATCTTTGTTGTATGCATGAAGCCATACACCTAAATGTGGACACTTGACCTGAAATTTTGTTACAACACAAGACTGTGACTTAAATATTCTTCGCCACTAACGTGGGTATACTACGCACATTAATTGGCATGTACCCAAGTTATAAATATGAAAGAAAATGACCCGTATGCAACTGAGTTGTGTACAGGATTTGTCCCAGAGACACCTGACCATATTTGTATGTTGCGGGAAATTGACATTGAGCGCCTTCATAAAGGCACCAAATATTTCATTGGAGAATAGTTACTATGGATTAAGCGAACCGGGACGAGCTAAGGTAATAATCTTCCTGGCTCTAGTGAGCCTGTCGTGCAACCAATTCTTTTTGCCGGTGAAGGTATGCGCCTGTTGGCACGATTTCAGTGTTACTCTCAAAGATTTTCTTCCTGCTGTTTGGTTTGAGTTAGTTATCAGAACTAATGAGTACGTCGACAAGTACTTCTGTATATAGGTCTATTCTATACTGCTTGGCCGTAAACTCCAAATTAGATAGGGTTATCTAAGATATTAAGGATGAGACTATCATCTGTCATAGTTCACATACTTGATACTAATACTTTATCTTTAGTACTAAGATCAAGTATAGCATATTGCTCCTGGAAAAGGTAGTTGATGTGAGAGGCTCATTAGAAATAGTATGCTTAGAAATTTTGGACTAAAAAGCTGTAAATGTTGCCCTCAGTCAGTACCAGCGAGGCAAACTCCCACTGCTTCACCACGAAATCGTCTTTAAAATGGTATAAGAATGCTTTGAAGGTTATTTACCTCCCAATAAGTTGTGGGAGACTATCTTTGTCGTATGCAAACGTGGATTGCATTAAATATGGGCAGACTCGCTATGCATAATCCAAGATGAAGACTGGCTTTGAGAAGCAGGTCAAATGGCAGCTATTTACGAGGGTACTTATTTGACCACCGCCGCGCCTGAATTTTCTTTCTCTGTTATTAGCTAGTTAAACAAAGTCGCAATTGTCTATATAATTGTAGCTATTCCGTGGCAGCAACCCAGTCTCTCTTATCACAAAGACAATTTCTTTATCTAGAGTATTGAAATGTATATTTAGACTAAAATAGGGGTTTAAAATATCAAACTACAGTATTATCGCTCTCCGGTTCACTCCCCTGTTTTCTAGTATTACTTTTCTCGCTCGGCTGCGTGTTTCCGAGCGGCTGGTATAATGAGTAGAGCGTCTGTCAGTGATTCCTCCCATGAAGCGCTGAGATAGAGTCCATCACTTTTAGCGTTCCTAGTACATCGAATCATTCATCGCCCACACCATTGTAGTGAGCCTTAATAAGGTTCTTGACAGCATTATGGCCATAACGTGACGCTAGCTCTAGCACTTTTTCATATTGCGAATTTCCAGGTCCCTTAAGCTCGACACCAGCATTAATAAGTAACTGCACAATTTCTATGCGTCCATGCTCTGCAGCTCCTTCTAAGGCGGTTCTTCCATGCTGTAATGCTGCTGGTGCATTAACATCCGCACCAGCATCTAGAAGCATTATGGCAATTCCAGTGTAGCCATGGATTGCAGACGCTTGAAGTGCGGTTACTCCTCCTACCGCTGCCAAAGAAACATTAACGTCGGCACCAGCAGCTAGAAGACCTTGAACAAGCTCAACACTGCCTCTCTGGGCCGCTGCTTGAATGGCGGTTCTTCCATAGTGATAGCTAGCTGGGGCGTTGATATCTGCACCAACAGCAAGGAGGATTTGAACAAGCTCGATATCACACCCTCCCATGACTGCTGCTTGGAGAGCAGTACATCCATAATCAGATGTCGGGGCGTTGATATCTGCACCAGCAGCAAGAAGGACTTGAACAATCTCGATATCACCCCCTTCCACGATTGCTGCTTGGAGAGCAGTGTATCCAGTATTAGATGCTGGGGCGTTGATGTCTGCACCAGCAGCAAGAAGGATTTGAACAAGCTCCATATTACCTCCTGTCGCTGCTGCTTGGAGAGCAGTATACCCATAATCAGATGCCGGGGCGTTGATATCTGCACCAGCGGTGAGGAGGATTTGAACAAGCTCGATATGACCATTCTTGGCTGCTGCTTGGAGAGCAGTGTATCTAGTATCAGATGCTGGGGCATTGATATCTGCACCAGCAGCAAGAAGGAATTGAACAAGCTCCATATTACCTTTCTTAGCTGCTGCTTGGAGAGCAGTATATCCACGATCAGATGCCGGGGCGTTGATGTCTGCACCAGCAGCGAGAAGGACATGAACAAGCTCCATATGACCTCCCGCGACTGCTGCTTGGAGAGCAGTACATCCATCGGCATTAGATTCTGGGGCGTTGATATCTGCACCAGCAGCAAGAAGGAATTGAACAAGCTCGATATCACCCCCTCCCATAACTGCTGCTTGGAGAGCAGTATATCTACAATCAGATATCGGGGCGTTGATGTCTGCACCGGCATCAAGAAGGAACTGAACAAGCTCGATATCACCCCCTTCCGCGGCTGCTGCTTGGAGAGCAGTATATCCATAATTAGATGCTGGGGCGTTGATATCTGCACCAGCAGCAAGAAGGACTTGAACAAGCTCCATATTACTTTTCTTAGCTGCTGATTGGAGAGCAGTATATCCATGATCAGATGCTGGGGCGTTGATATCTGCACCAGCAGCAAGAAGGAATTGAACAAGTTCAATATCACTCCCTTCCGCGGCTGCTGCTTGGAGAGCAGTATATCCAGTCTCAGATGCCGAGGCGTTGATATCTGCACCAGCAGCAAGAAGGAATTGAACAAGCTCCATATTACCTTTCTTAGCTGCTGCTTGGAGAGCAGTATACCCATAATCAGATGCCGGGGCGTTGATATCTGCACCAGCAGTAAGGAGGAGTTGAACAAGCTCCATATGACCTCCTGTGGCTGCTGCTTGGAGGGCCGTACATCCATCGGCATTAGATGCCGGGGCATTGATATCTGCACCAGCAGCAAGAAAGGCTCGAACAAGTTCCATATTACCTTTCTTAGCTGCTACTAGGAGGGCAGTATATTCATAATCAGATGCCGGGGCGTTGATATCTGCACCAGCAGCAAGAAGGACATGAACAAGCTCAATATTGTCTCTTTCTATAGCATACTGAAGGGGTGTACTAGGCCCGTGCCTATTGTCCCAGGTGTTAGGGTCCACATTAGCCTTAAGAGCCGCCTTGACGATTTTAATATCTCCACTTATTACGGCAGCGACGAAAAGTTTCTCCATAAATGCGCTAATCGTTGGTATATTTATAGATATTAAAGGCTTCAGAAATCGTCCATCGTTCAATTTCTGGAAATGCTCGATTATTGTGCTGAGTTCTTGACTGTCAAGAATGTTGTTTGAAATCAGATATATCGCTAGACTGAGGTATTGGGCATTTTCATTGAGCTTGATAACTCCATGTGTTTCCTTAGCGCTTGATAAAGGTTGCATATTAGGTTCCTCTGGCAATATAGCACGGAGTCGAGAATGAATATTTCGCACTGTCGTGGCCTCTGTAAAATTTGCACCGATTATCTTAGAAGACAGAACCGAGACAATCGCCCCCGAAACGTTGGAGGGCAACATAGACGAACTAATATCGTCAGGATTTGATAGAACGGTATCGCTTGTGGACGAGTCCACCAAATTCGCAGCGGTAGCGGCAAGATCAGGGAAGGGGCTACCTAATTCACTATTAGCTTACTGGGTAGGCAATTGGGAAATTTTATAGGTATACCTCTAGACTCCATAATCGCTTGAAATTGTGAGAAGGGTAGCCTATCTAATTGGTAATTGTTGGTCAAAGTGGCTGGCGGGGTGCATATGTAGAATGTTTCTGGTGTTTTCGGACTTGGTGCTAATGGCACTTTAGTTCTCCAAACTATATATCAAAAATATTTGACGAATCTTACCTTTGCCATAACGCTCCTGTATTGTAGTGAAACCATGCCGTGAAAGCTCTTTACAGATCTTTTTCTTTGGAACTAAGACGCCATCCACATACAACTTACTCTCCTTGCCTTCTCTTTTGCGCTTTTGAATCAGTCGACCTGCTTCCTTCCAATTTTTTTTCTTTTGATACTTGCTGAACTTCCACTTCCTGAACTGGCGCTCGTATTGGTTTTTGCTATTAAAAATATTAGTTACATTTGGCCACTCCAAAGATGCTGTCGTTAGTGGATACCTTGGGCTGAATCCGTATTCGTTCTTCATGAATTCCATGACTTCTGCAAGAGTTTTGTCTTCGCTCAGATAGTGTTGTTGAATTTCAACCTTATGACATTCCCAGTTGTGGTCCATTGCTCCTGAGTAGTGGAATAAAATGGCAAACGAGATGGACTGGAGTAACTTAATATGCTGGTCAACGTTGGATGAAGGGGAGTGTGTTGACAGGTTTGTACATATAAATATTTTCAGACAAGGCTGAGCGGTATCACTTTTTAGAACGTTGGGTGCAGCGTGAGCTATACTTGCCTGCACTTTTCATTGGCCTAAGCCAAAATCTTCTTTGCACCCCGCTCTACGCCGCGGAAAGGATGCTTATTGGTTGTTTCCAAAATCTTGAAGTAAAACAGTGCAGTGGCTACGTGGTTTGGTAACACGAGAAGATCCTGGGTGCCAGTGTAATCGGCCAACCCTTCCGCCTGATGCATCCGTGGTCAGTAATATGAGTTCAATGATACGGAAGAGCTATAATTCACTCCTGTACAGCTTCTTGCTATAATAAGTGATTTGTATCAAATCGTTGAGTAAGGTAATGTAGTATAATACCACAACAGTATATCCAGTCCGGAGGGGTTCGCATATTTGAGAAACTTTTGTTGTTGAGAAGAGAGTCTCGATGATACATTCTCTTAGTTCGGTCACCATATCAGTACCTGCAGATACATGGGTGATGCAGTAGGTGGCATGTACGTTGCCTCGCTACACTTGCACACCTCGCCAATTCCCAAATCTTCCTGCAGGCTGTCTTGGTACTCAAGTGAGGCCATCATATTCTTGGCACCTAACCCCGGTACGTCCTTCTGAGCATGTATATGGATGTTGCCAGAATCTTACTGGAAATCTGGAAAGCTGGCGTAATATTTCAACAATCGTCAAGTCCAAGAGGGTCCGCAACCTGATTCCGTGGTTGGCCGATCCCGAAATCTTTCAATATGGCGCAGATATTCGGAAAGGGTTCATATTTTGTGCGCAAAAAAAGTTGTTTTGCATCGACAATGCTTAATGGGCAGTTCCAAAATCGCACAGGGGAGCCCGACATCGATTCAACCTTGTCATCCCCCCAAATTAAGATTTATTTCGCTCTACAAGATGAATGGTCAATCATAGTATCTTGATGTTGCTATTGTACGCCTTTGGAGTAGCGCCACTTGTTGAGCATGCCGGCGACGTTAAAAGCAGCAGCGTAGACGGAGGATTCCAAAATCTTGCCAGGCTTGTCACCATCCTTGAGTGGTTATTGGGTAGGTCCGAAATCTTCAGGAGAACCGAAAAGTGGCTTGAAACCGAGAACATTCACGTTATATATTCCCTCCTCCCGATGGATAGGACTCACTTTGAAGCAATATTAATATCCATTCAAGCTCTCTGTCAGAACACCTTTTTCAGAATAAATATACCCCACACCATCTAATCTATATCAACCACTCTTCAGCTCTCCGTTTGGATCATGGGGAACATTTGGTCGAGCCTTGCAGGTCGATACTTATACAAAATAATTGCCCTGCCTCGCATACTGAACAATGGCGGCTGGACTTTATTCAAGAATAAGGTGCCACAATTTTTACCATACATTATAACAGAATTGTAACATCAATAGGGCTATGATCATCCATTCGTTAAGCCCATCCAAGTTTCCAACCCTGGCGGAAAAGGATACACCGATATGATGATACAACTCGATACCGGCTACGATGGCGATGGACTAATCACATATGAGGCCCTCGAGGATCACCTCAACTTGATCAACAGCATGATTCCTTCAGATGAAGTCATTTGCCTATGCCTTAACGGACAGGAGCTGCGCTCGAAAGGTATTATTGTCCTGCGATGGAGAGGTGAAGGCTTCCGCAAGGTCTTTAAGACAACTTTTCACGTCATCGATGGAGAGTTCTTGCCCTATCAAATGTTGCTAGGTGCTAAGACAATCCACAAGAATGGAATTTTGAAGTTTGCCGGGTTTGTGGGTCACGCCATCCACCCGAAGAAGTCGAAAAGTGAGTATATACACATTCATAAATAAGACAAACGGGCTTTACAGGATCTGACACGTATGATACAGAGGAGAAATTGAATGATCCAACTCGGAGACAAGAGCATAGAGAAAAGGCAGCGGCGAATGATAAGAAGGTAGCTGCGGACAAGAGTGCGAAGGAAAAAGCTGCTAGGACAGAAAATTCGAAGGATAAAGCTTCTAATAAAACAAGAAATAGAGATGATCATTACTGATTTGACCTTGGCTCGCATTTTGAAGCGATTGATTCGCATTTTGTACCTAGATTTCCGACTTCAAGTACTGAAACATTGATTGTGCTGTGGAGATAAGTTATATGCGTGATAAAAATACTCAAATCCATCTACTGTAATGGTCAGTACTTTCAAACGTAAGTTGCTAGTATTATAATTCGTTACGCTTCATATAAGATTTGTCCTGTTTCTTCTCGCCTTCGCTATTTTGTCATGTTGTATTATTCCATTTGTTGCTGGTCGAGATGAAGACTTGTACTATAGCAAATCTATAGAGAACAATCCTTAGTTAGTATTAGGTAAATACAATTATAGAATAAGTGACTTACATCAAAGTTTCTACGAATCCTTCCCCTCGCTTCGCACTCAAAAACAACCAACGAGATTTAAAAGGCGATCGTGAAAAGTGTAGCAAGACCAAGTCGAGTGTTCATAGAATTGACGGAATGCAGAGTAACAGTAGCTAGAATTAGTAGGAGCGAAGTAAAGATAGTTGTTACGTGTATAGTATATCTCCGCACGATATTATCCTAATATAAAGTGATTCTGTCGAATAACTGATGACTCCAGGCGCTGCCTTAGCCAGTCTAGCGCCCACAACTACCATTCTATAATGTAAATAGCAAAACGCACATATATGGTTTTGAATTAATCAATATATTTGCCAATCATACTCACCTCTGGAATTAGCAAGCAACGTAGCCTTATGTATTCTCCCTGATTCAACAGATTCTAGCTTCTGGATCTTGTGGTTTCTTTACCCGGTGCCAAAAGATGTAATGAAATCAAGCTAAAAACTTTTCTGCACACTACCAGGGGAAAATATTATTATCTCGATCCGATTTCACGGCCAGAAGATCCGGGTTATGATTGATAGGCTGGCCGATTACTCATTTTGTATCTCTGTCAGTACCGATGAGTACAAGGTTACCAATCGCGGACCTGTCTAGCCAATCCTGGAGCATTCGAAGGTCTTGTTTATTGGGCAGTGAGAGTTAATATATAATTGACTTCCGCCATCAAAGTGTTAGATCCATAGGCGTGTACAACTACTCTAAACTCATTATATTCCTTTAGTTTGGATCAAATAGCAAGAACAACTTTCAACTGGGGGCAGTCGTCTTTCAAGCCAGAGTTATTAAGCCAATACCAATCAGTTGTATAGACAAAATCACTTCCTCGCTGAGTTTTGCTATTCAGAGATTCGAGACAACGAAGTTTGCGCTCAAGGTGAATTAACTCTGCTTGAAGATATAACAAGTTTCGGAAGTTAAGGCTGCTAAAACGACGACATACCGCTTGTTCATGGTATGTGCTTATATAACAAGCCAATTTTGGATACCCCTCAGGTGGATCGGGTATTTTCTCGTCTATAGTTATGGAGTCATTAGTTTGCGGCATTCTTTTATAAGGGATGATTATAATAGAGAGGCGTTAGTTTAGTTACACAAGAAACCTGGGAAAATCGATGGGAGGCGCCTCCTTATTATGGAGGGCATCGAGCAAAGAGCCTTGCAGCTCGGACACATCACCAAGCACAAAATTCAGGCTCATTGCGGAGAAGTAAAAAGAAGCTAGATGTGAAGTGCTCATAGAAAACGAAAACTAACAAACAAAAACGAATGTGATATGTATTCATGACTTTTCACATATAACGACTTCGTGGCTGGGCCAGGAATTTATCTTTGGTTAGCTGCGGAAGTGACATTCATGGCGTTGTCTGGGCATGGACTCTTTGCGATGCCTATTACGGATACACAACTCCTCTAGCTTAACTTTAGCTCTTTAGGTTCTCATGAACGCTATAGGTGCATACAGAGATGTAATGGCAAGAAACTCACACCACCTACACGACAGAATATATTTCTGAGTGAAGTCAACTAACTCACACTTATGTGAAGGGCACTGCATATTTACTTCTTGGCACACCCTCGAAATTATTAAATGGGGGTGATACTAGAACAAGACATTGGCCATGCCATGGCCTACATAAATGCACCACTATGCTTTTCATAATATGCTCAAAGATATTCGGAAAGAAGAGGATTTTAACTTTTATTTACCACTTCTCCCTCAAGTCCATGGCGCTGAGGATTTTCCAGTCGGCAGCTTCCTATGACCATCGCTCGAAACTACGTCATGGCATTTCACATGCCTGAAATCTGAAATCCAAAGTTCACGAATTAAATGAGATTTGCAGACGCATTTTATAAGTGTTGCGTATAACTGAGAAGGAGGTGTTGGGAAACGCGAAGGCTCCCGTGTGTCACGGTGTGGGAGTGCTATTCGTCAATGATGCAAGATGGTTTCTATTAGTTTTGGTGGGGGCTGACTGAAAAGCAATGTCTAACTATGATCTAAACCTAATTTGTAATAGTGGATCTCGTGACCAAATATCACCCCCTCCACAACGGTTGGTGGCAAAGTTAGTGTCTGCGAAGTTTCAACATTTATAACAAATGGGGTTAGCTACTTCCCGATTCTCTACCTTGAAAGCGGCAACTCGGTAATCGAGTTTTGGGGAACACACTTAGCCGAAACACAAGTACCTATTATTATAGATATACAAAAGAAAAGTATGTACTAATAACTACACATAATTTAATTTCAAAGGTTTAGTGTGTGTCGAGAGCAATGAAATGTCCCAACTCTCCGCGTTCTGCGTTCCGTCTTTCGTGATTTATAATCTGGCAGCTAAACAACCTTTTCTCTCGTGCGACCATGTTTGTGGCCGCCCGGAGCGTCTATCATCTTATTATCCTTCTTAAGAAACAGTACTAATCTTCAAGCAGTCGTTTATAGTGTTCTTATTTGTTTAGGAGTAGGATAGTTATACTATAAGAATATAGATATAACTACATTTAGTAAATTATAATGCTATAAATTTTTTTAAAAAAAAGATAAACTGTATTATGGTAGTACTCAAGTCGCGATAAAAGATTACATGACTCGGAGTTGAACGGGTTCCTTAAAGCCTAAGGCACCACAAGCGCCGGTCTTACTCATTTCAGCCACGTCTCATGGTAGACCACATATGTAGGCCTGAATGCCACTATAACTTATTCTGAGCAGTGCAAGACAGATAGTTGACTGCAATTGGTTTGTCTCACCGGGTTTTACATAAAACCCTCAAGCCCTCGTTGTGTTGATGCTAATATCCATTTGGTTAGAGTCGTTAATCCTAACGGCGTTCATAGCTAGCCTTAGTCTCTTTCTTTAGTTGTATATTATTTTTTTTAAACACTACTTTTCAGTTCATATAATCCTTCTATGTTTATGCATATTGAACTTCACTGCACAAGCGAGCGTGTCCCATTTTACCTCACAACTTTATAATTACAATGCGATGCGACTATACCACAACCGTGGAATAGAGTCGCAATTCCATTCAATGTTGAACCCGAGCATAAACATTGTTGCAAAAAAGCCACTAGAAATTTTAACTGTAGCAACCGTTTTAATATTTAAGGGGTGCTGAGAATATGTGGCGGCGGCTACAGCGCCTATGTGCATGTGAGGCTGAGAAATATATCAAGGGTGTACGGAGAACCTATCAAACTAAATACAAGCGGAAGCACCATATTGCCTGGCTGAATTGCGTAACTGGTGCTTGAGACAGTCGCTAATTCCTGTAAATTGAAAGGTTAACGTCTTGTAGGGCCGGCCCCCTCTAAAGTTAACTCTTGGCTCTTTTCACAATGAAAATAAAACACCTTTCAGATCCAACTCTCAAGTCCGGAACCTCCATATTTTTCATCTTGAGTTTCATTGTTCAAGCTTTTATAGCCATGGTTCTTAAGCCCTACCTTGCAAATGCCGCAGGTAATTATGAACTTCTAGATCATCTTTCTCCGCCAACTACCTCGGAGAATCTTCCTTTATCCCCAAAAGAGAGAATGAAATCTCCTAACTCGATTGGAAAACCGGGATCCAAACCATTTATCAATAAACTCGACTTTTGTGCGGTCATTGGATCTTTTATATGCCTTATTGCCGCAGTATGTGTCGTGGTTCCAGATCAACAGCCTTCATGGCGACTAGGTTTTAATGGGCAAATTATTGTCATTGGCTTCTTATTAAGCTTAATGAATGTAATGATGAAAAGACTCACGCCAGTCCTTTTCATGATCTTGGAACTACGGTGGGGTAGCTCGACACTCCAAAATTATGATGCTATTTTGAGGAACTCTATTACGGTATCCCATACGGGGTGGGTATGGAGAACTACTATAGGTCTCTTCATATTATTGCCATTCGTGTTGAGTGTAGGCTACAAGAAATTCACAGGCGGAGCTAGCAGTATAGCCATTCTCTCTCCATGGCCAACACAACGACGCTATGGCCTAGATTTGCCTCCTCTTGGCGAATATTCCACAATGAATAACTCCATGTACTAGTGAGTATTCTCTCTCTTGATATCGTTTCCATTACATTCACTCACTTGAGAGAAACCACTGACTGAGGAGTATCCAGCATGATCAATTCGAATGTCCCTGTAATCGCTGCTGCAGAAGATGAAAGCAACCCACCACCTAACAAGCCAACTCCGTATGGTTACAACACACTAATTTTAAATACTCATTCCGCAGCTTTATTGGATATGCCGACCTCAGACTACGTTATGTTGATACAATCAAGTTTGCGAGGAAGCGATTCATGGGCCATGACTGCAACCGTCAACGCCACAGTTGCTAGACTCAACACGACTTACGACATAAACAAGAATAGCTTACTGCAAATGAATATCACCGAAAACAACCCACTATATTCCGTCTTTCACTTTAATGACTTCTCCACCGGCTATCTTCCCGGCATTACAATCAAGAATGAAGGAGCACATTGCTTCTTAGGCCAGTTCAACGCCTCACACGTACCGATCTTTTGGACGACTAATATCACATCACCTGAAGTTGTGGCCTTTAAATCTGCGGCCATGATGTTTAACGTTCGACGCGAGCAGTGCTCAGGTACTTGGCGTGTAAACCGCACTAGTGTGGTTTTATTAGATGGCTCCTGCAACGGGAAACGAACATCACAAGCAATCTTTGAGGATTCAAATTATCTTCCTTACTGGTTAGATATACTTCCCATCTACCAACACTCTCTCTATGACTACAGCAACATTCGCAGGAGTTCCGCATGGCGTGCCCCAGTCTTCACTACAACGATAGCCAGCACTTTCTGGGCACGCCTTGCTTACATGTTATCTAAATTCAAGGCCGACTATCCTCAGTTGCGCTCTGAATTTAATTACTCTGTGACCACGGAAAGCATAATCTCGACGAGGGCAACACTTGATGCTAGCTGGTCGTTATACTTGCTACTTGCTGTACAACCTGTGCTGACGTTGATAATGTTAGTGCTCACAACAGCACTATATGATACCCCTATGGGTGAAGGATTTGGTCTTGTGGCCCTTCTGGCTGGGATTGAGAAGGAGGGTCTTGAGGTTCTTTCCGGAGCGGCTTTGTCAGGAGAACTGAAGGAAGAGGTGAAACTAAGTGTTTCTGTGGTTGAGGACAAGTCAAGGCAGGAAGTTGGTGAGCAAATTGGCATGGTAAAGTATAGTGTTGGAGAAAACCCAAGAAGCGTTGGCGTTTTGAGGAGACGTCAACGGTATATGTAATGACTTCCACTTCGGAATTATAGCAGTATCCCTGAATGCGATAGTGGTCCAACTGCTTGCAAATGAAATCGTTAGAACCTGGATCCCTAGTATTCTTTTTTAGCCTTCTCAAAGAATCCTTAATGCTGAAGTTGTGAAATGTAGCAAAATATCACTTACTTATTCATCAGTTGTTCCTAGGCATCCCCCTTTCCTGCAGAATCCAAAGCCGTCCCAACATCATAGTGTGAGGGGGTAGCTGGTGCTTCCCTTTTTCCTCACCTGTTTTTCAGCCTCATGTGGTTCGTTAGTACGCAAGAGCCACCATAAAAAGAGAAGCAAGACTTGTAGAATAACAAGCAATGAATCACTCCTTTACATTTTTTGAACACTACAAAGCTATGTACACAGCGAGCATTTTATGACACTCTTTTGTTTTGTTTCTTGCTGAATCTTATTTACCAAACGATTGTCGCCTACCTCCTGCATCCTAAGCAACACGCTTTTTTTGGTGTGCCATATGAGCCCTTTCTGCTCTCGGACAATAGATGCCAAAGAGACTATTTGTCACGGAAAATGGCGCGCCTGAGGCATATTGGAAGAGCTCTCATATGGTTACTAAGTACTGACTAATCGCTTCGCGATCCTGTGCATATAAATAGCTAGGCTCATATAGTTCTTCTAGAATCAAGCGTCATATTTATCAATCTACTACGCTCACTTGAATGCCTTAACAGAAGTTCGCTCTGTTGGTACAACTATCCCACGTTACGTGACACTATTATAATTATTAAGTTTTTATATTATATCTAGATTATAAAATTGGAGGTATCACTATGAAATAAGTTTTGGAAATTGTTGGTACAAATAATGAGCTATAGTCACATGACTTATCACATGACATAACTAGTCCTTATTAGGTTAGTGTGGCGGGGGCCATGGAGGGGTATTCAAGCTCCTACTCCTTCCACAACACAAAACAACAACGATTCAACCAACAAATATAAACAGTACGTTACGTACGATACGTGATTTGCTCTATATTACTGGTGAATCGACAATCCTATTATACTTGATGGGCGCTTAGTAGGCTTTGGCTGCAGGGCCCGCATGAGACTTCACATTTTTATATCACCTGAGCTTCATGTAACTTTTGTCATATTCAGCCTGAGGAAGTTGTGCCTTGCACTAGTGAATGTTACCTTATCGCTTATCTCCTGTAGTCCTCTCTTTGACCGAACCCTCTCTACTGAATGACAGTTCCTCGTACACAATACGTGCACCTTCCTTTGCGCATCACTTCCGTCTAAACTAATCAGAAGCGTTACTTCTCTTTCCTCGAAGGTGACCGCTCACAAATCGCCTGCCATGTCGAATCTTAATGTATTACCGGCAGAGCTCCTCATAGTAGTTGTACGCACAATACATAATTCTCTTCCAAGCCTGGTTCTGGTATCGGAGCACCTCCACCATGTTCTCAATCCTATCCTTTATCGCTTCATCCACTATATCGATAAAGAGGCGGCCTTGGTGACTACGGACTTTCCAGATTGGTCACGTAACCTTCATCAGTGCTCGAGCGCCATAGCCGGCCTACGTCAAGATTCTAGGATCACCCAGCTTGACTTACTTGTCCGTACTCTTGTCGAGTTTCCACACTTGCGCCCGATGATTTTAGGTGCTAGCTTTCAATGGGATAAAAACCGACGAAGCAGCGAGGACGAGATTTTAAGGGTAATCGATCTATTAAAGTGTTCGGTGCGATTTATCCACCTCGGCACAGTTAATATGCCTTGAAAACACCTAATGAATATCATCTCTTCAAGCGTAACATCTTTGGACCTCCGTTCAGAAGACCTTGGCTTCGATCACGAAAGCAACAACGTAGACAGGCTAACGTTTTACTCCCTATTCTGTCTACCAAGCCTCACATCGTTGCTAATTCGAGATATTCGGTCTTGGCGTGGTCTCCAGGGACACCCATCCGAATGTCTTCGTCAAGCCTCTACTTCGAATATTACCTGTTTAAACTTCCCAAACAGTGTCCCTGCAGACAGAGGACTCGCAGAAGTCTTGAGTTGGCCGAAGGCACTTCGATCGTATTATCATGAAGCCGTCCCTGATGAGGATAATCACTATGGGCCTTTCACAAATTTTCTATCGGGGGCAGCCTTCATTGATGCACTCAATACGCAACGAGAAACATTGGAAGAATTCTTTCTGTATACATTAGATGATGCTTCGGGTTCGGCATGGGAAGCCCTAGTTGACTTTTCCAGATTTACTGGCTTACGACGACTAGGAATTTCCCGGGAGTATCTGACCTTTTCAAAAGCGGACGCTCGTGCCACACAGAAAGCAAATCCACCTATTTCGGCTGGACTTCCCCCTCGTCTTGAAGAGCTGCAAATAGAGATGCCTGGCGATGAGTTTTTCGAGTGTTACTTTGAAGGCGAGTGGCGACCTGATTCCTCCTCCATTGAATCTGGAGAGATCATTGAGTGGCTGTGTGACATAGCGAGGAATAAAAAATCGAATTACACAGAGTTGAAAAGGGTGGTTATATGGCGAAGTAGAGGGACATATCCTGAATGGGTTAATATAGAGCAATGTTGTGGCTATGACCAAATCAAAAAGGCGTTTAAGGAGTCAAAAATACAGATAACCTGGATGGACTGTGCTGTAGGAGAGCTATTCAGTGCCAGTTAAGTTACCGTCGTAAGCTAATATAACATCCCATCTATTACTCACACTTATAGTAAGTCTATTACCACTTATTATTACGATTTCATTTATTACGTGCGACACAAGTCTAGTATAGTGACCAACAGTTCACGCAGAGGATCAGTTCATAAACACTAAAAATCGAACTTATAAGGCATAGGAAAGTTGAGGCAGGCCAGAAACCCGCTCTAATACCTACCGGAAAGACCTGGATGACAAATATAGTAGTATAAACACATTCTGAGCCCGTCTTAGTGGAATATTTCGCGAGATCGATGTTCGTGGTCCACACAGCGTGCCAAGACATCAATATCTTGGCGTAGATCCTTGCACGCATAGACGAGGGCTGCGAGGAGCATTACTGGTCGGTATTGGACGTTCGTAGTGAGGCAGGGGAAATATTGTAGCATTTAATTGTGATTCATAAAGTGAGGGTCAAGTGCAATGTTTGCAACCGTTGATTTTAGAAGCAGCTAGGCACGACTAGGCCTGCTATATAGTAGTCCTCAGCATATATTATGTTGCTCTCCCTAGTAACTCTTTGCTTCAATAGATAATAAGTCTATACGGGTGATGAGTAGGGACAAGTCACTGAACCGATTATGAAGGCGACTTTCCCATTTAGGAAATATCGGAATTTGCGTGCTATGTGCTTACTGCATGCTGAACGCTGTCTCTTGCCAGTTTTAACACGGCGTGGCCTGCAGCTACCCGACGACTCCACCAAAACACCGCAAGACACCAAGGGAAATAAAGTTTCGCAGTGAATTGAAGCCAGCGCCCACCGAGCCTTACGCGGGCACCTGTTGGGGATCAGCAGTGAGCTTCGAAAAAATCTTGTAGACGTGTCATTCTTAGGTCATAGACAGCAATTCCAAGGGTGAGTGAACCTGGGATTGGGCAAATTTGTCGTATCTCAACCATATTATCTTTTATGGCGTATAACCTTGCTTTATTCGCCTAAAACCCTACAACACTTCAGCGGGGTAGATAACCGGAAATGTGCAACCTTGTTGAAATTCGTTTTCAACTGATTTTCCGACTCTGAAGTCTGAGGTTGAAAGTGTTCATCCACAGAGCAAATTTTGTCCTCAACTTTCCACACCCACCATCAATTGACCATTCAAGCACCGATTGCACAATGCCCACCTCTGCAGGAAACGTGGGATCCTACGAGAACTCTAACAATATTGCCTTCTATGGTGATGCGGTTGAGCTAGAATTCTTAATTACACAAAGCCCCTTCACCTTCTAACTTCAACCAGCTCCGAGGAAGAGGTGGGAACAGGTATAAGGAACAAGGAGTACAAGCACAGGTGTATTTTCACCCTGTGGTTAGGCCTGTATATATTGCCCTTTCCTCAGAACTCTCAAGGTTTCTAACGTTCCTTGAGCCAACCCAGTCCAGGCCCCCAATAGATCAATCCTCAAACAGCCAGCAGGGAAATCAACATGAAGAAAATCAAGTACAGCAGAGGATTCACTGAGTTGTAGTCTATATTCAATAGATTATGTTCTTGTTGTGGTCTGCAACAAGCATGCACTTTGCCCACAACCATCATGCAACCTACTGCCATCCGTAACCCACACACTTTGCTTATCAGATCAATATACATCCCTTGTTCAGGGACAGTTTTTCTTGGATTCCACCTAGAACCCACATTGGTTAGTCAGCGACATCTCATGTGGGTTCCACGTGTAAACTAAACATATACATAGCTCTTGCCCCTTTGTACATCACCCGTCCTTAACCCTTTCACCTTGCGTGCACCCTACTTCCCCCATTAAAGGGCTATCAAACAAATATCTCCACTCTAGCCGACATAAATGACACCACGACTTATCTTCCTACCATTATTTGAATATACCCAATTTGATCAATTGCTTAGGTAGCCTTAGTGTCACTGCAAAGTTCCACCTAATCAGACAGATTCACTGACGCACTTTCACATCCATCAGATCTATGTTGAATCAGGGAATTGGAGCTACTACATGCTAACTGCACTTGAGAGTTAGATTGGGATATAGATTGATTGATTTGACTATATAAAAGAGTGTTTTGGGAATGATAGGTTGAGGCTTGATTGCAGTGTTGGGCCTACTTATGAGCATCGCTCATTCAACATACTCAGTCCTCGAAATCAACGATAGAAAAGCTTAGGTTCCAAGGACGGAGAGCCATTACCCAAGCATGAGGTTTAAATGAGAGATAAGAAGAGAATTAGGATTATTGGAGCGAGCTGCATTGTCTCAGGTAATTCTCCCATGAGGGTTATTTTGTCTAAGGGTCTGGCATAAGAGAAGCCTGTGCCACGCTGAATCTTCTATCCTAATTGCAGGATTATTGTTGTTGAATAAGTGATGACCCCCAAGCGCCGCTTAGGTGAGTCTAACGCCACAACCACCATTCCATCATATAAATAGCAAAACGCACACATAATTTTTTTAAGAATCAATCAATATGTTTCTAACCTAACTCACCTGTGTAGTTGGAAAGCAATTCAACCTCATATTCTCCCTGATCCAACAATTATCGCCTCACTCAAGTTTGAGCACTCTCCTCCCTTTCCTTGGTAATGAGTTTATTGAAATAGTACTACGAATACTTCAACAGTGAAGAGCCTTCCATATACTATCAAGTTGTAGTGATATTAATTGCCTAGGTAAACATGGTTTTTAGCTGATCATGACAGTTATTTATATTAAGTCTCTTGTAGTACTTAAAGAACAGAGGCCATTTTTTAACAGTAGCTATATTCCAAATACCCTCCTGGTCATAGACTCCTTTAGATAACTCGCGAGACTTTACAGATTTATACTACAACCTTACTCACTTTTTTAGTTCAGGGCATGCTAACCTGCAGCTCCCTAAGGCTCAGAATTATCAAAAAGTTAGCCTTCCGCTTCATAAGCTCTCCTGCCTTTAGCACCTCTCATCTGCACCTCCACATTAACTAGACTTTGTAGGTTCCACCTGAAACCTGTAGGGCCGTCCTAGCTATTGCTGGAAAAAACTTTTGCTTAAGATTGCATCCTGCACATCGTCACCCACCACAACTCACTACAAAATGTAAAAACATACAACAGCGGGGATTCGCCGATGGTCACCCACTCGACTACTGATCCGCCGATTTGAGGCTTGTGTCTGGCAGAGCGGACGGGATGCCCAATTCTCCTCAATCTATGGTCGTATGTGATAGTTATCCGTTCTATTTTGCACTATAATATGTGGTTGACTCTCTCAATGTTGAAAAGGAGATTTTGATTGCCGCTTTTGAAGTACTATATTACGACACGGGCCAATCGAACCATCAAGATATAGCGCCTGGATCTTAGAACTCAGACCCGAAGTCTAATGTATCGAGTTATGGCCTGCAGACTTACTGAATTGCCTAGCTAGTCATGAAATTGGTAGACAGTGGGTACCTAGTAGAAAAACTACTACTAAGATCCAGAACAGAACCAGTGTTAAATGAGCGATGCACATTCTAAGCCTAGCGCTGAAATCAAGCCTCAACCTCCAATTTACTCCAAAAGACACTCTTTTATAGAGTCAGATCAATCAATATATATTCCTATTCAACTCCTAATTGCAATCAGCATGCAATAGCTCCAACTCCCCTGTTTCAACAGCTATGTTCAGCTTTTAAGGAAATTTCTTATATTGCGGATGGAAAATATAAGCAATTGAGTGTATATCGTGCTAAGCTTGACAGCATCTGTCACGACCAGCTAAAATCCACGTTTACTTAGGCAATCGAGTATCACTGAATTCTTCAATATAACGTAGGCCTTTCGCCAGTGAAATAATAGTATTATCATTCGATAAACTAATCGCTAAGGAAAGGAAAGAAAGAGCTTGAGTTTGGGTGGGGTGATAATAACCCCTCCACCAGGATAGAATATACAGCGTGGCACAGGCTGCTCCTATGCTAAACCCTTAAAAAGTGGTGGAAAAGGTTCCCAGAGCCTCAAAGCTATCATCACCTCGACTTTGGCAATGTGGTGTTCGCACTCAAGCCCACACGCAATGATCGGCCTGTTTGCTGGGTGAGGCTATTATTTCAACGTTTCTATTGACCCCGTCGGTCGTGCGGCTGTGCCTCCCATTTCACTTATCGTATAGATGTTGCAAACATAACAAGGCTAGCCAATTAAGCGTCTCCAAGAAGCCCTAGGATGTATCAATCTATGTAGAGATAATGGGTTTGTGATACCATCTGCAGCCGTGGCTGATTGGCAGGGCATTTTTGACCCTCAGCCCCAAGATATTTCACGATATCTACACATCGTTGCCCTACTTCCCTTCAACACACAATATCGCCCTGTGCTCCTCGACGAATTCTAAATGCCCGAAATGTCTAGCAACGTCAAATATTACAGCAAAGATAGCTTTAGGGAAAGAGCAAAGAACCACGGACCACGGATCAAGCCTTCCTGGAACTGCTGTAAATGTAACGACGGTCCACACACATATTCATTAGAGCCTGCCTGTATTCAATGTCGACACATTCGATGCGGAGAATGCCCAAATGACGAAGGTGGAACAGCCTCCTTAATAGACCAAATGGACACTTTTCATCTGACACTGACTCAACCAAACCGTCAAGCCGAGCCATCTGTATCAGATAATGCACCTGAGGGGCTGTTTCAATCGAACCCTCAAGCCCAGTCATCTGTGTCAAATGATCCACTTAAAAGTTCATTTCAACTAGAACCCCGACTGGCAGATCTGATCTCACAAAATTCCACCAGCCTTGTTACTACCCAGGAAACTATGCCTTTTGGTCCAGCCTCATTCATTCAAAATCCTTCAGCTTATTTTGACAATATTAACTTTCTCCAGAGGAGGATTTTTGAACTCGGAAAGCATGTCATGCATGTTGATGATGCCTGGGCATCATTTGAAGTGTTAGAAATGTGGCCAATGCCTGAAAATCTCACTATTCTGGAACAGGCCAACCTCGCGCTTATGAGGACTCGGGATATCTTACATTCAACTATCACTGGTTTCCAAATACTTCTCGATTTTGGCCTCTGTCGGAAAACCTATAATCTCATCGTATTTGATGGCAAACGACCAAACGTAGTCAAAGTGGTACCAGTTTCGTCACAATCGTTATCGCTTTTGTTCCAACTTCTTGACGAGGCAATTATTACAAGCAGAATTCCTCCTGAGGGGGACAATGAGCAAAGGAATGCATCCTCTATCGTCCAATCTCTTACTGAAATTCTAGAGGATATTCATGAACTTATAAACGGCGCCCTTCCCGGCTTGTTTGATGAGGTTTCTTTTGTTAGCGTTATAGTTGATGCGGATGCCTCAACTGGCTTGATAAAACTCTGTCAACGACTTTACTCAGCTCAAATCGTACTATTCCTCGGCTTGGTGTCATATACTACGTCTCATATCTCAAATGTAGCGTCACAAAAAAAGTTCTCAAGCAAGTTGTGCATAAAAACGGAGAGCGACGACATAATTCTGGAGCTAAGGGAGCTAAATTGTCTTCAAAGATTTACGACCCAGCCTGTCTGGACTTTTAGTCGCTCTTCTTATTCGGATCAAGTGCAGGAATCTCACTATATATCGATATACCTAGCAGATTTTAAGGATCTTTGGGGACCAATAAGCCTTCACTATGCTGAGGAGAGCTATACAAACATTATCAAAATCACCACCCGTGGTGGTATAATCCATGCCTCTGCCTCCCCATCTCAATCTGTTGCGGCTCGATCCGATGAAGTTCTCTGCCACTTTCAGAGCTGGATGGAAAATGGCTCGGATAATTCTCTCCACTTTCAAGAATTTTCATCCCAGCAGAGGATTTTGATTGGAACGCCACAGCAGCAAGGAAAGCTTTTCAGACCTCCAGGGGAATCCGATTCTCCAGAAAACTGTATGTGCCTTTCTCCAGAAAGTTTCAATAAACAGTTCTTTTCACCCCCATTTGAGCTTCAGACGAGGCATCCATCGTGGAAGGTCGACGAGAGAGTTTCTCAGCTTAACGCAGGTATGTATGTCAATGTTATTTACGGGCAAACCTGGAAATTTAATTCGGGCTGGAGCTTAAAGGATGTCATTCTCCAGAATTGGGTCGAGGACGTTCGGAGCGAGTTATCACTCACGCATGGATTTTATCCTATTTACATTGACTATTTCACCGTCTTAGAAATTAGCTACTGCTCGGCAAACTGTCGGCGAACTAGTTTGTGGAATATCCTAAAACAAAAGAACGTACAGCAATTTTTAATCAACCGTTTAGGTGCACGCTGCAAGGATGTCAAGATCTTGTTAGGATACTTCCCGTCAGATGCATTATTCAACGATGTATGGAACGCTCTCACAACAGAGGGAAAAGATATGATGAAATGTGTCTTCCAGGAATTGCTCGAGGTTTTAAGAAGTACAGGCGTAGGAGAGGATGGAGCCATCCAGGCATGGGATCTCACTGTTCCCGATCGTCTTGACGGAAGAAAATATGAAGTAAATTGGAGGATAATGGCACAAGATGACACCAGTTGCGCTACTTTTGCAATGATCACAAAAAATTGCGTGGGGTTGCTGCCCCGAGACCATCGAGGGGTTTTGCGGACCGAAATATACCTCACCGTAGAGAATTCGATTCCAAACTTTCCTTTTCAACACAAAGATCTTCGATTAACATCAATGAATTCTGTCGCAGAGAGTAGGCCGAGGCCTGATTGGGCTCTAACGCCTGATGATTTCAAACAATGGAAGGTAGAAAGATCAGAAAAACAGCTTTCGAGTGCCCCCCTGACAAGTGAGCGAATCCGCATTTTGGATAGAGCACAAGATAAAGCTGCTGCTTTGACGTGTATTTCAAAGCGCATAGCAGAGCGCCAGGCACAAAGAAAAGGCCTATCCACCGATGGGAGGGTAGAACCACTCCCAGTGCGAGCTATCCAAACAAGCCATCCGGATCTGATACGAAGTACTCCTATTCGAAAAGAAAAGGTTCGAGCGCAAATTCTCAGTGAATTCGGTTTCAACAACGGATCAGGGGAGGAGGTTGGTCGGTTGTATGTCCAAAAGTATAGTCCTTCAAGTGTAACATCGACAGTTTTGGAAGACAAAGGCAAGTTGCAAAGTGCAAATCTAGATCTTTCTTCCTGTCCAACTCATCTTCACACAATATGGAAACCGGCAAATCCTGGGATAATGGCTAAAATCCAGGCTATGGAGGAGGCGGCAGACAAGAAAATTTTTAAGTGGACACGGAAAAGTCGAGAGGGTGTAGTGCCGTGGGCAGTCTCCAGGATTTTCAGACCAGAAACCCCTGTAACCTATGCCAAGGAATACATCAGGCGCGAGAAGTTGGACACCAAATCCCAGGTTTTATTTTCGGCGAGCGTCTGGTAGCGTGAGAAGCACCGCAATGTATCAGTCACAGCTACGGATAAAATTTTAATCCAGACAAATCTTGTTCAAGTGAGGCCTGGAGGCCTAAGGTACGTCTCACTATTTGTCGTCCATATGTGGCCTGAATACTTTCGTAGTTTATTGTGGACGGTAACGGACAGTATGTAGTGGACAATATACTTTATTTACCCTGCCTCAGGCCCTCAAGACCTTATTGTGTTGATATCAATTAGTCATCCGATTGGCCGGCGTCGTTAATTCCAACAAATCCGATGGTCTGCCAAGGTCACGGCCATTGAGCGGCACTATCTAGTTTATACTAGTGTTCTCTAGCTTTAGCGGGGCTTTTCTGAACTCTGGTGTGTCGACCCTTGGATTAAAGGCGAGCATCGCCCAATTTAGCGAACGACTTCAAGATTAAAATATTAAGTATATAAGGGGCTACCGCTGATCTTATAGCGTTTCCTGCTCTAGAACGTAGGTGGATCTGAAATATCAAGTATAGAAGGGCTACTACTAACCTTATGCTGTTCCTGGAGTAGTGACTGCTAGCCTTGCGACTCGTTCCCCGCACTAATCATATGCGACTTTTATGCTCTAACATCGCCCGGATGTAGTAAAGGGAAACGGATGATGCCCTAAGACAAGAAGGCCTCCGGCTCTACTCCACAAACCAGTACCAGCAAACTCATATGGCCACGATCCATCGCATGTAACTAGCTGAACATTCAAGAAAGCCTCTGATTTGGTATATTATCTAGCGTGCTACTAAGGACGACACTGTAGCTTTCGCAGGAAATGGGATTGTGTATGAGTTTCTGTCTGCTCAAAAGAGACTTAGAAGGAACAAGGGTCTGTACTTAAAATTTCATGTCAAGGAAAGTGAAATTTTAAACGGATACCTGATGGTAGCGAGTTGCTCCATTTAGTAACTTGCGACAAGATTTCTATACAAGACTAACCTCTCCTCGTCCTGCATTCTCTGTATGGAAAGGTGGCGACTCGGCAAAAGGTGTTTCTGGTTCTGGGGAATAATATTCGGGCGAACTATAAGTGCCGGCAACGTGGTGATACTAAAGAAAAGTACAATACCAAAAACTGTAAATCATTTTTAATGTTGAGAAGCTGATGTATGTCTAGAGGAGTGAGATAGCCCAATTTCTTCAATTTATGGTCATCTGTTCTATTTTGCACTCTAATATGTGGTTGAATCTCTCAATATTGAAAAGAGGGCCTTGATTACCGTTTTTAAAGAACTCTATTATGATACAGACCAGCCGACCCCTCGAAATATAGCACGTGAATCTCAGAACCCAGACCTGAAGTCTAATGTATCTAATTATGTCCTGTAGACTCACCGAACTCCCCTGTTAGCCATGGCATCAGTAGACAGTGAGTATCTGGTAGAAAAACCATCACTAAGATTTAAAACGGATCTAGGTTCAGTTATCAGGGAACCTTTTTCTAGTGTGGATGAAAAATATGGGAAGTTGAGTGTATATCGTGCTACACTAGACACTATATGTTGAGGCAAGTGGGTTGGACATGTATAATCTCAACCACGCTCACCTTGACACAGGCCCAAAATTCTGCCTTGCTTCGGCTGGGTAGTTGGATACTTTTAGAGATAGTGTTCCATTCTATCTCCAGTGAGAAGAGTGCTATATACATCGGTATAGTGGGGTTCGGTTCTCTTAAACCACATATCAGTAGCTGGCCTATATTCCCTGAGCGGCTGACCTTCGGAGTCACCGACCTAATCCCGGACTCACATATCCAAAACATTTCATACGAATCATGAGACCAAGAGAGCAGACGGGGTTCTTTTCAAACATTCCAACATGTTAATCTTTGTGATTGGAAATTACTTTAACTTCTTATTATCTTAATTCCTATTACTTAAAGTCTTCCGGAACCGCATTTTTAGTTAGGAATATAGATACAGAATTTAGCATAACAAAAGCCAAAATTTTCAGTATCTTGCCAAAGATAGGATCGAATAAAATACAATCTGAAACTTCACCGCACTTGAGTTAAGTTGAAACTATGATAATTTATTACATCAGATATGGAAAGGGCCGCCATTATACAAAAGACAGCCTAGCGAAGAGGCTTAAAATCTATAGAAGATATCAAGAATATCCAACATAAAAATGGCATCACGAAGTTGATGAGTACTACTATTAGTACGAGGGAAGCATGACCGAGTGGCCATAATTGGATATAGCACTGGTATAGGAGCTAGAAACGTTCAAGTATGAGAATCTAATGGCTAAGAGCAGGGGTGTGGTTGGTGGCCAGGAGGGTGGAAACTTTGTTCGGTTTCTGGTATTTTGGAGAGAATGGCCTGCAGATGGGTGACGCCAAGTATGTAAAGATTGGATTTTAGTGTTAAGGAAATAAGATATATGCAGAGGTTGATAAAAATATGCTGTACAGAGTTCGAACTGTTTGCAAGCCCTCTTTTGTTTAATACATTCTCTAGCTCTCCAAAGCCCGGTTAAGCAAACTCCAACACGAATTAAACAAAGTATATAACTTAAGGTAAAAACATAAGTTAAAGTTTTACCCACATATAAGATATCAAGGTGAGCCGTAGAAATCCACTACCATCTAGGTTTGTTCGTTGGGCTTTGCCACGAGACTAGATGTATAATAACCAAGTACCTGCGGAAAAGGAACCCCACAAACTATCCGGCATCATGAATTTATAGGAAGGGTTATATCTGGTATTATTAAATATATCAACACAAAGGTCGCAGTGTACCTGACACAGTATAGCACAAATTTCATCACGGGGTAAAATTCTAGGACAGGCGTGAATTACATATCAGAGTTAAAACAATCAGAAAAATATGATTGAGAAAATGCTCTAGAACCATCAATATTAACACCAGCAAACTTTATCAGTTTTTATCACAAATCAGAGGCCTGAGGATAAAGTGGTAAGGATCGAATGTCATTAATTCCTCAAAATGCTTTCCTAATTTTACAATTTCTCATTTTCACCACGGTGCAGCCACCACCACCCCACAACGCTTGCTAACAATACAATTCCTGCCAGTCACAGGGTCTTCTGCTGTCCCTGTTGTTGACCTGTAGCACCGCCTAGAACTCCTCCAACTGTATCTGTAGCACCACCTGCTACATTTCCCACGCCTTGGGTTGTCTTGCCGGTTGTATCAGCAACACCTTTTGTAGTCTGTCCCACAATGTTTCCTGCCCCATCTGTTGTTTGCCCGACAATATTTCCAGCACCATCAACTGTCTTGCCTACAGCTCCTCCGACGGATCCAAGAAGTCCGCCTTGCCCTTTTTGCTCATCGCCGCCGGTGAGAGTCTTATCAAGAGAGTTTGTTACGTTTCCGAGGAGGCCAGCCATTTTGTTTGTGTCTTGAGGGTGGCTCGATATGAGAGATAAAATGTTCCAGTTGTTGCTAATGTAAATGGGGATAATATTTTGGAGTAAATGATCTGATTGTGATGTCTGATCTATGCCAAAAGAGTACTTCCTTCCTCATCACTCGGCGTTGATATACTCCCTCAAACTTCAAAACCAAGAACAATAAAAGCAGATCCCAAACGTCATTCTGTAGTTTGACTACCAACCTCGATCTAAGCACGTACCCGTGACAACCTTCTCCTCTAAACCTCGAAGATCGCTCCTCCCTTAATCTACTATAATCTACCATGATCCCAAGCACTTTCGTAAGATTTTCGTATTCTTTCATCATACCTCCGGAAAAGGAACAATCATAACAAAGCATACAATTTAAGTTGCCAGAATCCTGTTATGACACAGCCACAACCAGGTTTTCCGAGCCTTGTTGCACAACAGCGACTTGCGTACTGATATCATAAATCCCAGTGAAGTTTTGTCCCCATCTATTGGGATCGTCGATGGCAGTCTAAGCATATGAAGGAAGGTGGAACCGAAGTGAAGTGGGGGATTGCTGGGGATAGGGGTCCATAAAACGTATGTGGAGCCAGTGTTGATATTTTTCTCCCGCTTTCCCAAAAAGGCATTAATTCCTCTGCCGCGGGTCAAGCCACATATTATAGGAACAAGTGGATGAAAAAGGAGAGAAAACAGGTTTGGTAGGTGCTAACACTTTGTTGTGGCGTCACCGAGTCACCGTGTGGGGAAGGCTGGGAGTAGGAGTAATGATAGGCTGAGGGAGGGGAGGGGATACAAGAAGACTTTGTTTTGAGTGGTGTTACACCACGAGTGAGCTTTGCTAATTGAAATGCGAGTAGCTCGTCTATCACCATATTCAATTATTCGGACTTGGGGAGTGACCTCATAATTTTGGATATTGAAATGGTTGGAGCAGAATTGATGAGGTTTCTAGATTAAAGAACAGTAAGTTATCATATGTACCCTACACGAGTCTTATTTCAACGTGACTGACTACTTATTTCATTGTGGTTGTCACTTTCTCAGCACTCTGGAAGCAATTCAGGTTTTCAAAGTTGTGGTCCAAAGGGATCTCGATTTCAAGATGACAACCTCGACGAAATACCAAGGGTGCTTCTTTTGAACCTAATATCGCTTGGAAACTACCACCCCGCATTGAGCAATTGAAGTTGTCACTGGCTGCCAGTGTTGAATGAAACAAGACAAATGAGAAGCCTTGAGCGACAAGAATTAAGTTTCGGTAAGTGCTCTGTCGGACCTCAAACCAAAAGCCATGAATTCCCAAACCTCTCTTCAATCGAAGTCAAAAATAAATCTTGGATTTGGTTAAGAAAACTGCATTTTGAGCTTGCAGCTACCTAAGAACGTTGGCCGTCTGCCTTAGACACTTAGGTATAGGGATATTTCAACCGGATGTCAACATTCTGAATTATCGATTGAAAAGAACAGTTTAACAGATCAGAAAACTTTTGGGAAGCTGCCAGGTCATTCACTTTTTTCCTTGCCATAAAAAAAAGGGTTTCAAAATTGCTTGGGTATTGGAAGATCGGATTGTGGCAAAAAGCGATTGATCATCGACCACATTCGCAAAGACACGCGTACATTGCCATGCAAATTCAAAATATCGTGTCCAGAAGAGTGATGTTTCAAAACTTCTCCACATTGGTCCAGGCGATTCTAATTGCCACGGACCAACAACGCTAGCATGGTTCCCTTTGGATCAACGTCACAACCCGCCAAACCCTCAGGGTTTATTGATTAGCCGGCCGAGAGTGATCAAGTGACACCAGGTGCATTTCTGCAGGCACACTCTTTTCAAATCCTTGTAAATACATGAGTTGCAATTCAGCGCACGGTTGGTGTAGTAGCGAGCAATGGTCTGAGGTTTCCCCAATTATCGAACGATTGCCAGCAAACGTATGATAGGTGGATAGGAGTCCCTTGCGAGTGAGCTTAGCTACACGTGTAACTCAGCTCCCGTCGACAAAGGCTTTTGTTTTCGTGCGTCACATTTTTCCTACTTCACCCATCGCGATCATGGAAAATTCAACAGAGACACCGGAGTTGAACGGCGTGGCAGGAGATCCGTTATACGACCTGCCAGGCCAGAAGGCGACAGAGAGGCCGGAGGAGATCCCGGCACCAATTCTAGAGCCAGAGCAAGATTTGGAAGCATCAGAATACTCAGACATACCTTCAGGTGAAGATTCATCAACATCAAGAAGGAAATACCAGAGAGGTGGCAGGAGACAGAGACAGAGAGATGCGCCATCAGATTCGGATAACTTTCGTGGCGAGGTCGAGGTGGAAAATGGGGTCAACGGGCGCAAAAAGAGGACAATGAATTCCGCATTACCACATCGAGGCTCGACCCCAACTTTGGGTACTGGAATCAAAGCCTTCAATATTCGAAAGGCAGATCAGTCGGGTGGTAGACCGTTTGGAGTTTCGGTCGAAAGGCCAAAGTCGAAAACATCCAGCCAGAAGAAGAGAGGTTCGAAGACAAAGTCGAAGAAAAAAATATGCACAGAATGTGGGAGAAAGAAAAAGAGCAGAGAGGAAGATTGGGAAGACGATAGTAATGAGGAGGGTGAAAGCAGCAGCGAGGAAGAAGGGGAGAAGCCCAAAGGCAAGAAGCCAATGTCAATTCGACTTGACCTGAATCTTGAGCTAGAGATTTTCTTGAGGGCAAAGATCAAAGGAGATGTTACGATCACTTTCTTGTAAGTTACCAATTCATGTCCCTATAGTAAGTAACCTCAGCTAATGCGCGTTTCAGGTAAGCATATGTAGAAGGAAATGTACGATTTATATACCCAATAACGTGTCTCCCTGCGTAGCGAGACACCCTGTGTGCCGAGACAGACCAATCAAATCGCAAGGATTCCGATTTTTTCTTCGTAATATCTCTTTTAAACTAACACCAACAGAAAGTATTTATATTCAGGATTAGTAATATATTCGTGACACTATTCCTCTTAGTATAGCGATTTATTAATCTCGAAATTCATCCGATTTCATTGGTCTGTCTCGGCACCAGGGTGTCTCGCTACGCAGGGAGACACGTTAATCCATTGTATTCTTAAGCCTAAATTTTCATGTGATTCGCAATTTTCTTTTCAAACCTTCTAGAGATTTTCCAAAACGGGCCGCATTTAGCTTCCGGATACGTGTTTGGATTTTTACATTTCCCGCACCTTGTGTTTGATGTTATGTTGCTGGCTGAAACGGCTCGTTTTCAGGAGACGCTAGGGTTCGATTTTGATCTACTCACCCCTCAATGTGGATTTATCAGCACGTAAACTAGCAGACAGCCTGTGAGAAACCTTGAATCGGATGCACGGTTCGGGGGGTGAGAAAAGCAGTATCTGTCCAGATGGGAAAGTTTGACTTCACTATGAAGATCTTGCATTGAAGTTCGAATCCTGATTTCAGCCACACCCGTATTCAGCCACAGCCAACCAAGAATGGAACTGATCACCTTTGCCACGAATGAACAAGGGGGCACAAAGACGCTATATGCCATGGAGTAAACCGGATGACGGACGGTTCAAGTTACGAGTTTGAGAGTAAGTTTTACACTTGAGCGAGTCATAAAGTGCAAGCTTTAGCGGATGCCATGCTGGTGTAAGCCTACTGGTCACTGCTTTTGATTATCTATTCCTACTAGAATTCAACCAGTTGAATTCTGTGAGAGACAGATTCAAAGTCTAGACAAATAAAAATCAAGGAAGACCTACGCCCAATGTCTTGTAAGATACGATCCGATGCAGCTTTTCGATTTCTGATGGGGGGACTTGAGAAGCGAATGGACTCAAGGGAAGTGATGCAGAAGCCCAGACTAAAGCGGGTCGGCCCAAGTCATCCTCGAGATGCAACCAGTGACAGGTTTGACAGCAGGCATGGCAAGTGGGACTCATCCTAACAGAAACGAATTGAGTTTGTGCAAACAGGCTAGCCAACCTATCAAATAACTGGTGTCTTGAACTTCTCCAGGGTCGACCGTTGTGCCCATTCTTGTGGTATTGCGGGGCAGGTTTACCCCTGGCTTATTTGAAGGACACGAAGCAACTACTGTACAGTCTAGTTTAGACTGTCTACTAGACGATGACGGCCACGATAGAAATCACCTTGGTTTCTCAGGCTCCTTGGAATTCTCAACAGTGCCGACAAGGACTTATGGACGAAGAATGAAGTTCGGGACGACATGTGAGATATTTTGAGTGTGCGTGGCACCCTAGGACTCACCGAACAGAGCGGGAGAAGAGGCCCTGTAACAATAACCTGCAGCTAGTGATCTCGATGGCTGGTTGTATGGTAATCCGAGAATTCCCTTTCGCACGTCACGGGAGCGGCATCATGGGCTGAACTCACCCCTGAAATAATGCGGATCTTATGTCGGTCTTATTAGTGCTCCCTCTTGGAGTCTTGAAATCTTGGAAGAGACCCTGTAATTCGCTTAGGCTCCCGTTGCTAGTGGTGGGCACTGATGGCTCTTCGCGCCGGATAAGCGAGAAATGTCAACGACAAAGTCTCAGACGACAACCACTCCGTGCTCCTGGTACAAATCTGCAGACTGCATGAAGCATCCCGTATCAAAGCCGAAGCCTCATTACTCCAAACCTCGCAAACTACGGATGATGTAACTCAAGACAACCCTACCCACACTTCACATTCAATGGAAGACACATGGCGACTTGCATTGCAGTTGCATGAGCAACGTCAGTTGACCCTTTATTTTCTCTAGTTCTTGCGACTCGGTACATTGAGATGATTAACGCCTCCAAAAACTTGAAAGATAACGCTTTCGGCTGGGAATACGAAATAACCCAAGCAAAAAAGACTCGCTAGTATTCTATTGTACAAAATGATCCTAAAGCCCCGCAAATCAGCCCGGAACTAATTGCGACTGGACGGGCATTACTAAAACACGTCCGGTAATGGATCAGACTTACTTCTCACAGTAAACCAATGGTAACATCTCCCTTAACTCTGGCATATAAATCGACCTACAGAGAAAGTATTACTACATTAATCCAATGGTAACATCTCCCTTCACCCTGGCATAGAGATCTACCTCAACTTCGAGGTCCAACTCGATCTTGATCTTCAAACTACTATCCCTCGACTCCTTCGGTACTGGTCTGTCCTTGATTCTTGACTCTCGGATGGCGCCAGTTCTACCACCCATATTGCCAGTCACGCGGTCCTCCATGATCGGTGCCATTTGTTGTTGTTGCTGAGGCATATATTGTTGCTGTTGTTGCTGTCGCGCTCGCTGCATCGTTCTTTGACCTTGCTTGGGCTGAGCGACTTGTTGTTGTGGTTGTTGTTGCTCTCCTTCAGATTCGGAGGCATACTCGTAGTCTTGCTCCATGGCGTTGTTATGCTTTTCTCTTTGTGAAATGATCAGCTTTGATGAATTCATCAAGACTAATTTTCATGACCTACCCGTCAGACATTTTGAGTTGAAGTTGGGATGGACTGAGAGAACGGGTATGGTTTGAAGAAGATGAACGACAAATATTTGCGTTTAGTAGGCTTGGACAAACGGGATGTGATTTATGATTTGCTTTTCAAAGGCGTGATGATGTTGTAACTACGAATGCTCCTTCTTATTTATGAATATTCTAGACCGATGACGCTTTTCTGCGGAAAAACTTGCAATCGATAAGAACCTGATAATAATCTGGGGAAAGACCCCTCGATGACATCAACAACAAGCTTATCGGAATCGTGTTGCGATCGGATGGAGAACTTACTCAGGTTGAGGTTTCAGAGCTCTGAGAAGCTCCCCCTGTCCACCTGCGTCATTTTCCAGGGAGCACAACCCTCAAGTGGCTTTTGCCGCTGCAGTGTGGCTGGATTTCATGCAGGCGTTATTTTTCTGAGCGAGGGCCACACTGGATATGGGGAACGTATTTCTTGTCACTGATCAAGCAGGTGCCAAACCCTGCAGGAACCTGGCATCCCATTTAGTCTTTTTAGGGGGGGGGGGGCGAGACAATCCCTGAAACTAACTTTAGCCACGTCCCTCAGAGCACGGTTGGCTGTTCCACCTCTTACCCACGGACTTCTTATTATTTGCCAGCATTTTAATATCAAGACAAGCATAAAGCGTGATGCTCGTGTGGGTGATGTAATGTGGCATTCGAAGATCTCGATTGAGGCTGAGGAGAAGGGGGAAGGTTCATATGCATTGTCAAAGTCACGCACTGTTCCAAGCGTTGAAGCAATGCCGGTTGCTAATGTTCAGTAACACCTTTCATTTGGATATTACTGTCGTAATTTGGCACTGGTACTCGCTGTCGAAAAAGTGGCTACTCTTTAGTTTGAGGATATTGCGCAAAAGTCCTGCTAACTCTAGAAGCGCCACATAGAGCAGCCGCTCCCTATCACTCCCCTCAAGATCAAATCCAATAGTCAATTCTTTTACAGCGTGGTTTGATCATTTCAAAATGGTTTTGGGGATTTTAACCTCGATCGCTGCTTGTCCTGCAATTATCGGAACGACAGAAGCAGTTAGACAAGGCCAAAAACAGAATGCTCGCGAAAGACATAGAAGTCGGAAAGCGAATCTCCTTGTGACATGTTCGGATCCATCACGGAAAGCTCGCGACATTCATGGCGGCACCGTAGTTCTCAAAAACAATAAGGCTAGTACACATTTTTTTACTTGATCCCGAGCCGCTATTGACCAAAACTCAGCTATATGTCACAACAGTCAATCCGAAAGCAAAGTTTCCCGAAGACTATGAAACTCACTCTGAGCGTGTGAAGGCATATGGACATTTGTTTGCCGGCTATTTCTTTCCATATCCAGAAAGTACTTGGGGACGGAGAGGTGAAGGTTATGTCTCAACGATCGCGGATGACCCACCACAACTCAATTGGATATACGTTGATAAAGATACCTACGAAATTAAATATGGTTTAAAAAAGGATGCCGAAGGCCAATTGGTTGGACCATGGAATGTCACACCGATTGACAGACGACTGAATTTTGATGGGTGGGAGGGCTTCACAGTTGTGGAAGAGAAGGAGGGGGAATGGGCTCTATATTTTGACGTCGATGATGACGGATTGGATGAGAAGGTCCCTTTGACAAAGAGGGTAATGGAAGTTGAGCTCACGAGAAAGGAAATCAGGATGCAGAAAGGTGATTGTATCATATAGTTCAAATACCCCCGAAGCGTCTTTTTAAAGTAGGAGACACTTACCGGGGGGGGGGGGGAGGGATACCACATCTCAATTATATAGAACCTCCTGAGTAATTTTTAATGATAGACTACTTACAAGTGAGTGACATAAAGCTTGAGAGAAATATTTTATGAAAAGGAATTTCTACTATAAGTATTGCAGCACAGAACTTTTGAAGTGATGTGGGTCCTGTCAGAAACCAATCTGCCGAGGTCGGCCGACAAAATGATCTGTGCAAGCATCCGTGTTGAAGCAATTCCTTCACCTATTCTGCAAGACTCAGCCACGGTTTTCTTGCATAAAAAGATCTGTTATCTGCTCTCTGCTACATTTAGGATGGGTAGTACAGTACGTCTTATGTGCCTAGTAGCAGAATCATGCTCTCAACAGCATTTCTAGGCAGCCAGTAAAACTTTCTAATGATCGTCTTGTCATCACCCACACCATTCGTCCATTGACCCTCCTAATCCAAGCGCTGAAACGTCATACTACATTTTGTGGCACATCTAGACACATGTGAGGCTTCCAAGATGGTGTTGGGTGAGGAGACAAGAATATTTTCAAATATCAGGGTCTACGCCCATCCCGTAAGTTAGGGATTTCCATTTAGTGATTTTCTATTCAAACCTCGAAGATAAACTCTGCATTAAATCTATACTTTTATACCTAAACGACTCTCATATCTCTAAAATGGACCCATCAACTCTTAACCCATCTCAGAAGAAAGAGAAAAGTTATTATGATTCTGCAGTACAATGGATAGAGGACACTTACCTCTCTTTTTTCGGCGAAAACCGCACCAGTTATGGTACGAAAGGTAGGTCTTTCCTTTGGCCTCAAGAATTTCCTCAATTGCGACTAACTAATAATTTCAGAATCACTGAAGAAAACACAAATCACTGGAAACAAAGACATCGACAGTATTCAAGAGAGTGTTGGTGAAACAGTTGGAAACACATTTGGAAGCAATGGCCTTGCTGGCGCTGTTGGAGATAGCGTCGACAAGGGCATGCTGAAAGGGAACGTTTGATTATGGAAACTGACACTCGCACTGAACTTCTTTTTGGGTCACAAAGCAGATGATAGAGGGTTAAATGGTGTTTATGGTATACCCAGTAGTGGACATGATGAGTTATGATATTCGCAGTCAATAATATTCTACTTCACAATGAGAAAATCATGAGACGCCTTGAAAATCTGATTCACATTATGTCGTACTTAAACTACAATATAAGCTAATAAATATGATCGCTTAGTAAAATCAAGAATTATCTGCCTGTGGAGTTTTACTCCCTTTATAAACGTAAGGAATCGTGGGTATTGAAGGTATTGAAGGTATCGCGGGGATTGAAGGCATCGATATTGACGGCATCTTTGGCATCGAAGGAACCCAAGACTTCTTTACTGGGGCTTCCGTATTTTCCGACTCCCGTGTTTGTGTATTTTGAGCCGGTAGAGACATTTGTTCCAATCCTTCCACAATTTCTTTGCTTGGCTCGATTCCTTCGTCCTCCGGCAATGGAATTTCTAGTGCTCGGTTCAGCTGTTCGTTGCTGACACCCCCATCTTCTGGCTCTGGTAAATCTTGACTCTCCAAAATTAATCGCAACTGTTTCTCATCCTCAGACTCTTCTTTTGGGACTTTAACCTCAGCTGTGACTTCCTCCTGCTTTTCTTTTTCAGCGCTCTCTTTCACCAAACCATCATCGTCTAGTACTGCATCTAAAACGATGCTTTGCCTCCTCTCCATCGAATGCTCCTCGACGATGAAGTCATCCACCACCTCTTTTCTTTCACCTTTTACCCAATTTTGAATACTCTCCTTCGCAAGGTTCAATAGTAGCTCGTAGTTTTCGTTCTTGTCGCGTTGGAACATGCTGCAATGCGCTGCAACTTCGTTCTCGGCCATCGAGTTTGGACATTCAATCCACCAACCTCTCTCCCTTGGTTCCATCCCATTTTCAGGTTCTTTCTCTCCCTTGGTGGTATTGTTTACTTTACTCATTGGTACAGCGCAGAATGTCCGTTTCGGTACAAAATATCCTCCTGTCCAAATCCCATTTTCACCCAGGCTAGCATAAATATTCACTAGCCCTATTCCTCCTAAACTCTCGAGTCTCTCTAACCTGGTAGTCATTTGTGCCTGTTTCATTAAAGACCCAACAAACTTTAAGTGACTCGACAGCCACGCAAAGCCTCCTCCAATACTATCTCTGTTCACACCGACGTATCCAAGTCCCTTTTCGACAGTCTCACGACTGGGAAGTCCTGGCATTGCTGGCATAGACTTTGGCAACGTAGGCAATGATGTTGGCATGGTAGGTAGAGATTCGCGACTTGGGAGCGAAATCTTGGAGAGTTGATTACCGATAGCTTCACGGTGAACATATGCACCAACACCACCAGCGACAATTGCACCAATAGTTCCTGTTCGTGCAGCGAGAATTTGCCATCGTTTCCAGCTTGCTGGCCCTGCTCTACTCGTGGCACTTGCAGCAACAACTCCAGAAGCAGATTGTGAGGCTACACTCCTTGCGGCAACACCTTGAGCTGCTGAGATGCCTAGACTTCCTGTGAGAGTTGAGAATATGGAGTACAAATTCGAGACATTTTGGTATTGGGAGAATGCGCCATAAGCGAACAAACTTCGTGCGAGACCATTGTACGGAGTGTCGAAGGTAAGTAATCCCAAAACCAGGGGAAACATTGCTCTTCGACCTTCAGCATCATGTATATTCGGCCGATTCTCCAAAATGGAAAATACAGTATCTGCTGCAACGAAGCCTCTACTCTGTCGTCAAAATCATTAGAAGTAAATTCACAGTCACAGTACACGTACCCCATTGAATGCCCCACTACCACAATACCAACACTTGGTTCTACAATTGCCTTTTTATTTCCATTTTGCTTCTCTAGGACTGTGACTTGGTCTTGAAGCCATTCCCTGAATGTTTCCACACATGCTCCTAGATCGCCGCGAGTTTCATACTTTGGATAAACCGCTGTCTGAATCTTGATATCAGGGAAACAAGGCTCGAGTGCAGCTTTGAGCTCCTAATCATAATCAGCTTAAAAATATTACCATACTGATCCCTTAATGCAGGGATTATCAGGATGTGCGTACCGAAGGGAATCCGAAGAATGTTTCTTCATCGCCCTTAAACCCATGAATAAATGTTAGCAAAAGTGTCTGAACCATCTTGAAAGCCTTAATGTGGGGTTTTAAATTATGTAGTAAAATTTTTCCATAAAGGAACAACTATAATTGTCAGATATATGAAGCTATAGATACAATATCTTAGATTGACTGATACACAAAAGCGCCTCTATCTACAACACTAGGTCTTGCAATATTAACGACGACCACGGCAGTCACGCAGCGGCAAGTCTCTAGGCACATGGTCTTCAAAGTCCCTTGGTTCCTAACTCAAGACGTTCGAGGAGCAAACCAAATCTTTCCATGCTCCCTCAAGCTACGTCAGAGCCTCCCTCCATACAAGGACATCCCTTCACCAGGAACTCCACACCCACATCTCGATCTCCTCGATCTCCTCGATCTCGACACTCACGCCTTCTAACAAATTCCCACAATTGCCATCTCAGAATTCCAGCCACAATCTCTAGTCAGTGGTATGTCAACTATCTGTGGCAAAAATTCCTGCCGAAATTTCCATCTAAGTCTGTGCAACGGTTGATCGTCTTCCTCCCGTGTTACGCGACCAAGACCCACCCCCCGCATATGTGTGGCTGACGTCTCCACCTCCGTCCCCCCATCACAAAACTTGATCTTTCACGGAATTTGAATTCTAGGCCTTCAATAGCCCCTTTCCCATATCAAAAACAAGGAATCATGAAACAACTCGTAGTCCTAGACCTTAGAATTCTTTCTTAAATTCATCTCAATCCCAGCAAGAGATCTACACACCGGCATAACTTACAAGCATTCCATCCTTCCATCTGCCTACCTCATCCAGCCTAGCACCAACCCACCATATTTTCAACATTTAAAAAGTTGGAAACGAGAAACATGGATGTTGACGATCAGCGGGGGAGAAAGTATGTTCTCTGACTCCTCGCTTAGTGTGGGGAGGACATCAGCCATACATAGTTGTGGCAAATTTGAGGATAGGGTTACATCATACAGTGCTGGGAGATGCAGGGACTACTTGCATGTGAAATATCACTATGACAGTGCGTAAGGCATAGATGGCGAATATGATCTGAGACTAGGTCTGGGATTAGGAAGCATGAGCCTCTTGAGGGAAAATGGTGTGGGTCGAGGAGGATCTCACAATTCTGAGTGAGATTAATGATTTTACTCCTGAAGCGGAGGACGAGGATGATATTTTCTATGAGACTGATCAGAGTGTGATATGAATACATAATGAGGTTCAATTTGCGCTCTGGGAAGAGCTCTATATAGGAGAGAAGATAGGATGAAAATAGTATTTTGATTGGGTAATAGTCATTTCGGTAATTCTATAGCTTTAAATGATTGATGAATTACTTCTGTGAGAACATTTCTGAGATTAGGACAAGTAGATTCGTACATAGAGAGTTTTTCAAACATTCAAATCCAACATATGTAGAAATACATGAGAGCAATCCACCCCCAACACCATCATTAAATCTCACAACTACCACTTCATCTCAAAACAAGTTAAATCATACTCAACCTTGTTGAAAAACACCAGGAATTTTAATAACCAGCGTCATACCCTCCTTCGTACTCTCAACCTTAATCTCAATCCCACCCATCGCACTCTCACCACCACTCCCCGCCACCTTTGGAGTCTTCAACACCATTTGCCCATCCTTCTGCTGAACATCAACCCCATTATCCTTTAACTCCTTTGTTTTTGAACCAGCAGCATCTTCTACCCCCTTTTTCAGACCGGAGATGTCAGAAACCTTGCCAAACTCCTTTCCAGAATCATCAACGATTGATCCCGCATCATTGACTTTCTTCCCTGCCATTGATTTGACGTCGCCTGTCGCTTTTCCGAGGACCTTGCCTTGTTCATCTACGATATTCCCCGCATCATCTACCGTCTTGCCAATGAGGCCAGTGATTTTCGAGAGGTCGAGATCTTTAGTTGCTGAAGCGAGGGTTTCCGTTCCTTTGCCTGCCAGACCATCTGCTGTGTCTTTGGCGCCTTCAGTGGTCTTCTCTACTTTATCAGTGACATTCCCCAGAGCATCTCCGCCTGGCAGATTCTTCGTAGCATCATCACCTGCGGCATTAGTCGCAGTATCAGTGGCACCACCAACAGCATCTTGAGCCTGTTTGCCTATTACTCCAGCGGTATCTGTGGCATCGTTGAGGGTGTCACTTGCAGGTAAGTCCTTCGTAGCACCACCCACTGTATCCTGCGCCTTTCCTACCACATCTCCCACTTGGTCGGTGGCTCCATTTGCAGTATCGCCCACTTGCTTCCCTAACCCACCCACTGTATCAGTAACACCTCCAAGGGCGTCCCCTCCCGGCACGTCTTTTGTCGCGCCGCCTGCTGACTCGGACACCTTATCGGTGACACCTCCCAACAACCCGCCTACTCCCCCACCGCCAGAGCTGCTCTCCCCTTGTGGCTTCTTCTTCTTGATAATCTTCTTCTTGGGCTTCTCTCCACCACCAGTAGCGCCGCCAAGGGCGTCCGTAGCGCCACCAAGAGGGCTATCTTTTGGCACTGGCGCATTCTTCGACACATCATCCACAGCGCCCTTCGCCTGGTCTGACATATCACCAACTTGATTTTGAACATCCTTTGGCTCCATTGGGGCTTTCTCAAGGGGCTTTTGATCTCTGGTGTTGTTGAGTGTGTCTTTCGCTTGTTTAGGAGCTTTGGACGTAGTGTCCTGGACTTGCTTTGGTGCCTTTGAGACTTTCTCTTGAGCTTCGCCGGCAACATCTTGAGCTTGCTTAGGCGCCTTCGAAGTGGCATCCTTAGCTTTTGATGCCGTGTCTTGAGCTGTTTGGTGAGCTTTGCTCACAGTGTCTTGCGCTTTCCCTGGTAGGTCTTGAGCCTTATCAAGTGGTGCGCCATTAAGCATCGAATCGCCATCATCATTATCATCTTCCTCATAATACTCCTCGCTATTCTCTGCTTCTTCATCGTGACCTTCGTCATCGTTATCGTCTTCTTCCCCCTGACTTTGGTTTTCCTGACCATACTGAACAGACTCCTCATCATTTTGAACCGACTCATCTTCATCTTCCACCTCGTCATTCTCTGAACCTTCGTCATCATTATTATCATGGTCCTCAGATTCATCACCATGTTCTTCCTCCTCCTGCTCACTCTCTTCATGTTCTGGCTCCGGCTCTGGTTCCTTGACAGGTGGTGGAGGAAGCTTCTTCTTCAGAGGTTTTGGGCTTTGGGCCGCACCGCCATTGACATCTTTGGGTGCAGAGGGCTTCTTTGGCACAGGAGAATCACCCTGCTGTCCATTATTGAGATTGCCGTTTTGCGGAACCTCAGCCTTTGGTTTCTTCATCTTCGGCTTAATCACTGGACTCTCATCATTCTGTGGAAGGCTCTGCCGCGAATCTTCACCTGGGAGCTGTGACTTCTTCGCCGACGGACTTTCATCCTCCTGGGGAAGACTCTGCCATCCCTGGTCCTGTTCAGGCTCAGCAGGTGGCTTTGCCTTCTTCTTCATGATCTTCTTCTTCTCTGAAGTAGGTGCAGGTAAGTCCTGAAATTGCTCTGGTGCTTGGACCTCAGGTGCAGATGGAGTCTGAGGTTTTTTTTTCATGACTTTCTTTGGGGTTTCCTTTATGTCACTGGCATTTTTGGGGGTATCAAGTTGGCCAGCATCCTCGAGAGGCTGAGGAGAAGGCTTCTTCTTTTTGATCATCTTCTTCATTTTTTCCGGGGTACCCGCGGGAGAGTTACCCATCGGGAGTTGTTGAGGGTCGGCTGAAGGTGCCATCTTAGGTTTTGGTCTTGATTGTGATTTTGGTTGCGATGGCGTAGGTGTTTCGCCTCTTGGGTTGCTTGTTGCTTGCGAGACTTCACTGACACTCGGAGTCTTCGGGCGGTATTCTTTGGGCGTCTTTTGAGACGTAGAGGTCTGCGGAGCCGAAGGAGCTTGTGACTTGGAGACCTTTTTGATTGAATCAGGGTTTGGTGTCTGAGGGGTGTGTTTCTTGACTGAAGAAGTTTGCGGTTTAAGTGCTTTCTCACTGGTCTTGAGTGGGTTCTTAGGCGTAGTTGGTGCAGACATCGCGGGATTTGCGATAGTTAAGTGAAGTTCGTAAGGGGCCACAAAGGTCTGTTGGAGGCTTGAGAGATTTTGATCGGAGAATTGTGAATCTTGACAGACGATCAGTTTACGTCTGAGGGTGGAGCTCCTGCTTCAATGACGGCATAGGTTGTGCTCGATATGCGGGGGATCAGGGAGCTATGGCCTTGAAAACTGGAAATATTACGACTTGCTTGCATTCAGATACAGCAAATGTTCCACAAAGGATGGGAATGTGGTGTATAGTTGAAACTGGGAAGCGATTCACTCAACAATGGTCAACTATAGAAGGATGTGTATCTTTAGGCATGAATGCCTGGAATGATGCAGATCCGAGTATTGCTATGATGTGTTCCAATCAAGTTGCCATGTTCTTATCAACGGGTTTACCAAAACCTGGATTCTGACGCCACGGCTGTTATAGGGCAGAAACTTGTTTGTTAGACCACTGAGCGCAAAGATGAATTTTTTTGCCAGCTGAAAGATTCAAAACTTCTAGCCTTAGAGATACTTTTAGTATCTGCCTAGCAGCGTTTAAACTGTATCCGGATTATAAGAGTAAACTAGGATAGAATACCATGCCTCTTAAGTTGAATTAATCTCTGACTCCGTATAGTATACAAGAACACGAGAGAAGCCTGAAAACCTCAGCTGAGGGTATAAGGATAAAAATATTCCTAATACGGCATAGTCTGTGATTGTACCTATAGCCATCTCACCTTTGATACGGCTAGCTAAGCTTCACTACTTGACAATGCTGCATAACAAAACCTTCAGAGATGTGATCATAGCAACATGGACAAGGTCAGCATCAAGAGCAATTTTGACGACTTTGATATGTAAGAAATGATAAGATCAAGGAAATAATGACAAGGATTTGACGCCAACTGACGCGTTGGCAATTTGCATCCACTCACAAACCAGTGGATATCCTTTCATCTGCAGGCCGCTTGTGGCACGCAATAATTCCACACACAGTGAAGTGGGGAAACTATGTTGGCGCGCCACACTTTGACACCCCGCCGCCAGCGGGAAGGTTTTGCCGTTCCCTGCCCGTTTCATGTGGCTAAGGACCTTCCCTGTCTCTCAAACCCGACCACAGTTCCAGGTCTTGGAAAGGCGGCAGGGATCACTCCACAAGTGAAGTGTGGCTAGTGAACTCCGATTGAAATGACGCCTGTGGGAGAGCTTCTATGTAGGAACAAGCGGAACTTCTAGTAGGCATGAAAGATTGCGGACCTCTTATACATGATGGAGTTATCTTTTAGTGTCATGAGAAGTACCAAAAGAGGGATACAGTCTGGCAAAAACACTACTCAAATAGGCAAAGGTGACCTTTGCTATATATATTCAGTGTAGCATATTATTCGTTGCTCAAGTTTGAAGCCAAGTTTACATTCATATGAGAGGACAAAGCCTGTTACTCCTCCACTGCATATGCTAAATCATTCGGGTGGCGTTCATAATCCATTACCGCTTTGGGCTCAGTGCGGGATGCTCTCAGAAACTCTCTAACCCTGAAGTATGGAGAAGAGCTCAATTGTGATGTAAGAAGATCATCGATGCAAGGTGTTGATCAGGGTTCTGAGCTGTTGAAGCTCCCTCTGTGACGTAGCTTACCATGACGATAATTTGAGTGGCCTGAAGAAACAGGATGGCACGAAATGCTTTCTCTCATATAATCCGGAGCCTTGCAGAAGTAACCTTGGGATTTTAACAAATCAATGACATCTTATTCGAGTGTCTGCACTTAAAAAAAATCAAAACATAATTTCACAATAATCCCCTAAAAATCATTCACTTGAACTTCAAACACTCAAGCCACATTGGAACCGAGTAGCAAACATGGCGGCTGTTACTCAGCAGGCTCCAAATCTTCCAAAGACGCCCTCCAACTACGGAGCCAGTCGGAACACATCCCCCCAAAACACGAAAAAGAAAGCGCCAACTGTGACTGATGCCTCAGAAAAGGTACAAGAAGAAGCACAGGAGACAAAAACACAAACAGATTTTGAAGAACAGACAGAAGACGGAAACGAAGCTGTGACGGAGAATGACGAAGAAGAAGGCATTGAGGCTGTACCAGCTGGAAGCGTCGATGCTAATGGTGATGTGGTAGACGATAGTGGAAAGGTGATAGGGCACGTGAATGGCGAAACAGTATCACACTTGGATGGATCGCAACTCGAGGGTAGCATAGTAGATCAAGAAGGCGATATTTTGGATGATGAGGGAAATGTAATTGGCACAGCGAGTGTCGGAGAGGCTCTCACGGAGATGGACCCAAACCCAGTAACGGAGGCAGCTGAAGGAACCGAAAAGCCCGACCTTGAGGGGTCTGAAAAGCCTGTCCTCGAAGACACTGAGAATCCAGAACTTGATGACTCTCAAATCCCAGAGTCAGAGATAGGAGAGAAGCCAGAACTTGCTGCACCATTTGGGGTCCAGGACAATGGAGAGGTCACAAATGCGACAGGTCAGGTGATTGGCAAGCTCGCGGAAGGCACACCACAAGACCTTGTTGGAACATCTATCAAAGAGATTGATGATGAAGGTAACCTGAAGAATAAAAGTGGAAGTGTTGTCGGGAAAGCCGAGTTAGATCCCGAGTTCCTCAACAAGGTTGGTGAGCTAGACGATATCGAGGGTTCAAAACTCGGTGGTTTGCAAGCTCCCCTCTCCGAAGTTGGTGATGACAAGGAAGCTGGTTCTAAGCCTGGTATATCACGCCTTGGGGAGTCTGAGCTGCCTGAAGGTGTTGAAACCGAAAAACTTGAAAGCCTAAAAGGAGAGCTTCCCGAAGGTGCAGATGTTGAGAAGCCCGAGGGCCTTGAGGGAGAAGTACTTAAGGGGGATGATGCTGAAAGGGACCTTGAAGATGTCGAGAGCGAGATACCTGAAGCTGAAGCCGAAAAGTTAGAGGGAGTGGAGGAAGAATTACCCAAAGGTGCCGAAGCCGAGAAAGGTCTTGAGAGTGTTGAGGGAGAGGTACCTGATGATGCTGAAGCCGAACTACCAGATCTTTCCATTCTCAAGGGCAAGACAGTGAACAAGGCGGGTAAAATTGTGGATGAGGCGGGAAATCCTTTTGGTCTGCTTGTTGAAGGAGAGGCAAAGAAGTTGATTGGCAAGAAATGTGATGCAGAAGGCAAAATCTGGGATGATGCTGGAAAGGTCATTGGCCGAGCTGAACTCCTCCCAGAAGATGAAAGAGAGGCCGAACCATCACTCCCATTCGAAGACTTCCCCGACAGTATTGTGGATGCTAAAGGAAACATCATTTTTGAAGGCCGAATCGTGGGGAAACTGATTGAAGGTGACGCGAAAAAGCTTGAGGGCAAGAAGGTAGATGCCGATGGTGATGTGCTAGATAAAAATGGTAATGTGCTAGGGAAGGCGGAACGATATCAAGAAGAGGAGGAGGTGCCAGAAGCTCCAGAAGAAATTGATCTTTCGGCTCTGGAGGGTAAAAAGGTGAATAAGGCAGGCAATGTGGTAGATGATAATGGCAAGTTGTTTGGTAGGGTCATTGAGGGGGATATTAAAAAGCTTGTTGGCAAAAAGTGTGATGCTCAAGGCAAGATTTGGAGCGACTCAGGAAAAGTCATTGGCAGTGCGGAGCTAATTCCCATGGACGACAGAGATGAGAAGACCGGAGCACCATTCGAAGATTTCCCAGACGCAATTCTTGATAGCAAGGGAAATGTCCTGTTTGAGGGAGAGATAATTGGGAAGTTGATTGAAGGTGATCCAAAAAAGCTCTCAGGTAAGAAAGTGGATTCTGATGGGGAGGTGGTTGATAAAATTGGGAACGTGCTTGGAAAGGCAGAGCGGTGGGAGGCACCAGAAGAGCCAGAAGCTGAGAAAATCGACATGTCTGCTTTGGCCGGAAAGCGTGTTAATAAAATGGGAAACGTAGTAGATTCTCATGGCGAGATTTATGGTTAGTTATCACTTCTTCCGAATCATTTGAACTTCGCTAATTCAAACGATAGGCCGTCTTGTTGAGGGTGATCCAAAGAAATTGGTAGGCAAGATGTGTGATAAGGAGGGCAATGTTTGGAGCGAGGGAGGTAATATCATTGGCAGAGCAGAACTGGTGCCGGAAAGCGAGCGTGCTGGGGAGAAAGAAGGCCCATTTTCGGGATTCTCATCACCAACTGTCACAAAGGATGGAAAAGTTGCAGACTCCAAAGGCACCATCATCGGAAGGCTCATCGAGGGTGATGAAATGAAGCTCTACGGCAAACCAGTTGATCCGGATGGGGATGTGGTAGATGCCAATGGCAACACCCTGGGTAGAGCTGAGCGGTGGGAAGAGGAAGTCAAGGAGAAACCCAAGAATCCTATTTCTGGGCGAAAGATCAACCGTGATGGCAATGTCCTAGATGATGACGGAGATGTCATCGGCAAATTGACTGAAGGTGAAATTGTAAGTGCCCTATCTTTGAACTGTCGATCGAGTTCATCGAAATCCACGTTCTATGAAGGATTTGCTGACCCATTTCGTTCAGGGCAAGTGCATTGGCAAAGAAATTGATAATGATGGAGATATCATCAATTCGAAGGGTCAAACTCTGGGACATGTCTCTCTTTTGGAAGACATCCCTCCTGAGCCCGAGGTTCAACCCGAGCCTGAGCCAGAGCCAGAGGTAGAAGAAGAAGATCCGGAAGAGGTTGAAAAGCGAAAGCAATTAGAAATTGATAGAAAACTCGCTGGTCAGATGGCCATGTGTCTAAACCAGTCTCTTGACAAGATCAAGCCTATCTTGAAGATGATCACCAATGTGAGTACCCCTCCACTTCTATGCTAAGACTTTGGCTAAGTACAGGAGACAATCGATGTTGCAGAGAAACAGCCAAAAGACGAGCTCGATGAACAAAAGCTTGTCGATACTGTAAGGCCACTCATCGAAGAGGGGGGCCAGATTCTGAATGAGGCAAATGGAGTCATCCGTGGCTTAGATCCGGATGGAAGGATCGCAGCCAACGCGAAGGGCAAGACTGCTACTCGCGAAGCCACTCCAGAAGAGTATGCTTTGGCTGATGTCCTGAAAGATGTATGTTTGCCACAAATATACTTTCAACCATGGTTTGCTGACTCATTATAGTTGACTGAGAATGTTACCAAGACTATTGACCAAGCAAAGAAGAAGATTGCCGGTATGCCTCATGCTAAGAAAGAGTTGAACCCGCTCTGGGGTCTTTTGGCTGAACCTCTTGGTCAAATTCTTGCCGCGGTTGGATTACTGTTGGCTGGCGTGCTAGGCCTCGTAGGAAGATTGCTCAGTGGACTTGGGCTTGGTGGGTTGTTGGACAACCTTCTGGGTGGTCTTGGACTGAAGGGTATCTTGAACGGGCTTGGACTTGGTATGGTCACAGATGCTTTGACAGGAAAGAAGAAGTAATGGTTAGTCAACGAGGACGATTGAATGATTGTTTGGTTATTGGAAAAGGATATATTTGTAACGATATTTTTGGGATGTAACAAGCAGGGATTTGTATTTTGGGTTTGCTGTATTTCAACCGGAATAAATGCTTCGTTCTAATGATTTTGCTTCTAAATATTGTTCTCATGAAGTGAAGATATTCTGCATAAAACCTCGATACCGCTGCTATGGGAGTGTATCATCTTGATGGAAACACTATGTGCAATCTCAAGTTTGTTGAAGAAAAGTATGAGAACCGGCAGAAGAGTCGTGACGCAAACACGGTCACGTGAGCTCGTGTTGCTATCGCGAGATTTTCTTATCATCCGGTAGGATCCATCCAATACTTGTAACTGCTGCAGCCTGCATCTCCCAGTGTATGTTACCCCGCCTTTCAGCGCCCTTCAGGGATTCTACACGCCTTTCCTGTGACAACACAAAGGCCAAATAACAGGTAAAAGGTATAAGAATCGTAGGTTATCGTCTTGCTCCAAGTTTCTAAACATTAGTCCAAAAAAAATACTGCTTTTCCAATCAGCTCAATACCGATTCATTCCCTACGATACATTCATTGACCCAACCCGCAAGTATCTCAGTGTCGCCGAGGATACTTTTGAAACTAATTGCAACCAGATACAATGTCTGCTCCTTCTGAAGCCTCGACGACACCCTCCTCACCCCGACGGCCATTCCATGGCTCCTGTCATTGTGGTCGTACACGATATGTCACTTATCTTACCCTCCCACCTACACATATCACTGCAACCCCTCCTTCTATCACCTCCACTGTGAGAATTCGAAAGTGCAATTGCAGCACCTGCCATAAAATGTCTCTTTTCCACGTCCGAGTTCCGAACAGCCCTGAAGATTTCGTCCTCCTTAGCCCTCTGAACCCTCTCGATGGCGGGCTGAGCGACTATACCTGCTTCGATGGAAACATACATTGGTTGTTCTGCGGAAAATGCGGTGTCCGATGCTTCTCATTCGAAGGTGAGGCAGAAATTCGGGAGGTGGAGATTGATGGAAAGATACAGCAGGCATGGGCGCCGAAGAGGGAAGGTTGGTCTGAAGGCACAAAAAACGGATGTTACCTAAGCATAAATGCCATTACGATCGAACCTGGACAAGAAGGCTTCGACTTGAAGGAATGGCATGAGAAAGAATGGATCTCGTACCTGGATATAAAGGACGAGACCGGAAAACCACGGATGGGTGTACCTTATCCTGGTGGCATGTACTAAGACTGCTTGAGGCTCACCAGGGTTTTCTGTTGTGCGAGGACAAGAGACGCTATCACATTGGTAATTTCTTATTGGGTCTAGTCAAGTAGCTGGCGCAATAATTCTTCCTCCAACATTATTCCTATTTCGATTTTGCCCGGCCAAAACTCTCCGTATATAGATAGCCTCGGAATAACGACTGTTTCTTCAAGTTGGGTTGCCTGATAGTTGGCCTCTTACACTCGTGATAACTTACACATAACTCGCCGTTATAATCGTATAGTTAATTCTGTAAAAAAAATAAAAACAAAACAGTTGTAATTATCTAGAAATCTACCTAACAACCATGCTTGCATAAAGTAGGCTCGTCCATAGCAGGCTGATCCCCATCTACAGAGTCATAAGCCAATAATATTGCATGTTAAGATCTACCAGACCATCTTCGATACCTTAATTCTCGAAAGATTTCGAGAGCATCACCTATAAGAAACCCGGCTGAAAAATCGGATGTTCTATGCATAACCCCCGCCACTCACCCCCAAGCCCTGACGATCCTCCAGCTTCATCGGATCTAAGCAAATCCGGATGTGTCAAAATACAAGCAAAACCTTGGTCTCCGCAAACACACTAGTCTGGCATGATTCCACACCGACTGCCGAACATTTAAGGTTATTTGCAAGAAGCATGTCGGCGGTATGCTTGCCAAGGTCTAGGGCTTAGTCTGAGTAGATGTAAGCCGTTGATCCTGAGAGTTGGTTGCTAGGCGAGTGTTGGAGGCTAAGAAGGTTTGAGACCTTAAGCTATATGAAATGGTATATAGGTACACATTGTTGCTTTTAACATTTGAAGTTTGGAGTTTGGAATTGTTTTGTTCTGATGGTACTTTTCATGTTGTCTGCTGCCTCTCCATCAAGGAGACACATTCTGCCACGAGATATTCATACACAATATCTAAAAAGAAAAAGGAAAGGGGGATAAAAAGAAAGAAAGATTTCTAGTTAAACACTGTACAAGAATTGAATCATCCCCTTTCCCCCTCTTTTCACCCTAGAACTCACTCCTCCGCCTAGTCTGATCCCTGACCCAACTCGCACTGTCCCTCAACTTCGGCGTACCTCCAAACACACTTCTCACTCTCCCATCTCTAGCCGGCGGTGCAGCCTCAGGGACTTTCTCCGGCTTCATCAGCTCTTCCCCATCACTATCTACATCATCTGTGCCACGGCTGCTGGTAATACTGACGATTGGCAGAGCCTTTCTAGTGATGGGGTTATGCAGAGTCCGCTTCCCCCCATATTGATTTTGATTTAACGTACTTGGGCCACCATCGTAGTAATTCTTCTCTGGCACCGCGGGCGCCTCTATGCTTGGTGGACCACCCATTGTCGGGGGAGCCATAATATAACTGGGACCCGTTTGCGTCAGAGCCTGACTATGCCCGTTCATGTCCTGAGGGATGTCGACCCGCACTTCGTGCTCGAATCTTCCCTCCGGTGTCCTCCCCATGATTTTCCGAATTCCTCCAGCACCAGGTCCTGCGCTCGGCCCCGTATTCCCACCACCCTCATATGCTTCTCTCACTCTTGCAGGCGCTTCAGCCATAGTAAACCTCCCTGCTTTGTTCAAGGTCTTTCGTCGACGTGCGAAAATGAAGAGCGCGAGGAGAATGCCGGAGATGGCGCCCGCGATTCCTATTCCTAGCAGGGCGTTGCCACCTGGGGTCAGGGAGGAGGCGATGCCTTTGTGATCTGCGGAGGGGTCGGTGGGTGCAACATCAGCGACAGTGGTTGCTGATTGAGAGGTTTGTGATGAGTCTGGGGTCGTTGGTGGGAGAGTAGTGGAAGTGGTGGATGAGGTGAGGAGCGTAGTTGGGTTATTTGTGGGGAGGGTAAATATGCTGAAGGATGATACTTGGATAGGTAATGAGGTAGAGATAGCGGTTTGGGGGATGGGGATGGGGGTAGTTGATATTGCTCGCGGTGTCGTAGTTGACTGAGCAGCTGTACTGCTTGAAGCCAATGTCACTTGGGAAGTGATCGAGTTCGTGACGAAGGAAGTTTGAGCTGCTTGGCTTGTCGATGGTGGTGGCTGAGGAGTACTTGATGAAGTTACTGTTGTGAAGATAGTTGTTGGGCTCGCTACAGGTGGAGGTGTCGTTTGAGTTTGAATTGTAGTCGTACTTTGAGCTTGAGCTGGTCCTGGTGGTCCTGGTGGTGGTCCTGGTGGCCCCGGTGGCCCTGGTTTTCCTCCTCCTGGCTGGTGTTTTGTTAGTACTTGATGTATATAGTGGGGTGAGATAACGTACTCCTGGCTTTGGCTTGTTCGGATTCGACTCATCATCCCCCTCACTGTCGCCACCTCCCGAACCTGAATTCGTAGCTGAAGGGTCATCTGCACTCGTTGTGGGTGAGCTCCCATCCTGCCTCTTGAGCTCCCGCAAAGCCTCTCGTTTCGCAGCTCGCACCCTCAACCTTCTCCCTTCCACTCCTCCAACACCCCTTGTCAACTTCATGGTGTACAATCAAAAGATTAAGTATTACCAACAACGGCTCCACCGTAGTTCTGCCTGCAGAGTAACTATAATCAAAGAGAAACTTCTAGGCAGTGCCACCGGTGCACACATCAATCCAAATCCAGGCTTGACATCTGGGGAGGCGCCAGATATAATCAATCTAGTGTCTAGGCGCCCTCTCCCCCTCCCCTCGTCTCCCTCCGGAAACCCAAATAAGAAACATCGCACCGACTTAACCTCGCAGTGGACAGCGGGAGCGACCTGGTCTAGTTTGTGGATGTCCAATTGGGATATCTTATCGTCCTAGGATGATCGCTATGACAGGTGGTTGAGTGGGATTAGGCGAAACGTAGTGCTACAGGTACCATGGGTTGGGCGCGGCTATGACTCTGTGGAGAAGCTTATTTGTTGTGTATGTTGGAGGTGAGTGTTTTGATGGAGCGCAATTCATCCGAGGGGCCGGTGTTGAGGATTGTTTGGTGTGGAAGCGGATGTTTCGCTTGGTGGTCTGGAGGCGATCATGATACACGACATGGATCAGGTTATGTGGGATGAGACAGAGAAACTCACCACACAACTCTGATGTGATGAATCGTGCAGATAACCGATCGACGAGGAAAATAATTCCGACGGGTATAGAGGTATAAAATTCGTTTCCTTGAGGAGGTTGGAAAACTTGAAGTAATTTTCTATAGTGAGAATTAGAGAACAGGCAGAAGATCGAGTGCTAGTGTTACAAACTTTCCACCAAAACACTCAACCATCAGGATTTGATTCCACCCAAGACTTCCTCTAGTACCTGAACATGGGTGATTTTTCGGGTGCTCAGACAACCTACCAATCCCCCTTGCGAGTAGCAGAGCACTTTGAGGCTGAGCACTATAGACACTTCTTTTTTTTATCGCTGTCTCATCTAGTCTTACAGCACTAGTCAGTCCTTAGACCTTCATCGGACACCTTTCAAAATCGTGGAACCAATTCCTTCCGTGAGCACGAGCCGCAACCTTATCAGATGGAGTCTGAGTCCTTCCATTACCAAATAGGAACCTTTGATGATTTCCCCCGAATGCAGTCCCTTTCCATTCCCCATTCCCTCAGTAAGCCACCCGAACTCCGGCCCCAAGCAATTCCATTTTGTAACTCCATTCCGTAATAAGACCCTTACCCATATTCGGACAATATTATAAAGACGGTATTTATTAGACATCAATGACGGTCGTTTGCTTTGTTTCGCTCATGTTTGTGTCAGCCGAGGAGTTTGATGGCGTGGATCCTGCTGGCCCGGAACTTGACGAATTCTGCGGTCTTGTCCTTGATTTCTCCTTCATTCCTAGCTTTTTCCGAACGACTTTCGTATATTTAACGAAGAAGGGCTTGATAGCTGGTGCGCAAGAGGTAATAATGGCGAGGTAGAATTCGAGAGAGCTCCAGACCGAAAGGTAGAATCCATCCCCTAGACAAAATTGTGTTAGCTAGGTAGGCACATAAAATCAAGCAATTGATTTGCGCGATGAGGGTATCGTATTGCGGACAAGAGTGGGGCAAGCTTACAGGTAGCATCCTGGCTGTGTGACACTGACGAGATGTATCTGAACCTCATGACAGAAGCAACACAAGTCCTGTTAATGAATTAGCATTAGCAGGTTTCAATGATTCCATTGTCAGATACGCACAAGCAACCCAAACTCATCACAACAATAACTTGGATCTTTTCTTTCAGTGTTACACGAAGTGCTACAGTTCGTATTAGTTGACAAGGTTCGACCGAATTTCAGATGGCAGTGCGGGGAAAGTACCTAGGAGATACTTCATGGGTAATAGAAGAATGATAATGTCTGTTACAAAGGACAAAGCGGATGAGGCAATCTGCTGAGCCTCTCTATCGATACATTTCGGATTGAAGACGTTCCAGCTATCCGTGACCGGTAGACATTGGAATATGACCGAGAGGGTCAGAGCAATTGTCATACAGACGATTGTGACAATCGAGCACAAGAGCACTATCCGGAAGCGATCCGAAGGGAAGAGTCGCAGGTATAGTGCAAGAACTGAGCACTTGACGAGTCCGAGCCCAATAGGATATATGACTTGTATCAGCCATAGTACCTGTCGCTTGTCAGAATACACGTGTAAAACCAACCTGTTTCCTGGACAAACATACCTGGAAAAATCTTGACAAATTCTGTACTTTAATGTCCCATATATGTTGTGCATTTCCGAGTTCGTCGTCTAAAGCACTCATCAATACACCTTCCACAGAGGGGGAGCAAGAGAGAACTAACATGCATACCATAGCCCCCATTGTGCGAGGCCTACAATCTGTTCGCACACGCTGTTAGCAAGCCGAATCATGCTCACGCCATATCCAACACACTTGAATGGTACCAAAAGCAGAATAAAATAATTACTTACATAGGCTGCGAGCATACACCAGTCATCTGCTCCTATATAAAAAGAGATCTTGTGTCTGGTGTAGAATCTGAGGGCAAGTACAATTGTCGCGACGACCAGCAGAACGATGTTGGTAGCAACCAGTTGAGGTACACGCGATTCATGCTACTGAAACTTTAGCTGCCAAGGCTCTCAATCTCAATATACGTAAGGTTTGCCGTACCGAAAGTTTTGTAGGATCCATTGTTGATACTTGAGACCTTTGATTTTCGTCTCTAAAAAGACGTGTTGTGCATTCGGGATCCTAAGCTCTCCCTTCTGGGATGTAGGTGGGTTTTACGCAGCAGGTACAAGAGGCACAATACTGCGCAGGGTGGAAGATCGAAAGACAGGTTGTCGGTACGGAGAGACTACAAAGATGTAAAGAATTCAAACCTGGGGATATGACAGCTCACACCCCTAGACTGCAATCGTGCAAAGCATGGGGAAGAAGGCAGAGATGGAGAGACATGCAAATTGCAAGAAATCCCAGGTTTCAGCTGCTCGTCCGCCATAAGAGGCATCGCCGCGAAGTGACATTTGGTACCGGGAACGCTCCGGGCTCTCATATACCTAGTAGTTCAGGGGTCGCCTAGCATCGTAAGGGGGCATAATGGTGCAATTTCAATCTGACAGTTGGGATCAGCAGCTGTACAAAGGGTATTCATTCCGTCAGCTTTCAACCCGTACCTCGAGGCCACAATGAGGACAAGAAATGATATTGTGGCACTCGCAGTTTCTGCATGTTTTTGCGGAGAATTATATCTTCAACAAACACTGGGAAAGCAAAACTCAATTGGTGGCGGTGCCAAGACATGTCAAACTAGGAGACGTTCGGACAAACTACTTGATACGGCTCGGGCCGTTCTTCTAATTGGTTCTCACCTCGGAGTGGAGTCTCTGGGAAAGAAGATGGTTGCGGGGTCGGAAGCTCACAGAGCGACCCGGGAGCCGTGCCATCCATCTAGACCTGACGGTCAGACCTCGCCGGGGCAAAGATCATTGATCAACAACGCCATGAGGATTCCTGGATAACGGCACATTTCCCGACAAGAATAGAAAACAGTTCTCCGGCATTCGCGTGGACACTACAGGCCTGCTTCCACTTGCGGGTTACGATCCTTGGCATGTGATATCTGCGTGAAGAATAGGGATTGCTTTACGGAGAAGCGTCTGAGCACTGTAGAAATTTGTGTTTTGAATCATGAGGAATGGCTAAAGTGCAAAGACATGACCGATGGGAAAATGCAGCTAAAAGGGACACCGAATCGCACCAGCAATCTTTAGCAAACAAACTCATGTCAAAGAATCTGACCACGAACACATGCCATTAAGTAATCTCAAACACGTGGCTGGTATCTCCTGATGAAATAGACTAACCTGAAGTGGCCATTAATGCAGGTCCCGTATGAGTTGCTTACTATGCTATCTTTCACAGAAGAGAGATGGTTAATACTACAGTTAATGGAACACGAATCTGTGGCGCCCAAATCTTTACGAACATATTACTAAGGGCGGTACCTTCACGTAGGGTCCCTACTTAACTTCCACTTCAGAAAACGAAGTGTTGAGGTTACATTTTGTTGATATTGACATCAGGGATGGGCAAGCATCACTAAAGAGCAGGAAAATCGTGGATGAAAATCGGTAATCATAAAGCTCACCCCCTTTCCATGCATGAATGGCTTTCCTTCTGACATTGAAGGTGCCGGAAACCCTCTCAAGCTTGTCCATTTCTTCGGCATGGTCATCGGGGTCTTACAGATAACTAATCCCCTTACTCCTGTCAACCATATCTTCTTCCGTCCCATAGTCTGGTTCCATATATCCTACTGACGTACGGGTCTCACTCTCATCGTTTCATCGCTCTAACATGCTATTTGGGTTTCATCTTTTAGGGTATAGCTGGTTAATGGGGGATAGAAGCCCTGATAACAAATAAAATATGGAAAATAGTTAGGATAGGTAAAAACTTATTTAACTGATCGTTATTTCAGGCTCGATTCTTCCTTCTCGTTAAGCTTCGATCTTCATGAATTGTCTCAACCTCGGGAACAAGGAAAGGCAATCTCAAGAAACACTCTGTTTCAAGCAACCTTTAATTAAAATTTCTAACAGTACGGAGCCTTATATTATCTTAGTCATTTAAACTTCAGTTTTCTAAATCACTGGTCGCTGTAAGCTCACACACTTGGAAGCTTTCGACTGCTGCGGTGCTTTAAGTGAATGGAGGCTTGCGAACGATTCCTTTCTATTTAACTAATTACAGTTACAGAACTCGACCCCTTCCTTCCAAACCTCCCATCACTTGAGTTGAAAACTGAAGTTAAAAGTGGTGGGTATCTTAACATGCCAGTCCAACATATATCTCCCAGGCAACAATGGATTAGTGGTGTCTATAAGCAATGTTACTTTTCCAAACAAAATCTCCCTAAGCTAGGAATCAAAAATTAATCACTCAAACACCTCAAACTTTGTGTTCCATCGCAACATGAGAAAACTTCTGTACGAAATCCATTTAATCTAGTCTTCAGATGCGCATAATTCACCTTAAGTACACTCACTGAAACTCTATCGAGATTCCATTAGATTGATCTAGACTAGCGCATCATCGCAATACCCACGACCCAAGCATTCTTACCTATTTTCCACAGCATTACGATATACCCCCTCTCATTAACCTCAACCTCTCGTTATCAAAATCATCCGACCACCATGTTGCAGGAGCCTTGGATTGCTAATGACTCAGCGCTCTCCCGTAAAGCAGTCTTCCATCCTACTCTTCCGATTCTAGTGGTAGCATACTGGCTAGAAAAACCAGTCCGATGCTAGGATGCGCCTACAATTAGTACAAATTCCCAAGTACTCAAGAAAGCATGAAAGCTCATTGCGATGACCTGCCGAGCCCCTCGGATGCTCAATTAAGGTGAGCAGTCTTCCAAACCTTCGCTTTGCAGGCTGTGTTAACCCTGCGATAGGTTGAGATCCCCATCATTATCATTACCATATATCAGCAATGCTAGTAATTCAGATGGAGGGGAAATCCAATATTGGAAGGGCTATCGAAGAGCTAGGGTTGAAGAGGGTGCCGTTCAGTCGTCCTTCGCAAACGCGCAGAATAGTGACGTTCAAGAATCCCACCGACGCCTCGGCCTCACTTGCACATTGCGACCTCTTTGTTATCTTGCATATATTTGGAAGGTATGAGGCTGAAAACAAGAGGCTGATCAGGAGAAATGCTAACAAAACTTTGCAGAGCATCTTAGAAATCACTATCGTACCCAATATACTGATCTACGAACACTCCAAATAACGACAATGCCCAGTCCTCCAATTAATTCATCATTCTACTCAAATGTGATATGAACCACCGCTGATTAAATTCATATGCACTATCACAATATATACACTGAGCAGGTGTCTGTATTCCGCTGTAGCTAAGTCCGAAAGCTTTCGCTTCTAAATTTACACATATCGAGGAGAAGGGTCAATAAATAAGGTAGCACCATATTATTACCCGTTTAATTCGCTTGCATTGTTTTCATGGACAGGGTCTATACTTTCGTTGCTCTGGCTCCCCAGAATGGACCATAGAAGCTGCTATTTAAAAGATTGTTAATGTCAAATAAGACCCTTGTCCTCAATTTTCGTTCACACCGTACAGCTGTGATTAGATAGAACAGAGCACAAGAGGGTTGGTTTAGAAATAGCATAATTCCACATTGAACTGTTTATAGCAATTTTGTAAGCAATACTATAACTCAAGTGCTATAAATAAAGATTGAGAGCTTCATTTATTCACATCATATACTCTCCTTCAATATAGAGTTCTTTCCAGACGCCATGATGAGCTTGCCAAGATCCGGATTGCCCATTCGAACGACACGTATGAGGCTAACACCTAACGTTAAGAAAATGCTAAGGCTGAACTTAGTTATGCCGGTGATAACTCGCATTAACATGCTCAATTATGAGATTCGGAATATATATTCTTCGAAGTTGCATAACTGTTATATACTCAGTAGACTCCTCGTATTATCTTGGTTAATATTCTCGGTTTCGATACCTGTAGTGCATGTCGTAGGTCTAGCTATAGGTAAAGCTTACAAGCGTAAACTCAACTAGCGGGAATGGATGATCGCGCAAGAGTGGAGGGTGTGAAACTATCTGTAGATTTTTGTTCTTAAACTCTCATGGATAGCTGCTTTCATTAGGTCAACCTTGACATGCTTCAGCTTAAGTTGTAGCCATGAGAATCTGACAGCAATGAGATTGAATTATTACTTCCTTCTCTTGATGCCAAGTCTTTGTTTTCTTGATATCGTTATTGCAAATACCATGACAGATTCTTAACGCTCAAGTACTTCACTGACTTCAATATCGAGGGTCCAGGCGGAAATACACTTTGGATTTTAATGTTCTTTTAGAATTCAACACCAGTAGTATCTCAATGTGAGTTGTGAAATTAACACTGCAAACTCTTGATTCGTGCTAATGAATCAATCATCCAGATCTCTCAGCAAGCAAGCTATATATCAGTAGTCGGTCCAAACGGGACGAAATATTGCGGGGCTCTATAAACCTAGCTCAGTGTATGCTTGGAGCTACAGTAGCACGTTAAAGATACAATTTACCAGGGGCATATAAAGGCAGCGTGACACTGGTTTCTGAACACTCACTCCCAATCCATTACTACTAAAACTTATCTCATGAATTCTTAGAATCAGTCACTTCAAATTGCGAGACAGTAACAAACTATTTCATTTTAGAACAACTAGTCAATCTTGAAGGCCCACCGATAACTCAATCCCAACATCAGACCCCCTTCTTACCAATTATAATGGCCGTCGCCACAAGGCAAACAACTGTGACCGCTACAATTGCTGCTTGACACCCAAATACCACCGCGACCCCAGCTCGAGCTATCCAAGCACTTTGAAAATAGGAAACAGAAAAGCCGCCTATTAACGCAAGATTAGAAATTTGACTTTGTATTTTATATGCAAAAAGTAATTGCAGTGCTTACCACAAGTCCTCCACATGTTTAAAATAGCCGACACAATTGTAGCTTGCTCTGAATATTTCTCTAAAGCAAATGCAGTGATCGCAACCATGGTGCCGACGAGCCCAATGTTGACGCCAAACCATCCGAAGGCAATGCCTACCCATGATTTCTCGAAATTAATTGAGATTCCATACGTGATGAGACCCCAAACGAGACAGAATAACGGGACCCAGACACCATGAAGTCGGTACTCAGGCCGCCAATCTGGGCGATGAACTCGATTTTTTGAGATCCATTCATTAAAGAGATAGCCAATGAGCCAGCCAGCCAGTGCACCAAAAATAGCGGCCCATCGCATACTACCAGCTGATGTATTGTCCATAAGGTACGGCGGCGCTCGAATGAATGAATCAACCGTCACTGTGATGCCAATAGGCCAAGTGAAATTACACAAGGTTGCAAATCCTAAAACTTGTGAACAAGGTTACCATTTTAAAGTCTATCAACTTACCGACAAGCAGCATCGGTACTCGGAAGATGTACAGGACGAGAATCTCGCAAGTTCTAGCAAAGCTGGGTCGATCGAACGCAAGTGCTCCTCCACGTCCAAGAAGTGTTTCCATGAAATTTGGGGGCTTCAACGAGCCATCATTTGCGACATAGTACGTCTCCCGTCCAAATACAAGCACGGTTATCGTGGAAACGCCATAGAGCCCTGCAAGTACAGCGAAGCATCCTCGCCAGTCCAGTACATTTGCAAAATATCCAGCAAGCGCTGGTCCCAGGAATGGCCCGACCAAAAATGTAGTGTCCCATATATTTATCTTTCGAGGCCAATCTACTCGGGTGTTAGCCGATGTCCCAAAATGACAAATGATAGAGCCAAATTTCTACATAATCTTACCTTCTGGATCATACATATCATGGATAATGGGTAGACCAATCACCTGTGGCACAGTACCAAACAGCCCTTGAAGAGAACGAAAAGCGACAAAAGATGCAAAGCTTGGGGCTAGTGTTGCGCCAATTACACAGGCAAGTGCCAACACTTGGGTCCAGAACCAAACCGGGTACCTAGGTCATCAGCATATTCTCTTCAAGCTTTTGCAAGTGATTCTGACTTGCCAAAATGCTCAATAAATGGTACTGCAAACACTCCACCAAATCCTTGCAACAGTATCCCATAATTCATTGACGTAGAGGAGGTAGCAATTGATATATGCCATTCGAATGTTTGAGCCACAAATAATGTGGCGCCCCAAGTCATTCCTCCATCACAGAGGATTGAGCTTGACATTAAGGCAAAGAAAACTGATCGCTTTTTCCATGTGGGCCAATTATGGGGGTCTAAAGAGTTGCTTGGGTCATGCAAAATTGATGAAGTGACAATACCGACATCTTGGTTACTTTTTTCTGAGAAAGGATCCGGTGTGAGGTCATTGCTAGATTGAGTTTCGGTGGTCTTGAGCTGCTCCTGTCGCCTGTTATAGTCATGGCTTTCCGAAATGTCGCAGGTAGACGGTGCCATCTTGCCACTTTGAATGTTCAAAACAATGAATTTGGTAAGACAAAAGGAAAGAACGTCACAAGTCCAAAAGTCGCCCTATAAGATACTCACTAAAGACATGAAATCCGTTCTACAGAAAGAGGCCTCCCAGTTGTCCACATCGAACGACCGGCAAAATGCTGCAGCGCATCAAACGCCTTCCCCCGCCACCAGCCTTACACTTTATCAACGATAACAAGGACCATAAAGCTTATTAGGATGTTAGTCCCGGGGGGGTGTGGGTGAAGTTACCATGACATGCATGGGATATGCAGCTAGGAGGAAAGAGAGTTTCTCCGAAATGTTGATCAATAGATCCCCTTCGCTAACGGACGACATGCAAAGAGGTACCTCAATTGAGTTTCAGCTCCTTACGCTGACGTTCACCACTTTATAAATTGCGTAGGTTACCGATTTTAATTAGCTTCCGGATAATTGATAGCTCTTCGGTTGGCTGCTTCCGCGGCCACTACAGCTTTTCCACACAGGTAAACACTCTACTACTTACTACACTACACCTCTAACCATATCTTAGGAGTTCTAGGTGTAAAACGTTATGGCTTCCCCAGGCGAAGTTGTTTCTAGGATCTTGACCGGAGTATATTCGATTTTTATGCTTCCATCTCCTTTACAGTTTCGGTTTACGATGAGGATACCGCTCGTGGTTAAAGAAGTCAGAAATGTTCTTTTTAGGCAATTCATTTTTTTTGATAATTGATAACGGTTTACGTTGAATCATAGCCAGGCTTACACTAATATAAGGAGCCTCACTTGGCTTCGTACCCGTCCCTGTTCATTTCCAGATATTCTCAGGAGTAGTTGAAATTGGAAAGCCAGCTACAGCCAGAGAAACTGCCGCAAAAGTAAATCTCAGCGGGATTATCCATGAATTACTTGATATGTTGGCCAAGCTCACAATTTTTTTGTCACAATAGCTATTTAGTGCAGATGAAAGATTAGGAGGGAGTATTTACGAAGTGGTCGTCCTGCTATCGTGATGCTTATAATAAACAGAAGACACACTTTTCATTATGGCAAGCCTCAGCTTCCTTGACATAGCCAACAATGATGAATTAGAAGCCAATTCTGTTACGCACAATCTAGTAGAGTGCCCATCCTCAATATTGGCGCTATGAATTTGTTTGTTTTCAGTTCTGCTTCTGCTTTATACACCTTCTCACATTCTATACACTTACTATCTTCATACTCAGCACAAGTGAAGCCTTCCCCGTAGCAGCATTTATCTATCCCAAGCCCCTATCTACAAACTTCACGTATCCCTTATCGAAAACTTGGACTCCTTCTAACATGCCTACGTTCTTATGGATAACGAGAAGTTCGCAAATTAGCACTCCCTCGCTACACTCCACGACACAAGCAGAATGGAAGGTTTCGACACCTTTATAGAGGGTAAAATTGGCTTTTCTACCAAATGCCTGAACGTGTGAAAGGACTTGGATATGATCTTGGCCCCCTCCTCCGAGAGGAGAAAAAACCCATCATTGTAAACATTGGTGGTGGCAAATGATAGATATTGCTGGAGCTAAAAGAAGCATATCCTTTCCTAAGCAAACATAATTTGATCTTACAGGAATTTAACATTGACGATAAGGCAAATTATTTGCAAAGTATAACGGCAATTCAATGTGATTTCAACTCCTCCTCTCCCCAACCGATCCGTGGCGCTACGATATACAACTTTCTCCACATCCTACACAATCTGTCTGCTATTGAAGTGCTAAAAGTGCTGAAGATTCCAGCGGTGATGAGTAATGAGAGTAGAGTTTTTGTTCAAGAATATAGTAAGGGTTTGATGCATGCCCAGATACACGCTAGTATGATTGCTATGTATGGTGGAGGGGAAAGAAGTTCTACGGAGTGGAGGAATATTACAATGATATTAGATGATAGGTATATATGAACTATTACATCATAGATCACTTTACAATTCCTGAAACTAGTAAGACAATTCTGACTGAAATACCAAACTGAAACTGGGGTGATGCACGAAGTGAGGAACAAAAGCTGTGTATTTTATAGCTCTACGAAAGGAACCCGCATAAAGTAGGTGCCGTTGACTAACTAGTGTATGGGTTCCAGGTGGAATCCAAGGAAGGCTGTCCCTAGACAGAAACGGCACAGCTAAAGGAGGCCGCTATTCATAAACTACACTTTCTCGTACCATTCTGGAGCATGATGGCAGACTCAAAAGTCTTATTAATATCTACCAGCAGGGCAAAGTCAATCTAGTAATCTTTGTATTCATGGGGATGCCCGTTGTATCTAAGATAAAAACTGTACTGATTTGGATCAATGCCCTCAAATCATGGACACCCCAAGCCTTATAGTTTAGTAACAGTGGTATCGCTGAGTGGCACCAACGCCTGGTTCAAGTTTTCAATGGAGCTTTGCTGCCGCCGAGGATATTCGGAATAGCATTCTGCAAGCCCAATGTATGATTTGTGGGCAGAAGAAGACGACTGAATGCCAATGGGGATATATTTCATGACAGAAGGAATCTTGTCCTTTCCTATGCTAATACTTGCATTTGGTTCCCTATGCCGAGGAGTCCAGATTCCATGTTGCATCTACCAACCTATCACACATGGGGGTCCAATCTACTTCTCAGCTTTTCCAACATGGTCCTTAAGCTCCGAGGTCGTTTTAAGTTTAAGCAATAAGTAAGATGTCAGTGAATTAATCTAAACGTTAACTAATTTTCATTAACCTTAAAAGCCAAAAATGAACCATAAACTCTCCAATTCTGATTAACAAAACTACAAATATAATGCCAGCAACGGAACTTGCTGCGAACTATCTAGGACTATTTAATAGAGCGGGTAGCGAAATGAATCCGATACCAGCCTGTTGATTTGGGATGGCTCTAAAAGAAGATTTGGAGTGTTTTGACGTGGAAGTGGGCGTGGGTGCACTATTATGAATGAAATTTGCGAGGTCGAAGAGTTTCGTCAAAAGTTTTGAAACCAAATTATATTAGCCAAATTTGCAGAAAGAAAGTACGTAATGATGCAAAAAATTCTCACTTTATACGGACATGTGTTACCTGATATACATTATTCCGAAAGTATATTAGATGTGGCTCTTATTTTTCTTTGTTCAAGATTATCCGCCTGCCCCAGAGGAGAATCAAAATCAACACCGCTTTCTAAATTCTTGAGTATGCTAAACTCAATACGGACAAATATTTGATCTGATGCTTGGAGAGCCCAAATTCTAAAATCGGCTGTTCATCGTACACTCTTATATGTCTTCAAGGAGGTTCTCGGAGTAAAACAAAAGCACTTCAAAATAGAAAATTACTCATAGATTCCTAGATGTTCCAAGTTAATTTCGAAAATCTGAGTAATTTTATTTATTATTTCCCTATTTTCCATTTTGTAACATTTTCAGGTTTTCGAAAGATTCTCAATTGGCATCCTTTGGTGACTGCTTCATTAGCCAAGATGAATGAAAGGTTAGGGTAAGTGCTTTCGGCCTTGAAGTTGACTAAGATATAAGATGCTGAGAAAAACTAGGGAAAGATTGGTTCGAGATGGCAGAGTTGCAGAATATAGAAAATTTAAATTGATTCAACGGACGAGCTAGTTGAGTTATACAGGGCATAGTCACATGATCAAACCCAGAATTTTGAAGCGAGGCTGAAGATCATGTTTCCCAGCCTCGCCAAAATTCCCCACGATCTAAATCTCCATGACGTTTCCTCTACCAAAAATTCCTTACATATCGAATCGCCATGAACTTATCACTTACTGACCCATTCGTCCTTGCACAAGACTACCCGGAATCTACTACCGGATCTCTCCGCAGCGGGCACGCCTGCGCCCTCCGCTTCAATCGCAAAGGCGACCTCCTGGCGGCTGGACGGATCGATGGCGTCGTCGTCATCTTTGATGTCGAAACACAAGGTGTGGCGCGGAAATTAAAGGGGCATACGAAGCAGATACAAAGTTTGAGTTGGAGTAGAGATGGAAGGTATCTTTTGACAAGCAGTCAGGATTGGAAGTGTAATTTGTGGGATTTGGTGGATGGGACGATTGTTAGGAGTGTGAGGTTTGAGGAACCGGTTTATATTGCTGAGTTGCATCCTTGGAACCAGTGGGTTTATGGTGTCCCTGATTGAGGAGGAAAGCTGATAAAGCATGCAGTTTGATGTTTGTAGTTTCGCTTTTCGAAGAGCAACCACTACTCGTCGATGCAACAGAACCTGAACCGATTAAGTACAATCTCACGTCGGCACCGAAGCGTACACAAGATGAAGCAGTTACAGAGAAGCAGGCAGCTCAGGACGCGAAACAAACAACTACAGTTTCACTGTTTTCGGAATCCGGCGACCATATAATTGCAGGTACGAACAAGGGATGGCTGAATATAATTGAGGTTTTTACACGGATGACTATCTACTCAACGAAGATATGCACAGGAGTGGTTATTTTCCTGCGACTTACGAATTCGGGACGCGATTTAGTTGTCAATGCGCAGGACAGAGTCATCCGAACTATACAAATGCCCAATTTATCTGCAGATCCGGATACAATCGATATCGAGGTTGAACACAAGTTTCAGGATGTTGTCAACAGGCTGTCATGGAACCACGTTGCATTCAGCTCTACAGGTGAATATGTTACTGCTTCCACGTATAATAACCACGATATTTATATTTGGGAACGAAATCATGGAAGTTTGGTCAAGATCCTCGAGGGGCCAAAGGAAGAGCATGGTGTCGTGGAATGGCATCCTCATCGTCCGCTGATTGCTGCTTGTGGTCTTGAATCTGGTCGAATACATATTTGGTCCATTGTGCCACAGCAGCGCTGGTCTGCCCTTGCACCAGATTTTGTGGAAGTGGAGGAGAATGTTGAATACATCGAGCACGAAGACGAGTTTGATATTCACCCACAGGAGGAGATCCACAAGCGAAGACTCGATTTAGAGGATGAGGTAGTTGATGTTCTCACGGTTGAGCCAGTCAAAGGTTTGGAGGAGGAAGGTGGTTTTCGGATGCCAGTCCAACTTGATCTGCAAGATAGCGAAGGCGAGGAGGAATTCGTACAGCTTGGAAGAGGAGAAATGCGTAGGAAGAGTCCTACAGCTGGTGCAGGAACAGAATACATGCTTGACTCTGAAGTCATTGGTAGCTCCGATGAGAAGAAACCCAGGACGAAGAGTAGGAAGCGTTGAGAGCCCATCTAGATCTACTGGCGTTCCTGGCGTTTGCAAAATACCAGCATGGTTGGCGTTGCGGAGGAAAGACATATGGAAAGACATTTTGAGGATAGGAATGATGGCGCTATTTGGGTGACAATGATATTTTCCCACATTTAAGATTCTGATGTTACACGTCTGATGAAATGTTTGAATGTAGAATCTGATAGCGACATCACAGTGCGTAGCATTATGTTTTCTCTGTAAGCAACTGATCAAGTCCTTTTGGGGAGGGGAGATAGGTGATGCCTGAAATCAAGGGAGCACCTGGATCGTTGTCGGAAGTCTCCCTTTGATCATAGAAGACCCGGCGTTCCTCATTCAATGCCTCCTCAACTTTTCGTCATCGAATTGGATATTGATTTTTGGGAAAAGGCATCACTTTCATGTTCTGCCCCCTACTCATCATGTGATCGTTCTTTACTTGAAGCGATAGGGGTTCGCCGACTGTATTTATGTATGCTGCATGCCGAGTCTCTCCCCTATTCAAACAGACCGAATGAGTCGACGGGAAGGTGGAGGATGAGTCAGAAATGAATGCACCTTGAAACACCCTTGTGATGCCACCTGAGTCTGGTTGGTTGAGGGCGGTGACGGAAATATCGTAAGTGTCCGCTTCGGGTTGCCTTCACTTGTGCCTCAGGCCTGCTGAAAAAGCATTGAGGCTCAATTTAGGACAAAGATTCGCGACTCCAAGAACGATCTCTCCTAGCCACGATCAACGACATTTCGATTCCACCAATAGCTCAGGAATCGCGCGTCCATTATCGTGCATTCCTCTCTGAAGTTCTTTCTCCCAAGGAAGAAAGTCATCAACACTCCTTTTCGCCCTCGCCGCCGCGTCGCTGGATCCACGGTCGGAAAACTGAGGTTCTCTCGGGCCTTGTGCCTGCGCTCCCTCGAGCGCTATCGCGACGATACCTTCTCTTTCCATCTTGCGCATAGATTCCTTCTGTTTGTATCATCAGCCTTCGTAATAAGAAAACATCTGCGACGTTCTCAATATCGCGTCGCGCAGACGTGAAGACTTCTTTACCCCCAACTTCGCCACCTGCGAACTCGATTTTCAAAACCAACAACCGCCATCATGGCGAATCTCAACTTTACGCATTCCGATGCGCCGCTCCGGATCATCCAGGAGATTCAGTTCGGCTTGCTATCACCAGAGGAAATTAAAAACATGAGCGTTGCGCACATTTTATACCCAGAGACGATGGACGATAGCAAGATGAAACCACGAGATGGGGGTCTGAACGACCCTCGACTTGGATCCATCGATAGGCAATTCAAGTGCGCGACTTGCGATCAACACATGTCTGAGTGCCCTGGTCATTTTGGTCATATCGAGTTGGCTAAACCAGTTTTTCACCCCGGATTCATCAAGAAGATCAAGAAGCTGCTGGAGATGGTCTGCCACAACTGTGGTAGAGTATTACTAGACAGAGTCAGTGTACCCGCTTCCGCGGAGTACTCTATGTGCCTTTATGCTAATGTAAATTTCAGGGCAATCCCGCCTATAAACAAGCTGTTATGATTCGAGATCCGAAGCGTCGATTTGATACTATATGGCGTTTATGCAAGCCCAAGATGATCTGTGATAGCGATGTTGGTGCCGAGGAAGGTTTTAATGATGATCCTAAAGAGGTTGCGAAACGATCACATGGAGGTTGTGGAAACACACAACCTGAGGTGCGCCAACAAGCTCTGCAGCTCTGGGGTACATGGAAGGTTCCAAAGGACGAGGATAATGAGTCTCAGCAGCCAGAAAAGAAGCAGATTACCCCAGAGATGGCTCTGCATGTATTCCGCAGCATCTCATCGGCTGAGATTCGCGACTTGGGCTTGAGTAACGATTATGCGCGTCCCGAGTGGATGATCATTACAGTTCTTCCAGTTCCACCTCCACCGGTGCGACCAAGTATTTCTATGGATGGCACCGGACAAGGAATGCGAGGCGAGGATGATTTGACGTATAAATTGGGTGATATCATTCGCGCAAATGGCAATGTTCGCCAGGCTCAACAGGAAGGTTCTCCAGCACATATTCTACAAGATTTCGAGGCTCTGCTGCAATACCACGTTGCTACATACATGGATAACGATATTGCTGGTACGCCACAAGCCCTGCAGAAATCTGGTAGACCTGTCAAGTCCATCCGAGCCCGTCTAAAGGGTAAGGAGGGTCGTCTGCGTGGTAATTTGATGGGTAAGCGTGTCGATTTTTCAGCGCGTACTGTTATTACTGGTGATCCAAATTTGTCTCTCGATGAGGTTGGTGTGCCTCGAAGCATTGCCCGAACCCTCACATACCCCGAAACCGTGACACCATACAACATTGGCAAACTTTCGCAGCTAGTTAAGAACGGTCCTAACGACCACCCTGGTGCAAAGTATGTCATTCGCTCCGATGGAACCCGTATTGATTTGCGCCATAATAAGAACTCTTCGGGTGTCAACCTAGAGTATGGGTGGAAAGTCGAGCGTCATATTATCTCGGGAGATTTCATCATCTTCAATCGTCAACCCTCGTTGCACAAGGAGTCCATGATGGGTCATCGAGTTCGAGTTATGCCATACTCGACCTTCCGTCTTAATTTGTCTGTCACTTCGCCCTACAACGCCGATTTTGATGGTGATGAAATGAACTTGCATGTTCCGCAAACTGAGGAGACTCGGGCTGAGGTCATGAATCTATGCATGGTGCCACTCAACATTGTTTCACCACAACGAAATGGTCCTTTGATGGGTATCGTCCAAGACACACTAGCTGGTGTTTACAAGATGTGCCGCAGAGATGTCTTCATCTCTAAGGAACATCTGATGAACATTCTCCTTTGGGTTCCGGAATGGGATGGTGTTATTCCTCAACCAGCTATTCTCAAGCCTCGACCAAGATGGACTGGAAAGCAGATTATCAGCATGGTTATTCCCAAGATTGTCAACCTTCATACATCAAACGATAAGCGTGAGGATGCACCATTGAACGATGATGGTCTTTTGGTGCATGGTGGTGAGCTTATGTTCGGTCTCTTGACTAAGAAGAATGTTGGTGCCTCCTCTGGTGGTATCATCCATATTATCTTTAACGAGCAAGGCCCAGATGCAGCCATGGCTTTCTTTAATGGCTGTCAGAGAGTTGTCAATTACTGGCTTCTGCACAATGGCTTTAGCATCGGTATTGGTGATACAATTCCGGATAAGGCTACTATTGCGAAGATTGAGAAGGCTATCCAAGACCAGAAAGACGAAGTCACTGCTCTTACAGCAAAAGCCACTGCCAATGAACTTGAGTCTCTTCCTGGTATGAACGTTCGTGAGACCTTCGAGTCTCAAGTCTCCAAGGCTCTCAATACCGCCCGTGACAAGGCTGGTACTAAGACTGAGGACAGTTTGAAGGATTTGAACAACGCTGTGCAGATGGCTCGATCTGGTTCTAAAGGATCTACGATCAATATTTCTCAGATGACTGCTCTTGTGGGGCAACAGTCCGTCGAAGGAAAGCGCATTCCTTTCGGATTCAAGTACCGAACTCTACCTCATTTCACCAAGGATGATTACTCCCCAGAGTCTCGAGGTTTTGTGGAGAACTCATATCTTAGAGGATTAACTCCTACAGAGTTCTTCTTCCACGCCATGGCTGGTCGTGAAGGTCTGATCGATACAGCTGTCAAAACTGCTGAAACCGGATACATCCAACGTCGTCTTGTCAAGGCACTTGAAGATGTTATGGCTAAGTACGATGGTACGGTTCGAAACTCCTTGGGTGATATTGTTCAATTCGTCTACGGCGAGGACGGCCTGGATGGTGTCTACATCGAGAAACAACGTGTTGATCACATCAATTTGTCTGATAAGGCATTTGAGGAGCGTTTCCGCCTTGATGTCATGGACGACAGAAATGCGGTCTCTTCTGATCTTCTGGAGCATGCAAACGAGCTCGCTGGCGATATCGTGGTACAGGATCTCCTTGATCAGGAATACGACAAACTTCTTGAGGATCGCGCCATGTTGCGAGATGTCAATTTCAAGAAGAAGGATGATGAGATGATGCAACTACCTCTCAATATTATTCGAATTATCGATAGTGCCCGACGACTTTTCAAAGTGGATGATTCTATGCGCAGCGACTTGCACCCTAGCGAGGTCATCCCTCAAGTTCAACAACTTCTGGAGCGCTTGGTCATTGTTCGTGGAGACGATCACTTATCAGAGGAAGCTCAGCTGAACGCCACTTTACTGATTAAGGCTCAATTGCGCTCCCGCCTTGCTTACAAGCGCGTTGCTTTGCACCTCCGTCTTAACAAGCTCGCCTTCGCTCACGTTCTGGGAGAAGTCGAATCCCGTTTCACGCGGGCTTTAGTAAACCCTGGGGAAATGGTTGGTGTTCTTGCAGCCCAATCTATCGGCGAGCCCGCCACCCAAATGACATTGAACACCTTCCATTTCGCTGGTGTGTCATCTAAGAATGTTACTCTTGGTGTACCACGTCTCAAGGAAATTCTCAACATCGCTACAAACATCAAGACACCTTCTATGGTTGTGTATCAAGAAGGAGATGATGCATCTAAGGAGTCTGCTAAGTTGTTGCGAAGTGCAGTCGAGCATACCAATCTTCGCTCTGTCACCCACGCTACCGAGATTTACCACGATCCCGATATTCAGTCAACAAATATCATGGCTGATCTTGACATGGTTGAGTCTTTCTTCATCATTCCTGAGGAGCACCAAGACTCTCTTGAGAACCAGTCAAGGTGGCTCCTTCGTCTTGTTCTTGATCGTCAAAAGATGTTGGATAAGGGCCTTCGTGTTGAGGATGTTGCCATCAAGATTAAAGAGAACTATCCTAAGGACTTGGCTGTCATTTTTAGTGACAACAATGCCGAAGAGCAAGTCATTCGTATTAGAATGATCAAGCAAGGTGGTGAAAAGTATGATGATGATGATATCGAAGAGGATATTATGCTCAAGCGCTTGGAGGCACATATCCTTGATACCTTAACACTTCGTGGCGTTCCCGGTGTTGATCGTGCTTTCTTAAACAAAGAAACCAAGCTCATCACTCTCCCTGATGGTGGACTTTTGGCAAGCAAGTCAGATGACCGTTGCGAGGAATGGTACTTGGATACCAGCGGTACCTCCTTGGCTCAGGTCTTAACTGTTCCTGGTGTCGATACCACTCGAACGTATACTAATCATTTTATCCAAGTTCTCGAGTGCTTTGGTATTGAAGCTGCTCGATCTGCCTTGATGCGAGAGTTGACGCAAGTGTTGGCCTTCGATGGTTCTTATGTCAATCATCGCCATCTTGCGCTCTTGGTCGATGTGATGACTTCTCGTGGTCACCTTATGGCTATCACTCGTCACGGTATTAATCGCGCTGATACCGGTGCACTTATGCGATGTTCTTTCGAGGAGACCGTCGAAATTCTGCTTGAGGCTGCCGCCGTCGGCGAACTTGATGACTGCCGTGGTATCTCTGAGAACGTCATGCTTGGGCAGATGGCACCAATGGGTACTGGCGAGCTTGATGTCCTTCTTGATCCAAAGATGCTCGAGACCGTTATTTCGGACAATGGACGAATGGGTCTCATGCCTGGTCTTCCAGTCAAGGGCATGGACGGTGGAGCTGCTACACCATACGATACTGGGTCTCCTATGGCTGATGTTGGATACATGGGTACTCCAGACTACAATGCCGGATTCTCCCCAATTCAAAACAGTGGAGGGGAGTCTCCCAGTGGTTTCGGAACAGAGTATGGTGGTCCAGGTTCATATGGCAGCTCTGGACAGGGTTCATATTCTGTGATACAAAGCCCAGGATATTCTCCAACCAGTCCTTTCAGCAGAGGCGTCCAATCCCCAGGCTTCAGTCCATCATCACCAGGCTACAGCCCAACCTCTCCAGGCATGATGACGAGCCCATATGCAACATCTCCATCATTCTCCCCTGCAAGCCCGGCGTTTACTCCAACATCTCCAGCTTACTCGCCAACCTCACCCAGCTTCATTTCCCCGACCTCTCCGTCATACTCGCCGACATCTCCGAGTTACTCACCTACCTCACCCAATCAACACATTTCACCCTCCTCTCCGAACTATAGCCCAACATCGCCAAGCTACTCTCCAACCTCGCCTAGCTATAGTCCCACATCTCCCCAATTCACACCGAACAAGACTTCGCCTGGCTCTGGCCTGTCTCCGACCAGCCCTGCCTACAGTCCTACCTCTCCATCATTCAGCCCAACCAGTCCTCAATACCAGGCTAATGTTACATCTCCAAAATACTCCCCTACTTCTCCATCGTACTCCCCTACTAGTCCTCAATTTTCACCGACGTAAGTTTTTTTTTTACCTTACTTTTGGTATATTCTAATTCGCACCAGTTCACCAAAAAGCTGAGGACACTAATGCTTTCGGTACCTTTCAAATGTATCAACAAAACCTCCCTCATCAAAAGAGAAAAAAGATTCAGCATACAGGCGTTTGGGTTTGCTCGCGCAAAGATTTGTTTTCAGCATCGTCGTATTTCATGCTCTTTTTGCAGCTGGCGTTGGGGTTTCTTCATCTTGCGAAAATGATACTGGTGGATAGTACTGGATTGGGGATGGCAGGGGAGGATTTAAATATTGAGTGCGTGGTTCGATGCTTGTGATTTTAGACCCTTTCTGGTTTGTTTTTACCCCCCGAAAGTGCTGCGATAAATGAAAAAATGGGGATCAGATTGTATTACCGTTGCAGAGAAGTGGAGCCCCAAGCTTCTGGTACGCGATGCGATGCGTAGATGGATGAGCCAATGCATGCATGATGAAGCATATATGAGTATATAGATGCAGTCAGCAATTGAGATGCATTTATGAATTTGTCCTTTGATTGATTGAGTAAGATGTGAGACAATGCCTTTTCTTTTTAGCAAGTGTTACTCTTTCGTTAATTTTCGCGCTTCTTTAGCAAACTTCACTTTTTAGATGCTCGTTGAATGTCGCAAGTAAACTGGTCATTCTTTTCTAGATTATATAACATGACGGATGAGAGTAATCTATTTGATGTCTCACAGCGAGATAATATTCAGGATGTATTCTTATCTGAATGCCATAAATTTCTCCAATTCTCTCTAATAACTTTTAGCATTTCAGATAGAAGGAATATATGTTGTTTTAGATCTATTCTTACTAGAATATCAAGTTTTTTGTATCGTCATTTAGTATGATTTGATTAAACCATATGAACCTTCAGAATTTCGCACAAGAGGAATATATTAAATATTTTAAAATGAGAAGCTATTTCACACTTGCTACCGCTATTCGACAAAGTTCACTTTTGGACCGAAATTTTCTACACTTTAGAGGAAAACGTGAGTACAATACTCCAGAAAGGCACGTACATTTGGTTATTATCTCATCTGATTCTAAGCTTCTAGAAACGGTTTTTATGAGCCGTCAGACAAAAGCTCCTCAATTAGACTAATTTTCGTCCCGAAGTCAATAAGCGAAGTTATTTCAGCTCCCCGCTTAATTCACATTTTCAACATGTTATTCACAACACAGTTCCAATTCACTTTCACCCAGGCGCAGCAAAAGAAAATATTCCCTTTCTCCACCCATCCCCCTCTCCCTCACACAAAAATTCTCGCACGTACAACCACCGATCGGAGGATAATTGTTCCGCGATCATCAACCAAACTACTACCATGAATGCCGTAGTTAATCCGACTAACCGAAAACTTCAGGGGCTACCTGACAAGAACAATAAAACATGTGGTTCTGCTCTTGAATCCTCTCTGCTAGACTTGCCAAATGCTACGCTTGTAGATGCGATAGTGCCCTCAAGCTCCAATCCTTCATTATCTGCGGCTGAACAACCACTAAACATCACTGGCATCTCTCCTCTTACAACTGCTAAGAAGTTACGAACTCCTCTTCCATCACACCGACCAGTACACTCAGCTCCACCAATTCCAGCTCCAGCTCCATCTGAAATCCATCGAAAATTCTCTCCCCTACCAAGTGCTTCGCATCCAAGTACTTACGGAATTCAAATCAATACTGCCCCCGTTCCTACTACTGGATACGTGGGGGGACTTGGAGCGCTTGGTTTTGCTTCTGTATTAGCAGGAGGATCATCTGCAGCTCAACGTACAGCAGCTCCACAGAAGAAAAATAGCAAGATAGGTCCCTGGAGGCCTTGTCGAAAGACAAGGGAAGAGAGGATAGGAAGATTAAGAGTTCGGAATGCACGGTTTGAGGCGGGATTTGAGCCTTATAGGAAGATGAGTGATGATGTACAAGCCCCCACTCTAGCTACTGCTCCAGCACCCTACACCTCGCCATATCATCCTATTATTCGTTCTGATGCTGTTCCTCAATCTGCATTCAGCAAGACCAGTATTCTTCCCCACGAAGACACTCCTAAGCTTGCAGCATCTCTCTGTAGAGCTTCAAGGGAGCGGCATGTTAAGAACCTCATGGGAAATATCGTTGAGGGGGACTATGTCCAACAATTTTCCAGATCTCATATGCACACCGCTGCTAGCTCTGCCACTTCGGCGACTGATATTCCTACGAATTCGCGTTCGACTAAGGGGGGTGCTAGTGGGCATAACTTAACGCTGGACATCTACGATTACAATCAACAAAAGCATTCCAGATCAGCTATCAGCACCACTGCTACCACTGCTACCACTGCTCCCACATTTTCCTCTTCCACATTCGCTTCTCCTCGCGGCAGCGCAGCAACATGCACTCAGATTGAGATTACAAATGAAACCGAGGCTACAGATGATGAGTTGGAAGAGATGACCAAGGAAGACTTTAAGTTGCTTATGCGGGTAAAGAGGCGGAGATGTCTTTAAGACCCTTTATTTTCAATGACAGTGAGGATTAGCATGGCGTTCTAGGAGTCTTGTATCATAGCGTTTGAATGAGCACGGGTGGCGTGTGGGTCGTTTCTACAGCCTGTTTTATGGAGGAGTGGGAGTTGAAGTTTTGGGCAGTTATGAGGGTCTTTTGAGTTGGTCTTGATATGATTTTGTGGATGAGCGGACTTTCAAAACATTGGGATGGAGGGGTGAATGTAGAGCTGTGGATATTTTAGAACAGTGGACTTGGGAGATGGTAGTTATGACTGACGAATGACACGGTTGCAAATTATTCATGATTTAATTCCATCATGTGATAAAGAGAGAGGTTATATAGTTTAGGTATTTTCTGAATGGGGAATTTTAAACTTAGATGTAACAACCTGTTGCGAGTGTAGAATTCATAGAAGAAGAGATAAATGTAAATATTCTAGGATACGATTTCCAAGTATCAAGGGATCCCACATATCCAACTCCAATTCCTTACTTCATGCCAACCCTAAAGAAATCGCTAAATGACATGATGAAATAATACCATCGCTCAAGTACCTCATCTATAATCATAAATCATCTCAGAGAGATGCCTGCATCAATCCTTGTATTTTCACACCACATTAAGCTCCTATCATGCGTATGGCCTATACTCTGGCGGTGGACTCCAGCTCCTCGCCCGCTCACCAGGCTGCGGCTCCTCGCTCACATCAAATCGTACCCTCGAGTTCGACCGCCCCCTCCCAGATTCATTATCGGGTCGTAAAGCGCTTCGCTCAGGACGCTGCGATTGCTCCCAGTGCGAGGGCCAGCCTGTTGGTGGTCCTGCAGCTGAGGAAGAGGATGGAGATGGAGGAGAGGCTGAGGAGGGCGTCCAGCCGTATTTTATGTCGGGTGGGTATTGTTGTGCTTGGGGTTGTTGAGGTGGTGGAGGAGGGGTGTATGCTTGTTGTGGAATGGGTTGCTGAGGAGGAGATTGAAATTGAGGCACAGGCGCAACAGGTGGTCTCGCAGATGTTTGCTTTGATGGCCGCGCCGAGCTTTCATATCGTGGTGGGACAGGATCTGTACTCGCTGGTCTCACAGGTCGTCGTCCCTCACTATCCCTCCGTTCTCTCCTCTCCTTGCTCCGTCTCCGATCTCGCGAACTCCTTCTCCCATCTCTTCTGTCACGATCGTCATCATATCTTCGTTCGCTACGAGAGCGGCGATGGCGTTCAGATGGAGGGAAAATGTGGTAGGATGATTCTTCGAGTGCGAGGCGTTCGGCTTCAATACGTTCGCGCTCGCGTTTGTTCTTTTGGTGCCGGTTGATTAGGTAGCCTGCTGCTACTATTTCGAGGCCACCGAGGAGAACCATCTTAATGTTTTTGTGTCTGATAGGGTTCGGTAGGATTTACTTGATCCCAGGGTTCTTTATCTATGGTGGCGGCTTTGCACTGGTCGCAATAATTTTGGAGGGAGGTTTGTGGAAAATTATTTTGTATTTGTTCGTGTAAGGCTCTTGGAAGAAGATAGAAGTATGAGGTGTAAGTGAAGAAGAAATAAATGGAAGGGAGGCTGAGCAGCACTCAGCTGAGGGAGGCAACATCATGTGTGGTGGGATGGTTGGAAAGTCTGGGATGACTGGACAGCATGACGCCTTGGTCTCGGGTCTCGGAAGAATAGCCGCTGGTAATCCGGAGGCGCCGAGAGAGGGTGAAAGAGATGACTAAGCAGACATGTTAGAAGCATGTGATTGTATCAGACGTTATTTTGTTAGCTGTTTGTTCCTTATTTTTCTCTACACATTTTTCAACACTTCATTTCTACAGCAATTACGTTCAAAGACCGCTTCTAGCTTTCAGCACCATTTGCATTCATAACTACCTAGATTTTCAATTGACGAGTGATATTATTCTCTGAGGGATGGATACTCGACAGTAGACCACCTTTTTTTTTTTACGAATACAACACTTGTCACTGTTTGGAGAATCGATTCCTATTAATGCCTATGGATGCATGGATAAAGGGGAACAGGCTGGCATTATCTAAATAATCCTTTCCTAGGGTCGTTTGTTAGAAGATGTACTTGCTTTTCGTTGGACAATGGGCTTGGGCATTGGGAGAGCGCAATAGATAGAGAGGGAAGAAGGTGAAGCAGCACCATTCTTCCTAAGAGAGAAAGTTCTCAATCTTGGGTACAGGGGTGTAAAAGCATTGTTCTTTTGATTTATTTATTTTACTTCATTTCCTCATTTCGATTTCTATTATCAACCCGAGGTGGGTTTCAACTGCTGTTTTTCATCAAAGTACATGAATTTTTCCAGGAAGAGTTTACCCCTATCCAACTTTCTTTCAAATATGTAATTTTGCGATGTTCGCAGTGATCCAGTTGTAACTGTTTGTTCTAAAGTCATCACCTGTTAGAACCGCTCCAGTGGCATAAAAGTTCATTAGTTGTTTGCTTGTTGTCCACTGTGGCCAGTTCATATGGCTTGATCCATTATTAGGATTCATTGTGTATACGAATGAGAAGTAGTAATCATGGATTGCTGGGATATTGTTAGCATTGCAAATAGAGTTTCGTTTTGTTCTTCTTACCTTGAGAGGCGTAATTTGGCAGGATGCCATAGAATACTTGAAGGATATCTCCTCCATGGAACGTTCCAAGGATGGGTGTCCCGTAATCATAAGAAGCAAGATATGACCAAGTTGGTACATCTGTTGACACCATAGTCAAGAATGCACGTCGAGTCAATGTGAAAACCAAGTCACCAAGGATGGCCGCGAGACGCTTGTATTGAGAGTACCAATTGTTGAGAATCAAGGTTCTGAATGGTGAGCCATCAATGGAATTGTCCGGATAAGTGTTGACCAGAGTAGTAAGCTCTGTCGTTGTAGCATCATTAAAGAAGTACTTGGAGAGATAGGTTACTATTTGAGCAGTTGTACTGATGTTCGATTGGAAAAGCGCGAAGATAGTCTATTTGAACGATTAGCAAGGCATTTAGAACTTAAAGAGAGGAGACTCACCCCTTCGTCTTCTTGGTCTCCAATGATGAACGGAACTTTGGCGTACTTCTTCTGGGATACAAGAACGTCAGGAGAAAGGGTAAGCACAGTCCCGTCTGGGCGTGGTAGATAAGATAGAGCAACTGATGAATAGCTTAGGATTCCAGGAACTGAATTCGCGGCATTCAAAAACGTGGTGTAATCCAAGCTTCGTAAGCAGTCCAAAGTAGAGGTTGCGGAAGAGCACCCTGCATTCTTGACCACAGTGTCATATATTTGCTGTCCTTTCGGGCAGTCAACAGGATCTGCCGGTACAATGCTGCCGGAGTTCATGATCGCAGCACGGAACAACGCCTTGCCTTTGTATGTATGGTCACCATTATACATCACCATCTGATCGAGAACTGAGATGGCACCCGCGGATTCGCCCCAAATGGTAACCTTATCTGGATCTGCAGAATTTTGTTAGCATTCGCTAGTACAAGAAATTGGGTCTGACTTACCACCACCGAAAGCTGCAATGTTGTCTGCCACCCACTTCAATCCAAGACGCTGGTCCAACAGTCCAAGATTTGAGGATCCATCTGCCAAAATCTCTTTTCCAGCCATAAAGCCAAAACCTCCAACCCGATAATTGACGGCAACAAAAATTATTGGCTTGCCTTGGCTGACCGAATCTGCCACTAGACTTGTCCCGTCATACATCTGTGTAGATCCAAGCTCAAAACCGCCTCCGAAAATCCAGAAGAGGACCGGTAGTTTTGATGCTGCAGTCGTCCCTGCCGGTCGGATAACGTTGAGAGTCAAACAGTCTTCACCAGCATTGGTGACCGTCTGAAGAAAAGGCGTATTAAGGAGGATTCCTAGAACGCCTGCAGGAAGGTTGCTTGTATCATCACTGAAGAATAGCTGGGGGCATGCCATTGGTATTCCTGTCGCCGTGACTGTCCCTAGGGCGGAGGTCAGAGGTTGTGGGGGTTTCAGACGTAAAGATCCAACTGGTGGTTGTGCGAAAGGGATGCCATTGAACTTGTCGATAGAGCTGGACACTGATCCGACAATAGTAGCAGCTGGGGAGGCAATTGCTACTGTTGGGGCAGCTCTTTTGTCAAGAACTGCAGCTGGAGCAGCAAGCACTGCAGGGAGAGTACTGAGAAGGGTAAGGATGAGCTTCATCTTGAAAGGATACGATTGAAACCAAATGAATTCAATTGATGAGTTTCTCAGGATGGTCCTCGAGCCTAGGGAAAACCGGTCGAATGATGATTTTCTTCATGGCAATCATCTCTTCTTATGTTTTCCTTGGAGTCCACCCCCATATTCCTTCTCGCCCACAACATCTTCCGCTCAAGCAGCGCAGCTGACCTACGATCTATCTCAAAGTCTCCGAAGGCTGCATGCGAGTTGTGATCCTTCAACTGGGTGAACTTTGTCAGGCACGAGAGCAAGATCAAAATTGTCAATTGGTGGGACATTAGCTGCAGGTGTCGATTCCGGAGATAATACCGAAAGTGTCGATTATGCTTCACGGACTAATAACAATTGAAGGTTAGGGCGACATGAACGTATTCGGAATTCTTTCTGTTGCAAGGTTCTCCCGAACACATTTCGGGACCAAAAGCATGGAGATTGAAAAACGTGGACTTCATTTGGTGGGGTCTGGGGTACTCCAAGGCTTGTGTCCAGCGTCAATCCTGGTGCGTGGGATCTTAACTTTTAACCTCTAGCCACCTAAGCCATTAAGTTTGGTTCGCCATGTACACTATTGCGATTAAAATTTCAAGACGAGGCTTCTACTCTTCGTCGTATTATCACTTGTAGTGAACATCCTACAAGGAACAACTGTCAAGAACAATCACTATTAAAGCTCACAAATCTTGCGATACGCCAATTAGAGTTGACCCCCTACACCATTTCTGAATCCTACAACAATATCAATACCACACTTTCAATAACGAGCCAGCAATGATGACATTCCAACCCTCATAGAAGGCTGGGACTGTATCTAATCAGACCTGCGGGGTAACCTATGCGGGGGTTGCCAAGACCTCCAAAATGGAACCCAGCCCCGGGACAGGGCGAAATAGTAAGCTTTCGGATGCACCTCTACCTCCAAAAAGAATTTGTTGCGAACGAAGAGGTTGCAAAACTTTCTTAACACCAAGCTTCACATGCAAGTCATTCAGGGGAATCCCACCCATAAAGGCCGAGTTGGTCACCCTGCCTCGGTACTCACGATTTGGACCCACTTCATCAATTGGATTCTGGCTTTTATTTTTCACCGCTTGAAGAGCAATTTGCGGGATCGCAGTTTTTTAATGCGTAGGTCAGGGGGAAATATAAGCATTTCCCTCATTGTTGTTGTTTCTTGTATGAAAAGCAAGTCAAAAATGAGGAAGAATGCACAATATCTCGCCAACATCGGAAAGGAGCCTCATACTTTCTCTAAGAGGCTCTTCGGCATTCTAAGCACATTAACTTTCACAAGGCAAGCCACCTTATCCACGGAAGAGCGGCCGAGCCGTTTAGAACACGGACACATTTGATCTGTTTATGCAGATACATTTCTGCCGGATATACAAATGCGCCATTGGTCTAAGGAGCGGGTCAAGGTCCCTCGTTGTGGTACCCGAGCACGTCCCTCCGGGGCCCCAGATGCGGAGAACCTTACCCAGCCACACTGTCCACCATAAGTCGTCTGCATGTTCGCTGCAACAACTATTCTGACATTTCATCCGATATATTCTTGTTGTTCATTGGAGATCCCTAAAGTCTTTGATTGAAAGCACGGAATAGAAGTGTCACTCGTACTCGTACATCACTGATGCGACTTTAGGTGTTGTCGTGACAAGACCGAGATGGTTGTTTCTTTCATGTGCTCAATGAGCAAGTTCTCCTTTCCTCCGTGCTTGTTTTCGGAGGCTAGTTGTTTACCAATTCCTTCTGATGAGAAGTAAACGAGATGGGGTCTCATGACTCTTTGATCTTACGAGAGCGCCTTTAATCCATCCGTCAGTGCGGAACTACTTTGAAGGATGAAAGAATGCCATAACCTTACAATTTGTCTAGCACAGATTCTGCCAAGGTATCAGGTTGTGCGCTTTTGCACCTGAACCTTCACATGTTTCTGTTTACACCTGAAATATTTTTGCTTTGGGCTTGAAAGTTTCATGGTTTGATTACTGTGGATACAAGATCCTAATGGTTTACAATCTCAAGTTTAACGTGTTCGCTTGAGCTAGCATACGAAGGAGATACGTAGGTGTCAGAATTTCTGAGGCTACCTTTAGTAATATATTTCCTGTGTGCTTCTGTATATTTAAGCCCCACAAGGGGTTTTTTTCGACAGACATAGCACTCAAATGCAATCGTTTCATCTATTTAGGTATTGCTTCAGGGGTTCTGGTCACCTGATAAATCAGCTCTCGGCGGTTATAAATAGCATATTTCACAACAGGCATCAAAACATTCAGCTGAAGAGCTTCATCTCCTCACAAAACAGTATAAACTTCCTATTTATTTCGCGTTAGAATACATTCATATCACGAGACAACCAGCTAAAGACAATGAGGCTCATCAATACATCGACCATGCAACTCGAAGAGTTCATGGGTAGCACTCTGCCGAAATACGCTATACTATCACACACATGGTTGGATGATGAAGTCAGTCTTCAAGATTATGCGAACATGGAAAAAGCATCAAAGCAAAAGGGTTTCGCCAAAATTAAACTGACTTGCGAGCAAGCTCAAAAGACTAAAATCCAATATGCGTGGGTTGATACCTGTTGTATCGACAAAACAAGTAGTGCTGAATTGACAGAGGCCATAAATTCCATGTACCAGTGGTATGCATGTTCTGCTGTTTGCTACGTCTATCTACCTGATCTAAGCCCTGAGGATCCTGTAGACACGGTAGGGTTGTACTCAACATTCGCCGAAAGTCGCTGGTTTACCAGAGGCTGGACACTACAAGAACTTATTGCGCCAAAATTAGTGGAGTTCTATGATTCCACTTGGAATTTCCGTGGTACGAAGGCCTATTTATGTAAAGCAATCTCATTTGCGACAGCGATCGATGAAGAAGTGCTGCGGGATAGCTCCCTCCTATATAATATTCCTGTTGCAAGACGTATGTCTTGGGCTGCCCAACGAAAGACCACTCGCCTCGAAGATATCGCATACTCTCTGCTCGGTATATTTGATGTCAATATGCCCCTGCTTTATGGAGAGGGCGAGAAAGCCTTTATCCGATTGCAAGCGGAGATCTCCAAGGAAACGAATGATCTGACCTTGTTCGCTTGGAAAAGCAATGAGACTACACCTCAAGATTCTCGTGGCATACTGGCAAGATCTCCTGCCGAATTTTTAGATGCTGGAAATGTTATACCAGTTACCGACCACAGATTTGCCGAGGAGTTTACCTTGACGAACAAAGGCTTACGAATAACTGCAGAATTGGCTCAGGGCTCGCAAGATAATTATATTCTAAGCTTGAATTGTTCTCCTCGCGGGGCACCGGAGCAAAAGATTGGGATATATTTGAAGCACTATGGAGCTAGTGTCTATGTACGAGACAACGCTACTGAACTCGCTGTGCAAAGAGAATTCGAGAGAGCTATGCATGCAAAGGTCATCTACATCATGAAGAATATCATCCGAACGACCTTTACATCTACCGATCAGGTAAAAAGATATGCTATTCAACTGCGGAACGGCTTTGAAGGTAAATTTCCGACAGTTTTACCCGCTAACCTCTGGGACGGACAAAGAAAACTCTACCTCACACAGGGCCTCTGCACATTCGCTGGATTGATATACTTCCATCCAGCCATCTGCCCTAAGGGGCTGCTCATGATTGCTTGTGGAATGTCCGGGACATCTGAGCCATGGGTTTTCTTCCTCAATAAGTTGAGAATGAAGGCGATATCTCCGTGCTTGCATGACCCTAACCACCTCTTTAAGATAGATAAGAGCTGTATGCTTGAGAAGGAGATCATTTATGGCATTGATTCGAAAGCAATGCAGTTCAGCGTGTCCATTAGTCTACAGAATGGCAAAGAGGGGGAGGAACCGAGGTACTGTATTGATGTAAGCGAGGATGTCACAGGTGATGTGCCGAGTATCTTAGAATACCAGCAATGGCAGTTGGCGCAATTAGAGAAGGACAAAGATCCTTAGTATTTCGTCCAATCTTCTCCATTGCCATCTGAAATGTGTAGGAACATCTCAGACTCTTTTCCGGTTCCACACTAATGTTTTTCGTGTAGTGTTACATCTGTCCACATGAGAGATCAAAGGGTCTTAAGATCTAAGCCCCTGACTTCAAAATTCAGAAGTCTACCCCATGATCTCACCCATTAGTCTCCAAAGTCTCTCCATCTTCTCTCGTCCCTCACAGATTCTAGAATCTCCTTCGGGTGGCAATCTTCGATGTGAATTCCCGAAGACTCTATAATCTCCTCAGCATCTTTAATCTTAAACTCGGAGATTTCACGCATACCAACTCACCAGCAACTTTTAGATCTAGCGCACTGACAGTCGTTATACTATTTTTAGCTGCTTCTCCTTATAAAGCAACGCTGTAATCTTCCTCTACACATATCCCACCACGAGCAGATACCCTGTTCCCCATGGCATACCAAATTGTTTAAACTATCCTTCAGTATTATTTCATCCTCTGGAAGAGAAACCGGGACTGCGATTCATTGAAAAATCATAGTCGCTGAAGCCAAAGGGAGAGAATCCGTAACCATCTGTTCCGACGCTTACAACTCATGGTTTGGGGGAAGGCTTGGAACCCCATAGGAGAAGGTTGGTGAATCACCAACCAAAACGCAAGCATCAATAGCGCCACTGTGAATAAATAATCAATGTGCATGATTGGAAACTTTGAAGTGATTATGGTCATATAATCAGGTGAAGAAACTCTTTGTAATCTTGTCTGTTTCAGAGATCTGCAAAAGGGAGACGAGCAAATTCATATTTGAAAGACTCTTCGATATAATTCCTCCTGTACTCCTCTCCTTAATGCTGGATCTCTCTAATCGCGTCCCATTCCAATATTCCCATTGTTCCACCCACAGCTTTGGAAGAAGTCCCTTCTGATTCTCTCATAATCTTTTATTCTCTCATCGTCAAGGGTATATTTGTTGTCTTCATCATCACTGTCTTCATTCTCGCTATTGAGATTGTCTGTGCATGGTGTTGGAAGTGGGCGAGGTGCTCCCATATGATTGCCGCTAGGAGGAGGGTCTGGTAATACCAGTTGACCGTTAAAGTAGACCGGAATAAAGAATGAAAACATTGAAGGCATTAATAGTGATCTCTTAGTACTACTCTGGATGGTATGCCGTGGTGTGAAATACAAGCTTTGTTGACCTTAAGCCGGCGCTTTCTGAGAATAATGTATAATTTGGATGATGAAAGTGTGAAGTGCAGGGTGCTAGTGTTTATTCTCGGAAAGTAGGGGAGAGAACTAGACTGGAATTTAAGTTCCCGAGAAGAAAAGCACTGCATAATAAATCTTTGGGTGATTCAGGCGTGAATCGCTAAACTCAAAGACGACAATCAACGGAGATTCGAAGCTGCTAGAACTCTATTGAAGTGTCTCAAAACGGTGACTTAAACCCTGTCATTCTGTACTCGAAGGTTTATTTTTTCTTCTTTTGAGTCAGAGATCCTTTCAAACTTCAAGTCCGCTGCATTGTTTGTTATAAATGCGGATTCAGATATATATGTGTTCAGCTCATTCGAATGGTAATAACTATCTCAACTCATGACAATCATTTCCCAAATAAGATCAATATCACGTATAACTTTACCACTTACTGCAAAAGTATCTGGCATTACCCTGCACTTGAAGATATCACGCTTTTATCATCAAGTCAAAAACCTGTATTAGTCCTGGCTTTAAGTTTGGGGATTTAGTATGGTCCTTTGGTTAACGATAGAATGGTGGATAACTAAGTCCCGGATGGCTGGTACGCCGTGAGAAATATTCTGACGTTGAGCAAGGCATAGATTAATAGTGTTATTTAGAGAAAGCAGATGATAATGAGGACAACGGCGAGGAGAATGATAACATCTACTTGTTGAACGAATAAATTTACTGGTAGGACGAGATTTTGTTCTTAGGGGAGTTGGTGAGCAAGGTTCTGGAATCATATAATAAAGGATCAATTGAGAATTATTAGGACAGTTTACAAGAAGTTGATCCGCTCAGAGAAGCTACTAATTCTTCTATAACTATGAGTGATGCGAAGCCTCTAGTCTATCAGGAAATTTTAACCCTATACCGATCTTATTTAGAGCAAGAATGCTGTGGCACCGGCGCCAAGCACGAACAGGCCACCAAAAATGCCTAAGATATTGCCACTAGAAGCTCTATAAAGTCCTCCACTGATTGTACTGCCCGCGTTTTGGCTCGAGGTTGAAGTCGCCTGCACACCTGTAGTGGTGCCTGTAACCGTACCCGTAACCTTGGCAGTTGTGGTGGCCGCTGCACCAGATGCTGGAGCGGTACCGCAGGCTCTGGAGATATATGAGCTGTAGTAGGTGTTTGGAGCGGGGTTGCAGACCGAGTCGCATCTTCATCCTGTCAGAAGGTTGACCAATTAAGAGAGACTTATAGGAGTTACTTGCCTCGCACTTTCTAGCACCATGTTGCAACCACAATTGACATGGCCTGGCGACAATGTAGCAAAGCCCACAGATCGTGAGCACTCGCTAAAGCTCGTTTTGGCAGAATCGTAGCAGGTGGCTAACCAGCTGTGTGGAAATAAGTTAGACTACGAACATGGAAAAGAATTAGGCAATTCTATTTCGTTGGCCTTACAGGTCAGAACGTCCAGTATAGCAACTAGAGGGATTGTAAGGGCCCTCTGTTGTACTTGCTGCGGCTATGGAATCGACCATAAAGAATGCTATTGCTGTGACTATGGTTGAGAACTGCGATAAGTGCATTTTGATGAAGGTAGAGTGGTTTGGTGATAAGTGGAACTGTATAGGACAAGTATATTTTATTTAGCGCAGGACTGTAGCAAAAGGTAGAGTAAGGGTTGAAATCAATGTTGAAAATTTATACTTATCAAAATCCTTCCCCTATGTACGATATGCAGGTACGTGGGAAGGCTTTTAGGGCTGAGTACAAGCTCAGTCCCGAAGGCGTTTCTTGGTACAGCAAGTCTGGACAACATCATGCATGTACTGGGGAAGGTGAGAAATAACAGCAGTGTTTTAAATCTTAATTGTTTGATTAAAACGGAATATGATACAGCTCATGTGGATTAGTGGTGTATGTTTTGGCCAAGATATTTTCCAGGGACGAGCTGAACGGTCAAGTTGAGCATGGTGCGGTGTGTGTGGAAGCTGAGCGAGCATCAGCCAGGATCCAACTTGCATTCATCAATTCTCGCAGGCCAAACTGACGGGATACACATACAAATATTGTTGGTAGAGTGTGGGATTTGTGGTCGATAGGTTTAAAAGACAAGCTAGCTCGTGTAGCATTTAGGCATCGACGGCCTCTATTTCGTTCAGAATGATCGCCAAGTCACATACTGTATCGGAGATAGGATCCCTGATGCTCGATGCAACAACATTAGGCCTATTTCAACATGATAAGCCTTATCTTCGAAAGAACACAGGAGCTGTTTGCATACACTGTCCATTCTTTAGTTGCTGAGCCCCCTTTCATGTTCAGCTCGAACTCTTAAGGTGTTACTAAAAAAAAATTACCGAAGTGGTGGTGTAAGTTAGTGATGTGGTGCTGCCTCATTTGTCACTACAACACCACGAAATAATTCGAGACGAAGTTAGCGGCAGACATAGGCCTCGAAATTTAAAACAAAACTGAAGTCACTGGTCTACAGATAAGAAAATCTAGATATAGAACTAGTTTCTTGTGAAATGTTGCTCTGTAAATAGTGAAAGAAGGCTTGATAAAAGATAAGGAACTCACTAAATCAATTGACTGGTGAGGAAAAACCGAGCGATATTTGAGGTAGAGAATATGTACTTGCACTTCTGAGGTACCCTGTTTCTATATTATACCCGGAACTATTTCATCCTGATTATATGGCAAATTTATTCGAACTTACCAAATCATTGGCATGGATTCAGTTCTACCTTTAGAATTCAGTATCTTACAATGGGGACATGTGTCACGACCAGCTAAGACCCACGTTTACCTAGGCAATCGAGTATCACTGAATTCTTCAATATAACGTAGGCCTTTCGCCAGTGAAATGATAGTATTATCATTCGATAAACTAATCGCTAAGGAAGGAAAGAAAGAGCTTGAATTTGGGTGGGGTGATGATAACCCCTCCACCAGGATAGAATATACAGCGTGACACAGGCTGCTCCTATGCTAAACCCTTACAACATGGCACAATCAAAGAATTAGGGAATTCTAATATGGCCTTGTAACACCTCTTGAAATTGTATTGATAATGTACCCATTCCTTATGATCTTGGTATAGTCGAGCTAGGCAATGATCCAGAACACAGCGGCTCATGAATCATATGAGCGGGGTTTCACCAAATACACTGACCTTAAAACAAGTTAAAGAGACGGCAAGATCACGGAAGAAGTTGAAGAGTGGTGGGAAGACAGTCCCGGCAGGCATTACAATGACCAAAATGAGATGATGACTTCTAGTCAAAGGTTTAGTTTCAAGAAAGCCAGACAAAGTAAATCAATTATAGCTCGCACTCTTAACAATCTTGTAGGATCAAGTTATCACTGTAATGGTAGTTCCGAGGCAGGAGAGAACTCCAATGCCAGCCAAACATCTACGTCAGCTCCACAACCAGCTTGCCATTTATGCCAGGGGTAAGCCACCACACCATCCTTTCCTTTTTGAGGGTTCCCATATGAATCACGATACCATATGCCTCCATGTTCATGAAGACGTTGAATAGGAACGTGTTCAAAAGCTTTTGGTCCTAAAGACGACAATTGGTCCTCGGGAGTCTGGCTATATGAGTCTTTAAGACGGGACATGCCCCCATCAAGTGTTCCTGGCGAGAGGCCGATGTGAATTTCTTGGAAGTTGTTGAGACTGTGATTGTGTACTCCACAGTTGACATTCGTTCCTAGCGTGGAGTTAGCTTAGATGCTTCGGTGCACGGTTTTATTCCTCTGTGCAAACTTACCGGCAGTCCAAAATTGCATGTGGGCAATGGGGGTCTTGTCGTCCAAAAAACGGAAGTGAAAGCCAGATAAATTATAGAAATCCTTGCCTTTGAAATCTTGCCCCCACCACAACTCTTCCACCTTTTTAAACTTCAATGAAGGTAGATTAAGACCATAGCTCCCTGTGCTGAAAGTGGTCTTTACAGGAACATCTTCTGACTTTGACCACGTCTTTGGTCCAGGCAAGGGAGTTAAACGAAGGAAGATAGCGCCTTGTTCACCAGTACTCATTGTGAGGTCGTCGCTCCAAATAGCGACTGTTGTTGGGAACGGGGATGTCCCCAGCGCTGTTCTTATTCCGCTCTTGTCGTGAAGTGACCCAAACAGTGGTTTGAAGCCTTGACCCTCTTCAACCGTTATGGTCTGATTTGGCGCGTGAACTTCAACCGCTATAGAATAATTCGCGACCTCAATTAATGGAAATATACTACATGCCTGGTCCTTCTTAGGCCGTGGTAGATAGACCATGCCTTCATCTGCCCAAACAGTTGGCGTGATGAGACTCTGGATTTCCACACTATTAACAGGGGCAAAGTCATTCGTGTGGATGGTGACCATGGGTTTGGGCTCCTCGTAATATAGTTTGACATTATAAGACATGGATACGAAATCAATTTTTCCAGTGCCGGCAAAATTACTAGTTGATCAGTATTTCTCGGGGATATAGGAGGGGACGAAGTATTTACCCAATTGCGATTCTTGCAGACGATTCATCTGCCACCTTCCACTTTGCGAAGAGCCCGCGTTCCAGATCGAGGGCTTTGTAGTACATGATTCCCTATGACCTATTAGTCATGAATATCTCACTCTGGTCAAAAGAGTGTGTGCATACCTTGTTAGGTTCTGGGCCGCCATTGTTCTACTTGGAAGTTAGCCCCAGGGACCTCTAAAAATGTAAACTAGTACGACCTACTGGTATTGTATTTCCCTCCTCGTCCCTGTTCAACGATCCAAACAGGGCAAGTAGAAATTCATCATCGCCATCACCTTAGCAAACCGATTTTTAGTAAAGATGGCCTATTCGCAATGCAATACGTACCATCAAAATCCGCACAAACAATATAATGCCCTGGGCCATCTCCTGTTTTCTTTAGTTGGTTCGGCGTCCCATAGACATCCAAAACATGTCTCTTCCACTTATTTCCCCCAATACCCCTATCGACCTTTGTGTACACGCAGGCAGAAGTGCCATGAAAAGGGTCTAGTGTAGCGATGTACGCGAATGGATCACCTGCGACTTTGCCTACATCAGCGCAACCCGAGCCCCAGTGATCACCCGATCCTGGAGATTCAGAAGTAGCTGATTGGCCAGGGGCTCGTGGCTCGCCGATGCCAATAAGCTCACGCTTCCATATATTGTCAGCATAGAAGAGGCGAGTTGTGCCTTCGCGGGATGAGATTATCATGGAGTCAAGGCCTTTGGGACCATCGAATCTTTATTGCGTGGGTTAGTCGTACAATTTTGGATATGCTATGAGAGGCCTACTTTTTCACCGTGACTTCGTGAATCACAGTAAAGTTCTGATCATCGATGATGTCGCGATCCCACTCAGTGCTACGGAAGACTTTAGTTGCCACGTCGCGGTTGCTCTGGTTTTGCAAGAGTCTACTTACGCCTCCAGCACTTTCTCGGGTGCTTGAAACCGAATGATAGGAATAGGCGTAGTCTAGATTGACATGAAGAAGTCGGTAGCTGTTCTTCGAAGACTCGCTTGTTCGAATGCAAAGAAATTATCGCGTCTTACCTTGTCATGCCTCCCATAAACAACCGAAGCAGCGATAACTTCTAAGAACGTCCTATAAGAAATTAAAATAGAGCTCAGCCTAGAATGGGATTCCTTACTTCTGCGTGAAATACCCTGCTTTCATCCGATGCATGGCGGGCCACCTCCCAATATACCTCTCCTTCCAATGCTCATTTTTCATCAATCCTTCCCTTCCAGGATTCTCTAACCAAGTAACAAAGCCGCCTTTCGGGTCGCAGTCGAGCATGAATGGCCCATAATCATGACAGATCACTAAGTCCATCAACCCGTTTTGTGTGATGTCCACAGCAACTACTGCTACAGGAGAATTGAACTGTCCAATGACGTATTTTGGCCATGCTGAGTATCTGTCAGCAAGTGTCTTCTGTAGGAAATAACTCACGCTGAGAGGTATCTGCCTTCCCATGCCCGTTAGTGGCGGATCCTTGAGAAATAAACTCGGCGGCTGCAATAGGATTATCAAGGAACTCGATGGTTCCGGAGACGAGACCAGAGCTTTGGAACGGAGTTAGCATGGAGACCAGAGGAAAAATTCGAGAGGATCTCGTACGCAATGATTCCAGGAACACGATCTTTATCGCTGAAGTGGAATGTTTCGACCCAATAGCCGTCTGAGCGATCTTGCTCGATAACCGCACGGCCAAAGGAAGGGATAGGTGGTGCACCTGCCATTGACAGCTGTTTTAGTGAAACTATGTAGTTCTTTGAAAATATTAAGTGATTTATGAGAAATGGTAGTGATTGTTACTTGATTTATACCTAGAGTTTGCACCTACACCAGCTTCTGCTAGAGTCTTCCCCTCACTCAATTATCATGCCAGAAAGATTATTAAAACATTTAGCTCACCATTGGCTTTCGTGCGATCATGATTAACCATTGGCCAGGTGTTCATACGCCTCAATCTGCGTATGGCACCATGCAGTGAGGGGCGAGCAAGAGGAGTTTCTGCAGAGTCCTAGCTTAGAGCTGTTCCGAGTCGTCCGGCAGGTGCCAGTCTCACCAACTCCAACACTTCACGACAATTCTACGGAAAGCCAATACTTAGTATGGAAAATACAGTAGTACTTTTTTAAGGATACTAACGTTACTTTTAAAAGCTAGAGCCTTCTTAGTGCTTTTTTTATTTTTAGGGAGCTTGCGAAGTGTAAACATAAGAGACATTAGTGCTTGGCAGGGTTACCTTCGCGTAAACTTCTTGTTCCGGTTCCTAGTACCTGCAAAAGGCTTATAGTGGGTTCACTTGTTCCTCGGGAACTTCTACACTTTGTGAGTTACTAGGTTTTCTTGAAAAGTAATATTTTAGTATGTTGAGGTGTTGCGGAAATTGCCTTGGTAGTTCAACTCTAAGGTTACGACCTTTTGTTCGGGTTAGTCAGCCTGCCACTTGTGCTCAGACGTCAATCACCTACCTTCCAGTCGGAAAACCACCACCACCACCACCCCTCCTCTGACGCGCCTCCCTTCTTCTACAAGCTATCTAGATTTCCGAAATGTCGTCTTCTGCTCACCCCAGCTCCTCTGACTCCGGCTCCTTGCAACCTGGCACCTCCATACAGCTCGAAAGCATCATCGAAGAGCACCACAAAGGCACTTGCCTACGCTCCCCGCACGTTCTACCACACCCCACAGATGCTCCCTTCTCCCCGTTACACGAAGACACCCTACCACACCTCACAGACTCTCCCTCTATACTACACGAAGACACTCTGTCTAGCATGCCACCTCGTAATCGCTCGACAAGGCGTAATGTTCATATCTTTAATATGAGTAATCGGAACACTGAGCTTGGTGGTCTTCGCACAAACGGTATTACAAATGCCAACCTCTATGCTATGATTGAGATTTTCCTCTTTTTTGATAGCGAATATGTCCTACGGGATGAAAGTAATATCGTAGTAAACAATGATGCCTCTTTACTTCAACCTGGAAAATACTATGTAGATTCTTCTGGTATGTCCTTATTAAGCAACGCTTTTATATAGCTAATTTATAAGTAGATCCATTTGTTGTCAATAATGAGACAGCGATCGTACGTACAATCTCTTCATCCCAAACAGGACCTCGTGTACACGCCTTTCAAAATGCTATACGCTTACGTGATAGACGATGTATTATAACGGGAGACGAAGCACTCGGTGCTGAAGATGATAATTGGACAGGCTTCGAGGCTGCCCATATTTTCCCGCTAGCTTATGAAGAGTACTGGGAAAATAACAATTTTGCCCACTGGATCACGATTCCCTCAATTGCAGGTGGTACCATTAATTCTGTACAGAATGGGATGTTGCTTAACTCTGCTATGCACCAGCTCTTTGATATGTTTGAATTCTCAATAAACCCTGATGTATGTATATACATTCCACACTTTTTACTAACATATAATAGCTAATACCTATCGTAGGACGGTCACAAAATTGTACACTTTGGCTATGATAGCAGGGGAATTGCTGGAAACTATCTTGATCAAAGATTCCTTAATGATCCCCAAAGACCACCAGATGAGCTTTTTCGGTGGCATTTTCGACAAGCGGTTCTAATCAACATGAGGGGTGCTGGAGAGCCTGTATTTGAGCATGATTTCCCGCCTGGCTCTGACATAATGGGTAGTATACTTGTGGGGCCAAAGGCTGCAGAGAGGATGGAGTTCGAGCTGTTTAGTCGTATGGCTACTCAATTTGATTTGACAGAGTAAAAGCAGTACAATAGATGTATATTTATGTAATTCTAGGGAGCTCTTCTGGCTTCTTGTACAATGAAACAGCCCGCATTTCCTTCCACTTTGTGATATACTTTAACAACTGTAGCGGAAATAAGGGGATCAAAATAGGCAGTCGGAGAACCAGAATAGGACCACTACTTTCAGTAGCTACCGAACCGAAATAAATCATCATTGGCTCCTGTTGCTCAGAGCGATATCAAAAGTTGGGACGGCTTGTAAATCAGCAAGAAACATACCTCTGTGTAACCATATGCATGCCTCATATCTGCGAGGCCGTCCACGTATGATAACGGTCTCAGAAACATCTGATAGCATACGCACCTACGTAGCTAAGCATGAGATGCTTTGGTTATTCCAGCACGGATTTCAGATAAAATGAGCTCGGCTACACCATTTTTACTCATCTGCAGCTCTATTTAAATTTAGGGGCCCACCCTGGAGGCATCTGAGACCAAAAAACTTTCAACATTAGAGAGGATCAATGTAAACATTGGCAACCCCGCAAATATCGCCCCGGCCCGCCTTATCCGCTACTAAGACAACATCAAATGTGAATGTCTCGCAGCCCCACATGGCTATTTTCCTCTTTTTCTATATCATGCACATTCAGTTGGTAAGAGCCCAGGAGACAGTTAACTGTACACAGAATTCGTTGTTGAGGAAATGATTTTTTTCTCGATGATATATTAATTAATTTTAAACACCAGTTGAGGGCTGAACAAGTCTAATCCAAAATATCGCGTAGTGGTAAGGAAAACATTTCTCATAGGCCTAGCCTCATTTTAAGCGAGAGGGTAGATTCACATCTACTCAGACATCAACGCCATGTTCTACAGTAAGCAATACACTTGCATTCTTAAAGCATGTGGTTGATCCTAGGAGCTTTCACATGCTGAGGGATGGTGTGAAGTCAAATTCAAAGAATATAAATAACTATCATCCACTCATTGTAATGACTGTTACGCCCCAGTCGTTCCACTCACTCTAATGATTGGAGTAATCCAACACTTCATATTATCTTCCTGAAAACCATATAACCATAGCTATGGATGCCGAATCTATCAAGCGCAGGGATCCGTATATCTTTATCAAGGCGGATGATGTTTTCAAGAACCTTGACGATCCTGCATCTGGGACAAAACAACCTCTAAAGATTTCTTGTAGCGATGATGACCAGCTTCTGGGTCAAGCCCAAAATCCAGTCTGCAAACATGGCAGAATCTTCCGGTTCGATGATAATTCGTTACTCCATATTCAGTTCATTCGACCAAAAATTTGGAGAATCCGTTTCAATTCACAAAACTCTACCCCAGCAGACTTTAGGGACTACAATACGTGAGTAACTTGTCAAATCGCCTTCCCGCGACGCTTTTTAGCCAAGTTTAACAATTGACTATCATGGGTAGCCGTACACTTATCCAAGATACAATGACTACGTTGATTGAAACACTTGACGTTTTTGAGCAAATAAATTGGAGAGTGGAATTAATCAAAGACCCCGCCCATCAATTCTACAAACTCCAATCAGTCTTAGATCCAGATGACCCTATCAACCGCAGGGTTTGCGTTGAGCTTTTCATCCAGCGAAATCCATTTAAAATCACTGCAGTCCGTTCAGTGGAAGTACTCCCATCTCCAAACCCGATTCCTGAGTTCCAGATCAACGAGACATCGAACGGACATGCAAACGGCAATGGCGTGACTCGCACTAAAAATACCTACAAGGTTGTTGTGTGGCAAACCAAGGAACAGGCCTTACAATACAATAACTATGCAGCGGTTCTTTCCATGGAGAAGGCATCCACGGCGAAATACATGGGATTTGGTGAACAAGGCGGAACTCATTTATTCAAAGACAAAACTTACATGAACTACTTTAGTAAGAGGATCTGCTTAGCACTCTTATATCCTCTTCTGACGAGCTTAGATTTTGACAATATGAAGTACGAGAATATCTACAATGAGGGGCCGCGTTGCGATGCGGAGCCACTGTACCACTCTGAGCCCTACTGGATTGAGGTTGATGGATTACCTGGATATCAATCTCAAGTCGCGACATTCATTGATAACTACTCTCATGTATGTGTTGATATTGGCAAAAAGGATGCCTCAACGCTCAGAGTTGGCACAAGATTCAACACTTTTCAATGCATCATGGCCGCAGGCAACAATTTTAAGGATGTCATTTATCTCTACACTTCGATTGCAGGCGGGCCGAAACTCAAACCACGCCACATCTTGGGATACCATCAGGGATGCTATGGTTACGACACTCAACAAAAGGTCGTGGATGTCGTGGATCGATACCGTCAGGTCGATTTCCCTCTGGATGGAATGCACATCGACGTTGACATGCAAGACAACTACCGCACGTTTACCATTGATACTAGAGAGGGCAAATTTCCCAACCCAACGCAAATGTTTTCGTCCCTTCGAGCAAAAGGTGTGAAGTGTTCCACAAATATTACGCCATACATCAACAGCGAACCCAACAACCACTATAGCACTTACAACGAGGGAGTTCAAAACAACTACTTTATCAAAGACAGACGAGACAAAGACCCCACGGCACCCACAGCTGAACAGCAGCGTTACTTGATCTATGGAAATGGAAATGCCAGGCTGAGAAATCCGAATGTCGATCGGCCTCCCTACTCCCACCCAGACAATTACAACTTTGCTGAGGTATTCGATAGTGGAAAAGACTTTCATGGAGGCGTGTTTTATGGATGGGGTAACGGAAATCCCGGTGTCTACCCGAATTTGAACAACAAGGAAGTGCGAAAATGGTGGGGAGCTCAGTATAAATATCTATTTGATTGTGGTCTTGAGTTTGTATGGCAAGACATGGTATGCATAATGGCTGCCCTCAACTAAACTAATCACTTCACTTGGCTCAAGGCACTAATTGGAATATTTTTAGACTTCCCCATGCATGGCGGAAGAATACGGAGATATGAAATCGTAAGAAATACGGATGCCTGGTCCTTTCTATTAACAAGTGCTAACATTCCTCAGGTTCCCGTTTAGACTTCTCCTTGATTCAGATGGTTGGTCAGGAGATCCAAAAGGCCAAGAGCAAAAGAAAGCAATCGAAATTTGGGCTCTTTACAGCTATAACTTACACAAGGCTACGTATCATGGGCTTAATTATCTCGATACCCGTAAGGGAAAGCGCAATTTTATTATTGGCCGAGGTAGCTTTGCTGGTTCTCATCGCTTTGCCGGCCTTTGGACAGGTGACAATTCATCCACTTGGGATTTTCTTGACATTTCTGTTGCTCAGGTATTAGCTTTGGGACTTTCTGGTGTCACCATCGCAGGCGCCGATGTTGGGGGCTTTGAACCTGCACCGAATGAGAATGCCTTTGCTGATCCTGAGCTCGTGATCCGGTGGTATTGTGCTTATAGTCTTCTTCCTTGGTTCCGGTATGTACACCCTTACTATTTAATTGAGACACCATCCTCACAGTTTTAGCAATCACTACTCTCAAAAAGCCGGAAAGCAATTTCAGGTAAGCTACGGTATTTTATATCCATGATTATATCTTGGAAGCTAACCTTGCACAGGAACCATACAAGTACGAAGAATACTATCAAAACAACAAAGACAGAATGTCTGAAGGAGAGCGCCGGATTTACGGTTCAGTTCTACCTGTCTGTCGTTACTACATCAAACTTCGTTATACTTTGCTACAAGTCATGTATGACGCCATGTTCGAAAACTTGATCAATGGGTTGCCAATTGCAAGAACAATGGTCATCACCGATGAACTGGATCGCTCTCTTTTTGATGATAATAAGGCCTACGCACGAAGTCAGTACTTGGTTCGCAACGATATTCTAGTAGCGCCAGCCCTACTGAAAGAATCCGTTCGAAACAAGAGAAAGGTCTATCTTCCTTACCCAAATCGCTGGTTTACTATGAATCTTCGTGCAGAAAACTCCAAAGGAGTTCCGCTCCTGCCAAAGATTTCCGGAGGTACTTATATCGACTTTGATTGCCATATCAGTAATGATGATGGCCACATCCCATATATTACTCCCATGTTCATTCGAGAGGGTTAGTTTCAACATATTGGTGAACAGTTATTTGATCTAATCGTATCGCAGGTGCAATTATCCCCCAGATCAATGCTCGTGACTCCGTGCCGGATCGTACGACAAACCCCAACACGCCAGAAAACCCTGTCACTATAAATATCTACCCCGGAAAAGACAATGTAAGTATTATAAGACCGCTGTGCACTAGATAACAGACCTTTAACATACTTCCCTATAGACATATAGCATGTACCTCGACGATGGTGTCTCCCGTAACAGCGCCCCAACAAGTGTCTACCTCTCCGCCCTCCCCAACAGCGAAGCCGACACCCCCGACGGAAAATATCTCTCCACGAGATTCGGTGATCCCGAAGCCCAGAGCCAATTCTGTAACGTCGTCATCAAGCAAAAAAGCTGGGTTACGCGAAACGAGGACGATTCTGGAATATTCACACGCCGAATCACCATCACTTCTCCATGGGACGAATACAAAGAGAAGGTATACCAGGATATTGGAGATGTGTACACTGTGGTTATCTGGCACGAAGTCGGTACGCAGCTTAATAGTATTAGCGTAACACCTGATACTTTCCACAATACCAATGATCTGAAGATGAGGGCAACGATTGTTACAGTTCCGGTTCGGGCTGCGCATACCCTCAAGGGCGTGTCATTTGATGTCACTCATGCTTAGCACGCCCAGTACGATCGCATGCCTATTACGAGCTGACTGGTGCTAGCCAAGTTACTATCTACTTCACAGAAACTTTTCTTTTGTCATGTTATATAGGAAAGGCTACTCAGACTGTAAAAAAAAGTACTGATCGAATCGCTTAAAAAAGGGTCAATAACAAAAAGAACTAATTTTAACCTTTAATATTTTATGGAGCAAGGTTTATTACTTCTATCGAGAGTAAGGGTATAACGTTCGTTTTATGTAGCTCTGGTCAAAGGGATTGATAAAGTCCAAACATTCTTGGTACTTCGAGATGCTGACTTATTAGCACCATCGTCCCGCACGACAAACATGGAAAAGTTGAACATAACACCTTGTACAGTCACTTCCAGAAATTCCCCCGTCTTTGATAGCTTGGCCACAGCCTTGCATTTAGGTGTGCCTCGACCAGGATCTTGCCACCAGAAAGGTGTCGAGGCTGACAACAACCCAGTAGAGGCAGCCATACCATATGTGGCATGTTGGGCAATCTCAACGCCAAAGCCTTAAAAGGAATAATTCAATTAGATGCGAACCACTCACATGTGATAATCATGACGAACAAGGGAGAAGGAAGAAGGCATTGGTATGTCCCTATACAAACCTAGTGCCGTCTGTGTCAACTGCTTACAAAAGTCATGATCAAACTAATTGACATATTCCACCATATAATCAAGCCAAATGCATCAATATTAAGAAACAATTCTAAACCGACACGTTTGGAATTTGCAAAACTTTGCCTAATTCTTCAAATACAATACTATTTCTAAAAAGGCAGAAAAGAGTTAAAGGCAATCATCGTCAACTTTCATACCATGAGAAACTCGCATGTATCCTGTATTGAACAAGCGATGTGTATGGACCTGCTTGTATAGGCCTAATGTTACAATCAAGCTTCGACCTGCATCTCCAAGAAAACACATTGTCATAGAGAGATCAAAACTAATCAATTCTAACCTAACTCACAAGTGCAGTGAGCAAGTCATAACTTCAAATATACGCTGATTCAACTCTTTATGCCCCTTTAAATTTCTAAACCTTCCAAGTTATGCTGCGCCCCTTCTTGTCTGTTTAATCTGTTTATATTAGGAGCCATAATTTGCTAATTTCACTCGTGAGTTAGGATAGGATTGATTGACTGATCTGACTATATGAAAGAATGCTTTTGGGGTAGGCCGCGTATAGAGTAACGCGCCTTGCGGCATGCATGAAGTGACGGAACTTTCAATTAGGGTTTGAGCACCCATCCCGAAATTGTGCGCTCTCTCAGATATTTATTTAGAGTCAGCCGGGGTCTCCTTGTAGTTGGGGGGTTTGTCGCTATGGCATTGGATGCTGAATAAACTAAATGAGACTAGTTCGGTACAATAATAAACCTCAAAGTGTGGGTAAGGGTTGACATGTTGCTGTTGTCCTACCTACCTGGAAGTGTAAGAAATGCTCTAGTGACATAGCCCATGATCGAGGGGAAGCGGGGTGGAATCATGGAATCCTTGCCGACCTCCTTAATATTTTACAACCTAATGGATTGTTGTTATAGTTTATATATTCCAGTACAAGTATGTCACGTAACGTGGGATAGTTGTACCAACAAAGTGAACTTCTACTAAGGCATTCAAGTGAGTGTAGTAGATTGATAAACAGAACGCTTGATTCTGGAAGAACTATAAGAGCATAACTATTCATATGTACAGGGTCGTGAAGTGATTAATCAGTACTTAGTAACTGCAGGAGAGTTTCTCCAATGTGCCTCAGGCGCGCAATTTTCCGTGGCAAAGTATTACACGTCACACTAAAATGGATATTGTATTTGCTCATAATTGCCTCATCATTTTTGAGAGCTTCTTTCTAGTTTCTGTAAGGTTCGTAGAATCACTTCTCTGAGTCTCCATTCTAGGTGGTATGAATTGACAATATACAGTTTAGGGAGTCCAAAAGAAAACGACTTCTTTTGATTAAAGATATCGAAGCGGAGTATTAGCCCAAGTCCTCAGTGGGCTTCGACCCCTCCGGCCCCAACAACGATATAATTTGCACTTACAAACACAACTTGAACAGCTGCGAATCTGACCAGAGTAATACATTAGTAACGTCACGCTCAGAAAGAATCTCTTTCTTAAGATCCGTAAGGCAGGCAGATGTAAGAAAAGAAAAAGGGCTACAAACGCTGAAGTTGCTGCAAATATCTCAATCCTCTTTGCCTGCGTCAGTAGCATTAACGCTACCGAAAACGTTGCCGTAAATGCTACCGCAATCCCTAGTCTGGCCACATTATTGCCCACGAAATACAAAACAACAATGGAGAGGATGGGCAACAGAGACGCGACGAGCATCCCAAAGATATGGACGGCTTTTAGAAGAGGCCTTTCGTCGTAGTGTGTAATTTCTGTGGTGGGGGATTCAGGGATGGGTTTCTGATGTATTCCGGAAACGTTAGCGAGTGAGACTGGCTTGGTAATAGGAAGTTAAATATTGCATTCCTACTTTGATACGACTCCCAAATTTGACATGGAACCAAGGAATGAATCTATTGATAAACCACCGCGAGATTGGATCTTCGTGGTCGCGACGGTGAATAGCGAGGAGATCATTCGTATGCTCTTCTGCCCATGCATGTCTATCGAGACCGAGAAGAGGGAAGTTCCCCATATTTGGGCGCTGAAGCCAGTCGCGGAAAAAGGCAAGGTCATAAGAGTTCGGCCCCTTGATGTTAGAGAGGAGGATTTGTTGTGTAACACGGGAATCTGGATTATATTCCCTTGATCAGACTTTGATTCTCTCTACTTTTATGTATTAATGCTTATTAGTTAGACGTACTGTATTCCTCCAACTTTTTACGAATCTTTTGGACGAGTGACCATTGTAGCTGGCCTTCTTCATCCTCAGCATTCGCCAAGGACCACCAGTCTTTAGAAAAATATCTCCGATTCGGGTTCTCCTTATCTACGAGTGCCTGTTCTTTGAGCTCATCTTGTAAGTGAATGAGCTCGGCCTGCAAATAAAGTATGTCCTGCATATTTAAGTCTCGAAAACGCCGAATAATCGTGACTTCATCATGGTTGCCCATGAACTGAGCGATTGTGGCGTATCCTTCCATAGGGTGGAAAATTCTTGAGGCTCAAAATATCAAACGTTAATACTTACTGAAATATTGGCGGTAAGAATATTTCCGTTTTATGGACAACGGCGTGGCGCAATCCTGGTCACGCAGTTCGCCTCACTTTTTGGTGGCTGTAGGCGAGTATGCAGGCGATCTTTTCCCGGTGGAACTCTCACCGTGGCTTGGAACCACCACACTCGAGCTTGCGCAAGGCTCGGCCTTTTAAGTATGCCTCTTTTGCAAAATATACCTAGATAGGTTGATTAGAGCCTTACTCAAAATTAAACAAGCATATTATATATAAGAGAATTGGGGACATGAAGGATTTCCAGAACGAAAGAATCGGAATTTCCACTGGCGCAAAACAAATCAAACCTATGAGATAAAGTTCAAACAAAGTTGAAAGCCTCTCCTTAAGCTATAGCCTCGTCCTGCTATCAAATATAAGCCAGCCCATTGCTGCCCGATCCCAGGAATTATGGTGCAAGTGATCGATAATGGCTGGTCTCAATCAAATTGGCCTGCAGAGGGGATTGCAAGGTCCAGTGAAGCACTGAGCCCAAATACCGGTGGTTTTATACCATCCGAGAATTATAAAGATGGCACAGCCAGCCCTACCAGATTCCATGCGTATGATCTTCTCCCTCCGCGGTTTCCAGCACATACGTCCAGATCGAAACGAATCGCAATCAGCGATACCCGAGTTCCATCCAACATGGCGTACGACGATCAAGAACGCCGAAATATGGAGCTAGGAAAGAAGAAGATCGACGCGCTAGCGTATGGCTTTTTCAATCTTCCTTTGACTGTGAACGACATGGAGGTTCCAGGGAGCTCATCAAGCTCAAGGAGTCCCGGGGCGCTCAACCCGAGCCGAGACAACGAGCCGATCCGGCTCGTATTGATGAGGTAATCGATCCCAGGTAACTCCTCCAAGGTTTGTGCTAATAAATATCAGCAGGACGAAGAGAAAGACCCTACTATTCAGGAAGTCATGATGTACCCACCAGGGGCAGATCGCGCACTGCCACTTATCGCTACCCTGGATACTGGCACCCCAGCAAACTGGATATCCGACGATGTTGTTCAACGACTCCAAGCCAAAGGGGTATCTCAGGCACCCCGGGTTTTCGAAGTGCCCACTAACTGGATTACGTTCAATGGAAAGACGGTACAGTCTGAAGAGGTTATTGAGTTTCAGTGGAGTGGCGTCGGCAATCGCAAAACTCGATTGACTAGCTTTCGTGTCGCGAAAAGCGCCCCCTTTGATGTCGTCTTCGGCTCAGAGTTGATCTTCTCTGAAGGAATCTTCTCGTTTGATAAAACGGCCTGGATCCTGGCCAAAAAGCCAACCACGAAAGGTCTGTGTTAACGGTTCTTCCGCAGTTGCGTGTGTGCTGTGCTGAGTGTCGCATAGAGGAGGAAAAGCTGATAGCTAAACGACGTGAAGAGGCTGGTCGGGAAAGTAAGATGCTTGAAGAGCAACGTAAACGACAGGGCAAGAGTTCGTTGAAATCAGGCCCGGGCTTGAGCGTGCGATCACGAAAGTTAGAGATAGAGTAAGAAAGGCGTTTGTACTTCATGATCATAACGACTTCGTAGCTTCACGAAATAATTTTGACGCGTAAAAAGTCCTATACAGTTATAACAGCTATCGGAGGTTTTTCTAGAACAATGGAAGGTCGGACGAAAATTGAGATCTACCGGATGCCATGCAGCGAGCTTCCTGGTACCGTTCCTGAGGGGGCGGTCTTTCAGCCCCACGCCCGCTGGCAGCTGTCGCAAGCTTCACTCTTGCGCCAGACCTTATGGAAAGTTCGCAAAACTACTTATGAGCTATTCCGTGTCGCATCGGAATATCAATGAAGGCTTTACCTGAGACAGGAGTGTTGCCCTCTACTCACTTGTCCTCTTGTCCATCTCCAACCTGGACTTCGCCCTGAATGAACCAATAATTGGAAGACGAGACATGTTTTGGGAGGCTGATAGACTATCGATAAGAATGTTAAGAACAGGGCTTATTTGAGGTCCGCCAATCTAGAGACTATCGGCGGCTAGTATCACCCTCTATTGAGCTTCGTACACCCTATGATTTTGCCATCTAGTCATATTCAAGTCAGGTAATTAATCAAACAAATGGCCACACAAATACTTTTGAGCGATGAGGTGTGAGAAACCGGTCTCTACCCTCTCATGGTCACTGCATCTACAATTTATATATGTCTATGTTTGAATTCAAGATACATATGGCACAAGACAGAGAGAAGTCAGAGGCTCGAGTAATTTTACTTTAGATACTCTTTGGTAGGCTCTAGCCACACATTGTGCAGGCAATATAACCACGGGTCGCTCGCGCGTCATGCTGGTTGACGCAGCAAAGCATCGCGAGGTCATTCTTTCAATGTTGGCTCACAGCAGCGGCCATTAACTTCCTTCGACCCAAGCATATCCTCCGATTTCGCAACCCCTTCAATCCATATTCAAATCGTCTTAAATCCGTCTTCAATCCTGCCTGGAGCTCACCTGCACTCCAGAATCACCGCAATGCGACCCCGTATTCTGCTATGACCACTACCGCGCAACTGCCACGGGCTCTCGAAGCCGCAATCATAGAACTCGCGAGAACAAGATACGGCCTGGAATGGGAAAAGATCTGCAAACATCTTATAGACAATGACGGGTTCTCAGCTGTTACCGTAAATCTCAAGAAACAGGATATTACAAACCTGTACTTAGGTGCTCAGGCAAAGTACGCCCAGCAGAAACTGGTTTCTCCTCCTCATCCACCATCGCCTCCACAGGATATACCCCTAGACTCGACCACTGCCCCATCCTTAGCATATTCCACAGATAGTAGCTTGGCCCGGAAAACTGATTCCTCTCTATCCAATCAGAATGATGCCCAGGTAACCTCGCATCTATCAATCGATCAGTTCTAGTACTATTAGCTTACATTCTCCTATCTAGAGACAGGCGAGCCGGCCTACATCGGTTCAAGTCTGCATCGATGGGGCCGACCGGTACGATACCATGGGCTGCGAATTTAGTGAGACTGACCCGAATAATTCGATTACTTTCGATGCCCTCCAGCAACGATATATGCATAATAGAGTAAAGAAAGGCAAGATTCTGTTGACGTGGCGGGAGAACTCTACTATCAATAAAACAAGAACGACAGAATTTAATGTGGTCGATGGAACTACTATCGAATTGAGCGACATAAAGTTTGGAACTAATTGGCTTCGAGGGCCACCTCGGGATGGACTACACCCTTCACGAGGGAGGAAGCGGAGGGGTATGTGACCTTAAATTGTAACCGCGTATATCGTTGACCCATATGAAGCAGGAGACAATAGCGATATTCAATCGCCCTCACAAAAAAGGCCCCAACACACTCTCTCCTACCAAGACCAGCGCTTCGTAGAAATGGCTTACCACTACATCCGCCTTGAGGCGACATCTTCAACCATTCTTCCTCCAGTGGGAGGAGTGCTCACACCTGGCACTTGCCACGAAACCGAAACCGATGAGCATAGTGAGAGCGGGCAGATCGCAGACCGTCCGCCTACAGAGCGCCAGGACTGGGACTCCCCAGGGTGACTTGATAAGGCCATATCGTATTTTTGTTAACTGGGAACTCATTCCCTTGGTCCTACGCTTGCTGGGCTCTAATCAAGCACTCTTGGACATGTCTAGCCAGATTTCTGGCTAGACACCAACTACCACCATGCTGAAGTAGCGTGGCTTACTCACGCCCTCGTTCGTTGTTGTCTTCACAGCATAAGGCACAAGATGCATACTCACCAAATTCGAATCGTTGGGAATATAACATCTTCGGAACCGCTAGAAGTGCTCAATAGCACACTAGCAATGAGTCTTTCAACCTCAATACAAAAAGTGATGCTCAAGCCGCTCAAGTCAAGGAGACAGGCTTGAGCTCGAAGAGATGGACGAGGAATCAAGTAATTAATACAAGGAGCGTTTCGGAAGGACCTGGCATATCAGTGTTCTGGACGAGGGAGGGACAAATAAAGGGGAGGTGCAACTCCTATCTTTAAGAAGTTCAGAAAAGGCAGAGTCATCAGCCAGTACGCAAGGCCGATCACCCGTGTAGATGGAACCTCACATCACATGCGTGCATGTATCCATTTGTGGAACAACAGAGCCCGACTCTCTTCTACAGTCTCGTTGTGCCAGCAAATGATTCGCATGGGCGTCTGCCTCGATTTGTTCGAAGCACATCTATGATACACAGATAATTTTTTAATTGAATGAGTATCTACATTTAATGCATTGATGCCCAATTTCTTGTCGGGTTTTTACATGATTTGTGGGTTTAATCCATTAGGATCTCGGGTGCGACCTATCGAAACGCTTTCATGCAGGGCCTGGTTTCTACTCGTACGATGAAAAATAAATAAAAACATTAAATATACCCAGTCTTGACTCGGAATTTGCATGATGAAATAATATTCTGTTGAGTTATTGAGGGTATGATGATAAGCTAAATACCCCAGGGCTCAGAGCTACTACTTAACCAGGGAGCCAAAATCACATCTGTATTTACCTTGCTGCGTATCACTATACCTACCGAGGGGTCTTTGTTTCTATGAAGAGTTACAGTATTTTTCTTCAGAGCTAACTCTTATATCTTACGTGTACCTGTTGTTCTCTCGTTCAGAAACAGGACAGGGCTAAGTACACTACAACTCTGACCACGACCAGTGAGTGGATACGCTGTGTCGCATGGTATACCCGACAATCATCTGCCGCTATGCGACATGCGTTGTTACTTAATTTGATCCTTGCTCCGCTGTAGAGAAGTATACAATTTACCATTTAATCCTGCTGGTAGAGGTTCGAGGTATGGAATGCGCTCAATCGCGATATTAGAAATCTATGAATCATGTCAAGTTTGTCAAATTTAGAGTAAGTATGGAGATTCTTTGAGTTTTTGTTACACGCTTATGGGTATCTGTTTACTGCAGTGGGACAAACTGTTGGCTGTCTGGGAAACTACATAGAATTGAACAAGGAACACTCCTGTATTTTCTCGTCCAGGATTCGTGGTGGTACCCATCCTCCTGTGTTTCCTTACCAAGCTCTGGCACACCTTTTCACTTCAAGAAACAAGTACTCATCGTCTAAGTATTAGCCATTATTGGAGCAACACTGTGATTCACAACCCTCGAACCCTTCACGCCTACCACCTCCTCATCTCTTCCCTCCCCATCTCACAACTCCTCGTGTGATAATAAGCAGGCGGTATAACATTCTTACCAAAAGTCACAAATATTCCCTTCACTTTTGCTAGCTAGCCAGAAAATATGAGACCCGATGACCTCTCTCATTCTCAGCGTTTTGGAGAATTCCAGTCCGGAGCGTACAGTCTCGGTGGTTATATGACAGTGGTAGAAGTGATTAAGGCAGCTGACGTTTATGAGAGGCACATGGAACAAGTTCAAGGGGGAAGGGTGATGGTGCTGACTAACTAAGAGCTCACTACCACAGAGTTTATCCTCAGGGCCTGTGCGTCTGGATGGGAAGGTCTAGATCGCGAGCTAAACCCGAGAAAACGGGTTCGTGGATGGGTACATTGGGTTGATTGATGTGCTTCTGCCAGTCTTGGGCCTTGGAGGGAGACCTAAACTTTGGAATTTGTTAAGTGCTATAAGAATAGGCTAAGGAGTTAATATTTATAAAATATCTATAACATGTAAGCTATTATTAAATATACCTTACTGTTTACGTCTTTTAGTCAGAATTCTATTACAACTATGATCTCTACGAGCTTGAGATCATCCCTGCAATCTAACTTGAAGTGTCTCGGGCTAGAACTCATGATACGCCAATCTTGCTGTTTTATGGCTTTTCATAAAGAGCCAGCTTACCCACAAGCTACAATTTAAAATTTTGTTGCGAATCGGGATATCAGTGTTGTAATTCCCAGAATAGTAGGATCTACATAGTGTAGGAATTAGCTGTCTCTAGTGGGTGGCCACATAAAGGTCGAGGGCGGGAGGGCCGGGCCGAGGCAACCTCACACCTCTCAGGCTCGCCAACTCAGATTGACTTTGTGCTAACATTATATTTCTTGAAAACCAGAAATAACAATGATGGATAATAATAGCCTTGGAAATCCATTTGCGTTTGGCCTCTGGGAACAAAACTTATAAATAGTCTTGAATATCTATTTTAATTTTCATTCTCTCTTCAAAACCTCACAATAAAATTTCATCCTTCTTACGTCGCCAAAATGGATCCCCACGAAATCACACTTGCTCTAACGGGGGGAACATTTTCATCCTGCTGCCTGGCTATATCGTCATTTTCAGTTGTGCATCCCTCTGGGTGGAGTCTCACAGTTTTCCTAGGATACGAACTAGCTAGAGTCATGACTATCAGGAAAATGAATGCAACCAAAGGAAGGCAGTGCCCCAAGCTACAGAATTAAAGGTGGGCTGCAAGGAGGTAAAGCGAAAACAGGCACAAACTCTGAAGTTTTCGATAGCGTCCTCCCGAGTTGGCGAGTATTAAAGAAAGAGACACGATTGAGCGGAACAGAGTGATCAAAAAATCTACATTGACTACATAGTGAAAGGAGCTTGAAGTGGGATTGTTGGTATGCCCCTAAAAATGCCAAGACTAGCTTACAGTTATGTTACCATTTTAGGACTAGCGCAATATGGGAAGCTCTTTGCCTGTACGACGTCATGTGCGGGCCAAATTCCACCTTCCAGAGTCTGAAGACCTTGATATCGAGTTCCAATTCTTCTGCATTAATCTTGCAATTGTTTCTGAATATCTCACTTATTCAGGTCTCAATCATGTTTGCAAGACAGGTATTCAGAACGGCCCAGCCGTTGAGGTCGGTACGTATTCTGGATTACAAATATCCCTCCGTCTCATCAGGCCATTCTCAATACCTTCAAGCATCAATTGATAAACCTAAATTTACTCAAACAATACTAATCCAATTGGTATAGCAATACCGACGATATGCCACCGAGCAGGCTGCTGGCAGCTCGAATACCGCTATTTACGCCGGAGCTGCGGCCATTTTGGCTGGTGGAGGATACTACTTCTACAGTCAGGGTGACAATGCAGCAAAGGTCAAGGCCGTAGGAAAAAATGTTGAGGATAAGGCAAAGACAGCTATTGGACAAGCTACAAACAAGACCACTTTCACTGGAGGTGATCAAGGATGGGTGGGGCTGAAGCTCGAAAGCGTGGAAAATATCAACCATAATACCAAGAAATTCCGGTTCGCGTTACCTGAGGACGATCAAACCAGCGGGCTGCATGTTGCTTCTGCCATTCTTACCAAGTTTAAGGGCCCAGAGATGGAGAAGCCCGCCATCCGACCGTATACACCTGTTAGCGACGAAGGTGTGGACTGATTCGGGGAGTAGTGGGGCACTGGGCTAACAATTTGTAGGTGAGAAGGGATTCCTTGATCTCTTGGTGAAGAAATATCCTGGTGGGCCAATGTCCGAGCATTTCCACGATATGACACCCGGTCAGCAACTCGAATTCAAGGGTCCAATTCCCAAATACGCCTGGGCACCAAACAAGCACGACCACATTGCATTGATCGCTGGTGGAACCGGAATTACACCCATGTACCAACTTGCGCGCGCAATCTTCAGCAACCCAGAAGATAAGACAAAGGTAACAATGGTTTTCGCCAATGTCACTGAGGAGGACATTCTCCTCAAGAAAGAATTGGAGGATCTCGAGAACACATACCCTCGACGCTTTCGAGCATTTTATGTCCTTGATAAACCACCAAAGGGATGGGCTGGCGGAAAGGGATTTGTGAGCAAGGAGTTGCTGAAAACCGTTTTGCCGGAGCCAAAGGAGGCCAACATCAAAATCTTTGTTTGTGGCCCTCCTGGTATGTACAAGGCTATTTCTGGAGTCAAGAAGTCACCACGAGACCAGGGAGAGTTAGATGGTTCTATCCTTGAGCAGCTTGGCTACTCTAAGGATCAGGTTTACAAATTTTAAAAATTGTTTATCTAATACCAGACCTACTTATTGTACCATAGATCAGATAGACAAACTCAGACTAAAACAATAGAATTTAGGAGATGTATCTATCGGCTGAGCTAATCCAGTAATGTGAGCAGAGTGGACAATGACATGCTTCAATCCCCGTAGCTTTCAGAGCTCCTGCCACGACGTTCAAATCTAACTCCAACATATTTTGGTCCCTGATTCCTAAGCACATCAAATAGCCTCCAATCATCGCCCTTGTATCCGCATACTAGTAAAATCCGCAGCTTTAGCCTTGGCGTCATAACTATCGACACCCACCAAATACACTTTGATAGATTTGGTGGACGAAAAAATCTAGTGATCAGCTTCAAAATAAGTTTTTATTTCTGTCTTGCCACATTTTTATTTTGCTATAGGTTTTGTCAATGGGCACAAATGATAGGCTGGCAGTACTACCAACACAAGGGAGTAGATTGGTTAAGTGAGGTATTTTCAAAAGCGATTTCGCGTCTAGAGTCTTCCCATTCTGGGGATTTGTGCAACCATAATAGCCAGCATTTAGTTACAATATAGACGTCTTATGCAAAGGCTACTTCCCCTCCCATGATTGCAAAATGGACCACACCCAAAACTCCTCAAAGACCTACATAAAATCCGGAAGACCGCGCTGCAACCCCTTCACATCTTATTCACAGCGTACGAAAACTCTTGCCCGTCTAAAAGCCTCACATATTCTGCAGCATTCCGCCACCTCGCACTATACTTCCTCAACGCAACCCTCAAATCCTCCAGTGCATTCTGGTATTCCCTCGCGCCCTTCTCTCTCACGAACCAAGCAAAATTAGTAGCAGCGGCATACAAACAACCCATCATAATCGGGCTAACACGGTTCAGATCTTCTATTTGTCCTGGGCCACCTTCGAGTTTCTTGGCAAAGTCGTGAACACTGCTTGAGACTGTCGTTAAACCATCAATTGCTTGCTTGACCATTTGTTGTGCTTCGTCACTTGGTCGATCGTTTCCGAATTGTTGAGGACAAGAGTATGGATCACAGAGGGCACAGAGAGCTATGAACGCCAAGGCCAGGGGAGCTGCTAGACTAACGTGATGTCCCGAGACCTCAAATTCGTCGGTGAGTCGTTTGGCTAATTGTGAGCCTTCGAGGTAGAGTCGAGTTGCAGTATTGAATTTTTCGGATTCTGGGGCCTCAGTTTCGTCAAAGTTGTGGATTAGCACTTTGCCCATCATGACTGATGCTTGGCAGAGACGGGGAAATGGGCCAACTGGGTCTTCATAGGTGTTTGATAGTCGAGCTGTCTGCGCAAGAGCCATCTCACCTTCCTCCTGGTTATACAGTAAGTATTAATTCTTCATCTATATCCTGCAAAATCTTACCCATGACCCATCATCAACAGGAAGATCTGTTCCGTCTTGTGGCTCTTGGGAGTTCTTGACATATCCCTGAGCACTCATGGACACAACACTGAAGCAAATTAGCTGCATATCCGTTATGGTTCATGTGAACAAGTCTCACCGGTCAGCAATCTGAACGCCCCACCAAGTTCTTCTACGCTCCTCTTGTTCTACCCATGTTCCCTATATACTGTTAGCCAAAGCCTAGATTTAAGGAGGGGGCTACTGCAATGATCTTACAGGACGGCCAATGAGTGCAAGAGCACGATGGTCACCATTGATTCCCAAAAGGTTTCCATATCGAACACACCAACCCGCAGTCATACAAGCTGCAGGATAAATAGCCTGGCCATATTCATACCAGGTAATAAGAAGATTAGCCTGCAGCATAATCAACGTAACCATTCCAGCTGCTTCCAGCGAGGAGGAGAAGCGTTTGGCGGATGTGTAAATTGGGGTTTGCGCACTGATACCATCGGGAGGACTCGATATGATCAGCTTCATGCATATAAAAAGTAGTGCAAGATCCGGTCCTGCTTCCCAGCTAGGATTGATCATGTCCCGATTAAGTCGTCGTTGAGAGAAGATGGGCATCCATGGATGTATGGTTGAGAAGTACGCTGACATTACTTCTTGCACAGATGCACTATCTCCAAGGAGTGCGAGAATATCCTACAAATTATCAACATGCATTCGTTGTCAAGCAAGGAGAGACTCACTGAAGGGATAGGCACCGGTGGTTTTGGAACGCTAATGCTAAGGAGGGTTAGATTGAAGAGCAGCATGTAGCAAAGACCTTTCATATACATACCCGCCATTGACAAAAAGTTCTGTGTCGAGGAAAGCAATAGCTGGGAACTTATTTGGTACACTATTCCACATAGTCGGAGGCTCTTGTGCTTGGTTATAGGCCATAAGCATAGGTCCAGCACTTTCAGGAATTGACATTGTAGTAGAAGAAGGCGTTGCATAAGGGGAGGGCTGGCCCATCATGGGAGTTCCACCATTCATCCTAGATTCCAGCTCCGCAATCTTGATTCTAAGGTTGTTGAACTCATCTGGTGTTGGATTTGGAGCTGCATCAGAATAATCGCAGTGACGGTTCATGCGCTCACATAGCTGGCAAGCAGGAAGGGTTTTGGTACACCGTCTCTTTTGTTTCTTGCATGTTGCGCATGCTTGGCTTGCTTTCATTACTGGAGTGTCCGATATGGGGTTAGGCATGCCGTTTGGTAAACTATCGTGGTTACTGTACATAGACATTATGGCGCAGAATATTTTCGATTTTGGGGGTGTAGTTTCCAGACTCTGTTGAGAAATTCTCCTCAATCTGATATTGAGATCCAGTCAGCATCACGTTATTTGATTATAAGTCATGGTCGGAGACAGCAAGAGATAACACTAAAGGTGGTTCTGCTGCGAATGCAATTACGAATAAACCTTCTCTCCACTGATTGAGCACCGTGACTATTTTGAAGCTCTCACAGCTGATCTGCTATCAGGAGAGAGTATTTGAATATCAAGCCTTCGGCACAAGTGACGGCAGAACGCATCATATTAATATCCAGCCTGTAGCTCAACCCCCACCCGATGTTCTTTGGGATTGAGTTGAAGGAGCACATATTTTGAGGTTAACATCGATGAAATGAGTACTTACTAGTGTCACACAAAGTGTTAATGTATTTAAAATGCGGAGGAGGCGCCCGACGGTGTGAGCGGCCGCAGAATATGTTGTCGTGATTGTGCTTTGACTTGGCCTCGGAATAAGTTTTCACAATTCGGATCCGAGTAGTTAGACTAACTTCTTTTGGCAACCACCGAGTATCTACCCAGCTTCCCCACGTGATATAAATGTAGACTTTATTTAGTGGAAGTGCGACTAACCTTTTCTTTGGTGTTAAAATAACATGATACCGAGTCTCGGAAGTCCTATCAAGTAAGGGATCCTATCAGATAGGGAGGAGTCCCCACGAACATCATCTTCCATTTAACAATCAAAGCTGTTAAATGAAAGTTGCCCACTACCAGGCCGTGGACGTATTTATGGCTCCTTATAAAGTAGTGGTTGAAAATAATCTAATATACTAGAAAACTCAAGGAAATCCGGAGTTTCCTACGTCAAATTCTAGGGCCTGTCAAGACTATCCCGTTATTCTACTTCTGAGTGTTTAGAAATTCGGCATACAAAGGGTTTACATTTTTTATATTTTCTGCGGCGGACGTGAGGTTCTTAAAGGTTTTAGAACTTGATTAAGTAGTACTTGTGCTTCCCGAGATCAGCAAAAGTTCTAGTGGGTTACAATGAATCCTGAGTGGGCACCAAATTTTCGCAAGCTAAAATAAATATCCTTATCTCTTTTTTCTTATCCTTATTATACTCCAATGTTACATGTCTCAGAATTTACGTTTACCAACAAAGTATTCGCTAAAGGGAATTTTGTCTATACTTTTGAGTCTCTGTATTATAAGAAGCGGTAGGGTGTTTCGTTGTATGCGATGTTATTTGAAGTAGAAGAGTTTAAGGGTGGAATGAACAGAAAGATAACCTCCTCGCCGCAAAAACCTCCCGGAGGTATATTTGACGTAGAAGGGAATTTGATATAGAACTATCCGCTACTGTTCAGAATAAAAAAGCCTTTCTCCGGTCAATATAACTTTCCATAAAGGCTTTATTCATATGACCATTACTTGGCAAATTTAGGGTTTATACCTTTTCAAAGAAATGTTAGCTGGGAGAGAAACTCAGCGACATAGCGGCGGATTCACATACATCAAACCTTCCTCGCTAGATAGACAATTTCCTGATTACCTCCCTGATTTCTCTCACTTCCTTTCCACTATAGCGCCTCCCCGGACACTTCTCCCATACGCCAAAATTCCACCCCGAGTTGCTAGTCTAAAGAGCACAACCTATGGTCCAGCGGATTCTACAGCGCAAACAAGTAGTGGAGACTAAAGGCGCAGTAAACCTAAATAGTTTAGTGCTCTGGAAAGTATACAACTTCATGAGGCGATTGAAATTAGAGCACTCTTATTGAGTTAAGGTACCTCGACGCCTAAAGTGCATACCTAGTGGAGGAGGTGTACTGATTAGTCGCCGCAGGAATGGAGAAACTACTCTAGAAAGTGTAACAAGCTTCAAGAAGATACTCGCACTAGGTCAGGAGTGGCCACTCGCCTTTGATATTGTAGATGATGATATTATAGGTCTGTTTTAAAGCATGCCAAATGACCTCAACTCAAGCTGTCGCGGAGAACCTCCTTGACTTGAAATTTAGGTTTGCCGTTATAATATTCACTTTCACACTCTCACTCAATTTTATGATACTTTGACAAACCTCTATCCTGAAGAGCATGAAAAAAAACAATGCACAAACACTGGCCACTAACTACCCCTAACCACCCAGAAAACATACCAGCCTGTTCCTGCAATCCCACAAAATTCTCTCCCACCACAACAATCACCAATTGCGCCTCCTCACTCACCAATCTTTTCCGCCTCTCTAGACTCCTAACCAGTCATCCTCGTTTCTCTGCTCCCTCCTTCCAAACATCTACTGGCATCATAAAGTCGATCTCCTTCCACTCCTAACTCTTCTATAACCCCTACCTCTTCACCTCCTTCCAGATCATCTCCATCACCGTACATAGAAATGCATAATTGAAAAAGTTGGTGGAGGTAAGGGTTCGCGCCGAAACCTGTCAGAGCCAGTTGGGGGGGGGGGGGGATTTTACCATTCCTCAGAGTGATTGGAAGGAGAGAAGTCGCACAGTGAAGTCGATTATAGGGGATCTTAAGGGCGCGAGATTGAAATCCGAGTTGGCGTTTGTAATGGTTGGGATGTGTAAAGTAGGAAGTGAGTTGATAGAATGGCGGCCCTTTTGCCGAACTTTATTTGAGAGATCCCTAGAAAAATTATAAGCCGAGTGCTGCATATGAAAGATCAAGGGGATATGTAGACCATCAGCATAAACATGAATTGAAATGCTAATAACCTCGGTCTTAATTTCGCGGTGAATATAAAAAAGAATGCAGACCTGATGATCCCATGTGGGTTGCTTTTGACAACAGACAATATACCACAGTGTACACATATTAGGAATAAATTTCCCCTTTGGCTGCAGTTGATTACAACGCCCACCTTCCACTGCGTTAGAGGGTGCCTTGAGCTGCGCAAGGAGCCCGCATTTGGTGTTCATTGCAGGCTAATGCCTCGAAACCAATTTAATGTAATTAGACCAATGTCAAAGGGCAAATGCTTCGCACAGCTAATAATAATGGCAAGGTCTTGATCTGCAATGGGTGTTAGAAGATGATGGATAAGCAAGACTTGTTCCAGAACGACCATGAAAGTATATAATAAAATATAGCCGTAAGGAGAACATTGACAACTAGAAGAATTGGAGCATCTAACTATGTTAGATTCTAGTAGACGAATGCTTCGAGAAACCCTGGAAACAAGCCTTGCAAATCCTTTCATAATATTGTTGTGCCACCCATGTCAAGTTCCCAAGGTTCATCTGATTTATCTCCTTTTCAGACTAGAAGTAACAAGCGGTCGCCCGCAACTGAAGTTGGAAATCATTTTTATGAACCTATGTGTACAACAAGCTATGCCCCATCTCGCATTATACACTCTATGAAGCCGCTCACCCCAATCTACGATGCCTACCTCTATGCGTTTCTGCTCATGTCGTTCCTTACACGGTTATAATCCAATAGACCCTCGATCGAGCCAACTGCGCTGATGGCGACATCTTGATCCCAGAGTTTTCGTTGGGCGAAGCTCATAACATCCTTCTCTGTAATAGCACCGACAACCCGTTCAATCTCTTCTGGTCCCATTCGTCGTCCAGTAGTGATGATTTGTCGTCCAATATCCTCCGCAACGGCTGTTGTTCCATCTAGCGACAAAAGAATTGATGCCTTCAATTGGGCCTTAGCACGCTCGACTTCGGCCTCAGTGACGTTGTATGAAAGACGAGACCATTCACGGAGTGTGAAGTGGACCAGATCATCAATACGGGTCAACTTGTCGGTGACAAGGTAGATACCCCAGAGACTATCCAAGATTAGCTTCGTACCACCTGCCCTTCCTATCAAACTTACCCAGTGTCGCTGTAACTTGTCGAAAAGCTCATGAAGCTATTCGCCAGGTCGTTTTGGTGCACAATACCGCTGAGCTTGCTTCCCATATGAGGAGCATTGCCCATAGCCTTATCCCAGTTTCCAACAATTGCTTGTGTGACCAGCGCAGTGAAGTAATCATCATCTTTCCAGCTAACACCCTCTACAGCAATTGCAATGTTAGCAGTTGGGATGGTATCGTCACGAAGTCTGATCTCGGATCCAACGAAATCTGGCTTTCGCTTTTGAGCAGCAGCTCTAGTATGTGGCTCAGTTGCAAGACCAGAGAAGTGCTTCTCAGCAAGCTCAACAAGCTGTTGATGAGGAACACCACCGGATCCGACCAACACCATTCGATCAGCAGTGTAGTTTGTCTTGATGTAGTTGACCAAGTCATCCCGTTGAATACTCATGATGTTTTCCGCAGGACCCAAGATCGTTCGTCCGAGTGGCTGCCCTTGGAAGGCAGTTGCGTGTAAATGATCGAACACAACCTCCTCCAGCTGCTTGTCAACCTCCTCGGACTCTCGAAGGATAACATCTCGCTCACGGTTGATGGCAGATTCTTCGAGCTTCGAGTTTTGGAGGATATCGGAGAGAATGTCGACAGTTGCAGGAACATCGGCGTTGAACGCTTTGGCGTAGTAAACGGTGTTTTCGCGCTGTCAAGAATATCAGTAAAAGTTCCTTCTTCCCGGTTGATCCCGACATACGGATGTGTAGGCATTCAAATGACCACCCATATTCTCGATTTCCAGCTCCAATTGATGTTGTGTCCTCTTGTTTGTTCCCTGCAGCTAGAATTAGTCCCATTCCGCCTCTACTTGACCCAATTGAGGCGTACCTTGAAGGCAAGATGTTCGAGGAAGTGAGCTGTGCCATTAGTCTTATCCGTCTCTGCTCGAGACCCAGCATCGATCCATACACCGACCGTCGACGTCTGCGCCCAAGGCGAGTGTTCCGTGGCGATCTAGCAATTATTAGCAGGCGGCGGATTAGATGAAGGACAGTACACACAGTCAGGCCATTAGAAAGGGTTGTTGATTCCGTCTTCACGCCATTTTTCACGACAGGAGTCGCGAACCCTCTCCTCAATGGAGCAACGGCATTGAGGGAAGCGCGATTGCGCAGTCCCTGGGAAAGGTTCAAAGCTAACCGCCGGGACGCCATAGGAACTGTTTGTGAAGGTATGAAGATGTGCTTGAATTGGGAGGTCGTGAGAAGCCGGGATTGAACGATGTTCCTGAGATTTGTCGAAGCTGTTTTCCTGGCCAATCAGCGTTGCTCCGATAAATTTAGGTAAGCACGACAACTCGGAACAGTTCCCTCGGCAGTAGCAATCGACGACATTTTGAGCTTCATGATCCAGCATTCCACGCCTCAATTTGCAGCAACGGATTCTGGGTTTTCGTGATGGCATCAATTGTTCGACCTACGATGCTTCGGCAGACATGCCTCAAGGCTACGACCAAAAGAGTCTTCTCTTCTAAACCCACCTCGACTTTCCCCACCATTAACAAGCCTGCATCTGTTGCCCCCAGACACACCGTACGGAGCGCTTTTACTAAGGATGCCTCTATGCGAGTAGCAGCTTTCCATGCAACTGGAAAGCGATCTCTTCTGCCAGCTTTACCTCGTAAGTATCGCCACAAGCAATGCGCTTCTAATGTTGCTAACATGTGCCACAGAGGTCATTGACGGAACAGGTATGCACATTATCCTTTAGTAACCCACGGAGTTGGCATTTACTGATTATATCCATAGCCAATGACCCAGTCCCCGTCCCAACTCCAAGTCCTTCGCATGGTTCCTACCACTGGACTTTCGAGCGACTCGTCTCAGCCGGACTTATCCCGATCACACTCGCTCCATTCGCAGCAGGCTCATTGAACCCAGTGACGGATGCTGTCCTCTGCGGAGCAATCCTGATCCACTCGCATATTGGGTTTGAGGCTCTTATTACCGATTACATCCCAACACATCGACTACCAAAAACAAGAAAGCTTTTTAACTGGGGATTGAAACTCGCTACAGTTGTGGTTGGTGTTGGATTGTACGAATTCGAGACAAACGATGTTGGTCTAACGGAAGGTATTAAGCGGATCTGGAAGGCATAAGGTCTGGGCAGGACGGGTTGTATTTATTTTGAACAAGCATTGCAGACGAGTACAACAGCAGTACAAGGTGTACCTGAATACGAAGTCTTTATATCTTCACCGTGGTCATTGGAAGCTTATTCATTAAAACCACCCGTCCAATTCTCGCAATACCTCTTGGGAAGTGTCCAATGGAAACTATGTGTATTGGGTTGATTAATTGTCGGGAGACATAAACCTGCTCTCTTACTCTCCCCACTCCCGATACCATCGGATTTTATGGTGGTTGTAGACTGGACTAATGTCGCAAATCATAAAGCTCTAACATGAGCAAGTTTTAAGTAATGCGGAATGTTTTTACTTGCCATAGGGTGCAGAGTCTCCAGATCTAGTCGATGCTAGTAGGTTGGAAGGAGGCCTAAAATAGTTACATGGTTTTTTAATCTCCTACCCCTGTTATTAGGTTTCTACTTACTATTTTAGAAAAGTTTATTCTTGCGATTATAAGTCTCATGCTTACAAGCCGCAATATTCAAATTTCTAAGAGGACTCATCGGTAGGTCGTTTGTTAAATACGGTTTTCTTCAGAGAATACTGGCAAGTGCCATTTTTTAACAGCCGTCGACCGCGAATATACATATACGAGTCGTGATTTATGCTTCTTACCATGAGGTAACTGATTTGTGGACAGCCTATGATATTTTACATGTGGCGGAAGGCAGTTGTTGCTCCTTAATCCGACTGGTTATTTTTATTTTGCAAACAATATCCTTTCCTGCATCACTCCCAGCCTTTTTATTTTATGGCTACCGTGTTTAAGTGCAAGCTTGCACAATCTATTGGAGAGGGTGGCAGGATTTAAATGTTGGTCATCGTCAAGGCACCTATCACCACCAAAGTCCTGCGCCAAGCAATTGTCTCACTACGGACTTTACACTTCCTATAACGTCTTTCAACAGAAGTCCTGAGTCACACGGTATGGTCTTATCCCCTGGCCGATAGATAAGCAAACTTGCATGACTTGTCTATTTGACCATACCTAGGAGGCAGCCTACGAGGCAGATTAAATAGGAAAGCGTATCAAGCGGGGTACTTTCTCGGTGGCTGCAGCCGGCTGCAGCCAATGGCACTAGCAATAGGCGAAAGTGTCTTTACGCCCGACTTGTGAAGGATCACAACAGGAGCCTTAAGCTGAGAGCCTTGCAATGTACATATGATATAAGGGACAACTCGGCCACCCACTTGAGTTACGCTTTAGTTGGTCTTTTCTGGAGCCTCGCTTGGGTCACTCATTTATTAATCAGGCGGCTCCTCTGGTGCTGTTGACAAAGTATCAATCCAGCCTTACACTTCAATATGGCCTCCAATCACTCCAATCCCCTCTCCCCATCAACCAGCTCAGGCAACTCACCTGACCAGATTCATTCTGAGGTAGCAACGGCATCTACGCTCCTTCATAATCCCTCAACTTCATCGACTACCTTACTCGGCAGTCGTTCGACTCCTGAGGACTCATCTAAGTCATCTCCCGAGGAGCTATGCCGTTCCCTCAACCTAGACCCGGAATTGCTCAATAGCAAAGGTGACACTGCTGGCCCGCTTGGTCCCATAGCGCCTATGTCAAAGGTACCAGAATCATGGGCGTCGGCCTCGACCTTGAACACAAGCTCAGACATCTGTGAGAGGCTTGATCGGTTGGAGTTAGAGCGTGATGAGAGGAGACGTGCTGCTGAGGAGAAGCATGCTATAGCAGAAAGGCTCAAGCGTGAGAGTGGGGCGGCTGGTTTGTCTGCCACAGAAGCAAAACTTCGAGTTATGCAATTGAGGCGCGATATCCGGGCTGCTGGTGCAATGACGCCAAGGCGTTCTACGGTTGGACTTTTCAAGGCAGTCTGTTCAACTGATCTGTTATTCCTCATTGACACCACTGGATCTATGGCAGCATCCATCCATGCTGCTAAGGAACAAGTTAAGAGCATTGTGAATGATATCCAGATCGGGTTCTTCAATGAGACCGAAGTGCGAATCGCAGTGGTGGCATACAAAGATCATTCTGACAAGCCCAATATTCAATTTCTCGACTTCACAAACAGCGTTGATCGTGTAAAATCATTTATCAGTGGACTAGCAGCTTCTGGAGGGCTCGATGCTCCCGAGGATGTGCTGGGTGGGATTCGACAAGCACTCAATGCATCATGGCAGCAACAAACAAAGTGTATCATCCACATTGCTGATGCGCCTCCTCATGGAAACACTCTACATAATCTAGGCGCCACAGCAGACGATTATTCCACACCAGGCAGTGAACCTCATAAGCTTACTCATGGACCGCTATTGAAGCAAATGATTGATCTCAAAATTAACTATGCTCTGTTACGTATCAACCAAACCACAGACCGTATGGCCTTCACTTTTTTCCAAGAATACGTTCAGGGGTCTTCTGATTGTAAACTACTAAAGTCCAACATATACTACAGCCAGGCATGTGATATTGCCGCCAGCTCCCGCAGTAGCTACCGAAACTCGAAGCACAAGGCTGGGCCATTATTCCAAGAATTCGAACTCGGTACTTCGTTTAGTGCACTACGCCATCTGGTAGTTAAGGTTGTTACAACATCCGCTTCTCGTACTGCTGTCAGATTATCAGCATCAGGATCTCGAACCGGCAAAACCAGCAAGATGGGAGTCACTAAGAACCTTAAAGCCATTGAAGAAGACGAAGACGATGCGGAAGACACGCAGATGGAAACCATTGCTCCAGTCTGGGAGACCCGCTCCTGGTTCAATGAAACACTTGAGGTGGAGGGTTTCTCCCCTGATATTGAGGTCCATGGTGCAAGCACCCTCGAGGATATGATGGCACACGATGACAATATCATGATGGGTATTACAGAACTCACTCTCTACAAGCGTTCCCGCCCCTTCGCTCAAGGAGCAATGAGAATTGCGGCCTATGCCCGCACCGCAGCATCTGCCAACCGCTTCGTGGTCAAGTCTTTCAAGCGTGGGGGCAAGCGGCTTCCCCATTTAGCGGAAGACATGAGGGGCCAGGCACTCTGCAAGGCTTTTGCTCTTGAATTCAGCGCCTTGTCAGGAGAAGAGCACTCGCTTGATTTCATTGTGACAACATGCTTGAAGCGAAAGTCAGGTAAGGCTTCAAGTGACGAGTGCTTATCTCTCGAACCCTTTATCGAGGGTACTTACGTTAAGTATAACAACAACTGTGGTTACGTCAACGAAGATGACCCCGAAGACATGTTCAATCGGGCGGCCCAAGCATTCTCGCACTTCACCTTCGAACGCTCAAAAGGACACTTCCTAGTCAGCGATTTGCAGGGTGTCGGCAAGTTGCTCACAGACCCAGCCATTCACACCCTCGATCCTGAGCGATTCAAGCTGTCAGATACTAATCTTGGCAAAGAAGGATTCAAGTTCTTTTTCTCTACGCACGTATGCAACGCTCTCTGCAACAAACTAGGGCTCAAGAGTAATGCCTCAATGATTATGTCAAACAAATACGAGTTCAGGGACAACTGGCCAATTATGGACGAAACTGTCTGCTGCACAAACAAACTTTGCGGCAAGATCGTTCACCTTGCTAGTGCCAAACAAACAGATCAATTCCCAGGGTATTGGTGCGATACCTGCTTCCCTCAATTGAGCTCTTCCATTCAAAAATGGATCTGTGTCGCTCCTGGCCCGCATCACGAGTTTGACATGTCCGAATTCTTCCTTGAGTCTCAGGGAGGAAGCACGCAGCGAAGATGCCCTGAGCATCGTGAGAAAGAAGTGTCGATCATTAGGACTGCAAGGGTCTCAGAGTTTTTCGCTGATTTACAGACACGGAGTGCTTCTGATGAATCACCTGCATCGTCGAAGAAGAAGGGAGATCTAGTAGTCTCAAAAACACCGATTGGGTCTGAGACTTATAGGAAAGATGGTTCGGAGACTGTTGTCTCGGCGGGATGTGCTAGTAACATTTGGGCTAGACTAAAGAGCCTTGGGAAGAAGAAATCCACGGTCTTTAAGTAATTGGTAAGAAATGCATAATGTCGCTGATGCATAGCGTCTTTCTCTTCAACACCAAAATTAATAAATGCTGCTACAACAACAGCAGCAGTACCACACTTACAATACCATTTTGTCTTTCTTAGCGGGCGTTCTATACCACCCTCCTTTGGCTTTGCTCACGATATATGGGTTGTCAAATTGATCATAAGGACAGAGCAGGAATCTGTAAGGAATGAACTTCATGACTTAGGAAAGAACGGCAGAGATAGGGCTACAGGTTATGGAAATTGCCAGGTATCATGTGTTGGTAGGACCTGCCAGTTCAACATACGTGACACACATTTAGCATTTAGTAGTACACTTCGCTATGTCATTAATCAAATTGCATTCTATTCCCCTGAATATAAATCCTTAGGTGGAATTGCCAATTTACTAATACCTAATTATTAAAAAGGCTATAGTGTACAAAAAGGTTCTTTGGAAGAGAAAATTAGCTTGTGTCTCTCACGATTAGGAGGCCTGCAGATCAAGTGCATCACGTGAGTATGTAACTACGAAGTGCTCACTAAGTAAAGAAGCAGCTGTATCGTGTAGAACATGATGCGGAATTTAGCTATATCAAATCTACACAATAGAATAGATGTCTTATCCTTTATTTCCTCTGTACCATAGAAAAGTCGTAGTCGGACTTACTGCCTTGTCTACTAGGTACTGAATTGGCTCCATGGTACCTACTAAGAGAACCCACTAGGAGTTGGATTACTTGACAGGCGAACGGGTAGTTCAGTAATTTCACGTGAATTGTCAATGAATCCAGGGTTTAGTGTACAGCTCACTATTTACAAGCCATAGCCACCCGAAACAGAGTTAGATATTACATAAGAACGATCATGAATGGTAGACTCAAGGCTCAAACCCCCTCCTCTATTTTTATGTGAAGACTACCTTTCATGCCTTCCTAGTAAGCTTTTCTTGAGTGCGAGGCGGGGCTGCTCTCAAGCTCAAGTAAGAATGCTGCTCTAACTATCGACAGAGCTCCTGCAAATGTATATTTAGATGGACCTACTCGCCAAGTTGTCTTGCGTTGTTTGTTTAGAGAACGTGATCGATTCGGCATCAAGGACTTCTATCTCTTCTCCCAGAGATATTCTACACATTATTTATACAACCAGAAAGCAAAAGCCTCGACGCAAGTGACGAGGGTGGCAAGGCTGGATGTAACACCAACCCCTAGATCCACTCTTTTTGTCAAGACCCCTACAACAGCTCCAACACTAATACAAAAGATTGTCCCAACAAGAACAATTGTCCAAATCCCAAGCCAGGTCAACTCATTTCTAATAAAAATAACCTGCCTGCCATCTTGGAACCCTGAAGCCAGGGACCTAGCTGCGAACCTTTCATTTCTCTGTACAAAGCTCTCAGCCCCAGATAGGACACTGGGGTCACGAAAGGCTGCTGTGAGCTCATGATCTCGTCTTCTATCCGAAACCAAGACGACACAAGGGCCTTTTTGAGCCTCAAGATCAGTAGTACTGTTCTGTAGAGCGTGTGAGCAGAATCTCGGTCCCTTAATAACAAATGAGCGAATACCTCAGATAGAAGAGCTACTTCGATTACAGGATCCCAAAATATCCCACTACTGCCACACATACTGCAAGATGTACTTCTGGCGATTCGTTCGTGTTCAGCTCGAAGCTTCCTTAGTGCCATTGGCCCAGAATCGTGGGGTGAAAGCTCTAGAAGGTGTAAATACGAGGTTTCGCTGCGCTTTTGAAAGGCAAAACGCCAGTGAGTCGAAGGTGAAGTTTGTTGATCAGTATTTGATGTGTCCATTTTGCCATAACTTCTCTGTGTCCAAGGTGCTAGAGGATAAAGTATTATGGCCAAGTCGTACTACAGTATTGATCGCAAAACGTAGCAAAACGCCAGTTATATACGCCTAGTCTTCAGGTACTCTCATTCTAACACAAGTCTCTCGCACCAGCAAGCTTTCTTGTGCGGGAGTAACTTGTGCAAGAATGCCATGCGCAGAAGCGATTTGAACTTTGCAAATTGCTATGCATATTCGAGTAGTGCCAGAATTCGCATAAGAAGAAGAGACCTAGAGCTATCTGAAAGGGCGTTCCAGATAATCCTTAGTGCCTATTCAAGCATTAAGACTTGGAAAGAAGTTAGTCAAGTACCTGGTAACCCTGCACTACGCAAAGCACAGCCACCTAAACTCGTGATCTGACCTATTCGGTCTCCTACTGGTCATTGACGGCATAGCACCAGCCACAAACACGGTCGCGTTGTAGAACGCGTTTTATCTACGCGAATCTGCGCGTAAAGTGGTCCCAGCCTTTTCAATAATTGGGAGAGAGAGTCTCGCTCCTTCACGACACTGTTTTCTTCCTGTCGTGTTAGTTTCACAATTTACCCATCTTACTTCCTTGTCCTAGCCCGAAAAGCTAACGAGATTTGAGAAGACTACATCCAATCATTGAAGTCAATTTCACGTTCTTGTATCACTTGCAAACCAGTCTACGATAGGGCTCTTGTCAGACTCCTTTGCCAGCATGACTGGAATCTCCCCGGTGCGAAGGTCGGAAACTGGCTGTATGTGTCTTGCTTTCCAAATTCATATGCCATACTATCAATTAAAATGTCTCGCTTGAAACAAAGCTTACTTGGCATCCATAGATATATCACCAAGCCCAACTCCTCCCAAATATCGTCCCTGTATGATCAAGCCAAAACGACATGTTGATTCTAACCCACGCCATGTCAAGTCACAGGAGAGACCGTGTACCCCTCCGAGTTATTATGCTCTCCCTGACACGCCTTTGCGATCACTATCTGCTATGCCAAGTTCCGTGCCAAGTTCCGTGCCAAGTTCCGTGCCAAGTTCTTTGCCTTCTTTGAACACAACGCCATCTTCTGCCTACAGCTTAGGAAAGGTCCAAACGCCGAAGATATCTACGAAACTGCTCCTCCCAAATGATCTTGAACGAGGAGTGATAAAAGGATCAAATCCATTTCATAATGAGGAGGATCCTGAGAGTCTAGTCGCCGAGCATCCTCTGCGCAATCCATGGCCAGTTACACCGAAGCGCCAAATCATACGACCCTATGATTTCGATGACTTCGATGACTTCGATGACTTCGATAACTTCGATGGCTTCGATGGCTTCGATGCTTTCGACGATCGTTCCCAGGCAGAAGCCGTAGTAATTGAGAGGTCATTGATAAAGACTTCCAAACCGCAATCTACATCTCTGCGGTCCATTGTAACGGTAATTGTTCTCCTCCGCCGTTTCATCACACGTGGATTGGGCCGCTATAAATCAGGAACCAACAGAGAGAAGCACCAAGTAGCTCAAATTCTCTGTAGAGGAAAATCCTCAAACAGTTTGCCTTCCAAAAACGCGGATATCATGTAAGCATGACCCCTCTATCTTGGGCTTGTATGTGACCATTGTGCTGATCAGGATCTAGTTCGTGGTTAGGCCATAGCGAAGGGACCAGTTATAGCCCCGACTTAAGCCCCATTGACTCTCTAAAAAGTGATTCTATAGAAAATCAGTCTAGAGAGCAAAGCCTCTCACACCTGAAGAAGGAAGATACGCCCATATATTGGCCGCAACAGGTCATTCCCAGAGACTTCATTGCGTTGGCCAAACGAACCTTGAAGCATCTCCGGCCCAATGTTGCTGCAGCATTTCTCGATGTTTTTGAAGATGTGGTCAAATCATGGGTGCTCCAACATACACCATCCACCGAACTCGCAGCTAGTGATGGCGCAACTCCGTCCTTCAGTTTCACTCAAAATGACAGCGGTTCCCACCATACATCATCAAAAGGCAACAGTCAAAAGAGAAGACAAGATGAGAATGGTGAGCAGTCACCAGATCGCGGCGACAACAACCCCCGCAAGAGGCAAAAGCTACATGGTGGTCTGGACGTGGGAGAGGGCCCTAGGTGGGCCTGTCCATTCTACCAAAGGGAACCGGAACGATACTGTGTCGAGACAGAATCTGGCGATTTCAGGAAATGTGCGAAGAGCCCTGGGTTCAGTGAAGTTCATCGCGTCAAGTATGTTTATTATGTTATGATGGGGTAGCTGAAGCTAATATATTCGCCAGGGGACACATTTACAAGTGCCACTCCCCGAAGTACTGTGATCGGTGCTATGCTGTCTTTGGAACAGAGGACGAGCTCACAAGCCACCGAAGAGGCTCTCTAGCTTGTGAACTGAAAGAATCTCAACTACTCGAAGGCCTGACCAATGAGCAAACGTTGCTCTTAAAGCCTCGCGATAGAAGCAGCAAGTCCGACGAAGAACGTTGGAACGTCATATATAAGATCTGCTTCCCGAATGACGAAATAATTCCAAGTCCATGTAGTTACCCCCTCTCCATAAACATTACGGAGCTGATTTTTTTCATGAAGATTATGTCCATTACTCTGGGGAAGTCTTTAGTCTCAGAAGGGGGGTCTTAGGAATATTACAAGAAGCAGCACAGTCGCCAGACAACATCAATTTCAATCAGGTCATACAACGAGTTGAGGAGTGCTTCAATTCCCATCGGTTCACGCCAGCTGCTCGAGGGTCTACACCGCAACCACAGGGTGTTCTCACCCCATCGACGAGCAATTCATCCAGAAGTAGGTTCTCACAAGTCACGAGGCAGGAGGCTTTGCGAAATACGCCGTCAGTGTTACGGACTTCGATGCTTGTAGCTTCGGCAACCAGACCTAGTAGCCTACCATCGGGAACGGAAAGTTTCGGTAGTGAACTAGGCCCTGCACTCACGGTTGACGATTCCTCGTATCCACATTTACACATAACACACGAGTCCGACCCAAGTAGCTTTTTGGGATTTGAGCAACCTCAAACATACCCAGTCGTACATTTCAGAGGTTACACGACACCAATCGAAGATGATTTTGAACTTTACCAAGTTGATGAAGGACCCTCATCTTTGTATCATTTCGATTTCTCGCTACCCAATGATGAGAATAGTATAATGGGCATACAAGGGCACTCTAAGCAACCAAAGGCAGAGTGTGAGGACTTGGGTTGAGTACTGGCGAATATCCTACTTATCGGAGTGACGACAGCTGCCCATCATACAAGGGGCTATTCTCATAAACAAGCCGACGTGACTAGGGTCACTTGGCTGATTACTGAGCGATTTGCAGAGCATTTGCGGGATTGAACACAGATGTTGTCAAGCAGTTCCACCTCTCTTACGCTACGCATTCTGTTAGCCAACCTACCGCTCCTACTCAGCACTAATCACCCTCGGCTCAGCCAACTTGTCCTGACAGTCTGAGCAGCCTGAGCAGAATTTTGGTTTCTGTTTTCTAGCCAACTACGCCTAATCTAATCCATAGTCTCGGGTAGTAGATCGGTGGCCAGGCTGTCTAAAAGATGTGAAGTCGAGGGTTGGGAAAGAAGAGGATAAGGTGTTGATGTTTTAAGCGGGATTCCGAAGATGAATATTAAAAGGGGGCTTCCTTAAGCAGGAGGAAGCAGGCGAGGTTGTAGAAGTCAAAATACTGGATCATCGTCATACTTTACTTTGGCCGAAAAACTTGGGCTCAACTAGAATTAATAGACCATAGTATAGAGCAAATAAACACTTATACGTTGGCCTCATTCCGTAGCTCTAATCTGTATTACGATCACGGCTCAGCAGATTCTACATATCATCCTCCATACCAATAATCTTCAGCGAATCCTTCCACAAGCGCTCTTCATCACTCGGATTATAAGTCTGGTGAACATATCCAACCCCGAAAACATTATGATCATCCTCACCAGGTTTTGCCTCATCACAATTTTCCAAATACTTGCCTCCCTTTCCTTCCCAGTCTTTCCCAACTGCTGCAAGAACTGTCGTTGCAGCTCCTTGCTCAGGGTTTTTCACGACCTTGAGAAGACTCTTGTCACTCATAATCTTTTCCACAAACTCGCTACCCAAGTGTCTAGAAATATCTGTATTGATACCACCTGGGTGGAGACTTGTCGCATGGAGTCCCTTGTTGCCGTAGCGACGATCCAACTCGTTAGCCATGTAGATATTGGCAAGCTTCGAATTCGAATATGCCAGTCCGTAATGATATCCTCCTTTCTGAAAATTATAGTTGTCACTCTCGTTCAGAGCACGAGTCCGATGAGCAGAGGAAGCGACGGCAACAACTCTAGAATTAAAATTTGGAGTCGAGCTGGCAATCAAAGCAGGCTTGAGGAGTTGGAATAGGAGAAAATGACCAAGGTGGTTTGTAGCGAAGTGTAACTCGTGACCGTCCTCAGTGAGCTTAAGCTCTTCGATCCCCATGACACCAGCATTATTGACAAGTATATTGACTTTACTGTTTGACTTTGCGAGAATGCTTGCTGCTGCTGCTCGGATGCTGACGAAAGAAGCGTTGTCCATCTCTACCAGCGAAACACGGCCAGGATCTAGAATTCCAGCAAGAGAAATTTCTGCCCTCTTCAAGTCGCGAGCAGTCAAAAACAAGGTGGCACCTGTGGTAGATAAGGCTCGTGCAGTTTCGAGACCTATTCCAGAGTTTGCACCAGTGATGACCACTACTTTACCGACGAGTTCGCCTTCTAAAGACTCATCACGGATGATTTGAAGAGCTGTCGGTCTTGCATCTCCTGCGCCTTGTGGATTGGCATGGACAGCAATATACGGAGACATGTTAAAAATAACTGAGTTGCAAGTAGCTTTATAGTAATGTTGTAACGATAAAATTACCAAATTCTTGGTTGTGTTGCCTCATGAAGATTCTGGCAAGAGAGAGTTAATTGAGAGCTGCCAATTTATATAGGAAGCATAGTTCTTCCACTTGCCCCTCAGAAAGCAAATCTCTTAAACCTACACCGAAAAGACCCTATATTAGCCTAGATGTTTCCTCTCAAAGGATCACTGAATCCTCGCTGCTCTGCTGATTGGTTCGCTAAGATAAGGAAGCTAGTATTAGCAATCGTGGGCATGTTTCCATCATCTGCGGCCGCCCTCCGGCCGCAAAATGCTTGTATTGCGGCCATTGTAGTGCCGCACCTCTTCACTTTATCACCTCTTCTCAATAGTCAACTACTCGCCGTATATTCCAATCGTTGTTGTTCAGCCGGGTGTATTGGGAAATATCCTAAATCTATTACTTGCACTATGGAAACACCCAGCAGCCGCTCCAGCTTGGAGCCTGTCCGTCAAGTGTGCACTTCATGCAAGGCACGAAAGAGAAAATGTGATAAAGCAATTCCGAAATGTTCATCGTGCACGAAGTAAGCCAATTACATTCAATAATGCTTACACTAACACCATCGAATCAAGGAAGAATTTAACATGCGAATATTTAACACCAGAGCAAACCCGCAATACCGTGTCTGTATCTAATGGACTGTGGTGTAGTTTACAGGGCGAGGATGAAGGAGCGGGCATCCAGGTCATTGATCTTGCAACAATATTATTCTTAGATCCAAGCCTTCTACGATATGGTCAAGTGGAAGCCCCACAAATGGTTCCTCCTGTTCCAACACAGATACTACGTCTGCTCGGAGACATGGATGAGATTCACACCACTACATCCACATTCTTTGATCACATACATTTGTGGATGCCATTCATCTCTAAGAAACGTTTCTATGAACGCCATCTTCGGCCGTCCTGTCAACTCCAGCCGGATATTGTTCTCCTTTTACTTTGTCTCAAGCTTGCTACGACGTTACCTCCCACAGACCCGCGAAATCCTCAGACCCCTCTATATCATATCGTGAAACACTTCTATCTGGAAATTGAAGGCTCCGGCATCCTCTCCATTCAAGTGTTACAAGCCGGGGTACTCTTGGCTCTTTACGAACTTGGACATGCTATATACCCCGCAGCTTACTTGTCTATCGGGGCCTGTGCTCGTTATGCACATGCCCTCGGCATTGGTGTCAGCGGAAATTTGAACACACGAAGAGTCCTTACCATGGTCGAGGTTGAGGAGAGGAGAAGAGTTTGGTGGGCAATCGTGATCCTAGATCGGTGTGTTTCCAGCAACTTATTATAAATTTATTTATTAATCTACAATTGACAAGATACTGAAGGTAATTATAGTTTTGTAAGTATTGGCAGCCCCGGAAGGCCCTTCGCGACGGCAGATCCTAAATTAGATGACTTCTTACCAACGGATGACGCATTGTGGGACCAGGGGGTAAGTCGAAAACCCCCGAAATATTTTCGGTGTGTTGATGAATATTATAGATTGTCAGATCTGATGAATCTTTTACATTATCATCCCCAATGACTGGACATATGAGCAGTTTTGCCTTGTTGTGTCAAGCCGCAAGGTTACTAGGCCAAGTTCTATACTATGTCTCTGGCGATTCTGCCATCCACGATGATGTGTGGATGCAATTAGATAGAACCCTTCAATCAATGCTCACTGCTTCATTGGAGGTCGAGACGCCAGACACTGATCAAATTACCTTTATTTACAGGTTTGGGCCTTCCTATTCCCCTTTCAACATATTTAACTCCTGACCATAGCGCTCTTACTGCTCTGTATACACCATGGATTTCCCCAGCTAGTATAAAAACGGTAGAGGATGGTCGCTCTCTAAGAGCGAGAGCTGTAATGCAACAAATCTCCGAGACGATTGCTTCAAACCTAGTTGTGAAACAGTGTTTCTCAGGTCGTAACCTAGAAGATATGTCACCGTGGGGTGTTTATATGGCTTATCGTGTTTGTGTGTTCCACATAAGTTCCGGTCAGGAAGATCCCGCCTCACTCGAGGTGCTAAATGGCCTAAAAGAGGGATTTCGTGCCATAGATGTCAGGTGGAATGCCGCAGGTATAATTCATTATTCCTAACAGACCTTCTAGTCACTAATCACTGTTGTAGGTGTCTATCTTCAACTTCTCGAGGCACGAGAAGTTATGGGTATCTTATGATCAAAATGTTGATTTTGTAGTTATCCTTGTATTGAAGTCAATATTGTATCCATATGTCAGTATTTTACATGAGTCAACATTGAGATACTCCAAAACCACCGAAAAAAAGCAGTCTCGCCCAAAGTAATGTATGATTGGATTCGAGCCTCTTTGGTAGCGCTTCGGATGTTTCTCATTGACTATTCAATTTATAGTTGTTTTTCTATATCTTGTAACGAATTGCATGTTGGTGAGTATTTGCTGGAAACTTTCATAGTCCTAGTGAGTGCAGACTTTCGTTGTGCAGGTTTATAACAAAGCTGCCCACTACGATTATACCTGATTCAAGAGTTGCAAGAGACAAACGTGCCTTATCCGCAAGAAAGAGGCACATATGGTGTAAGGCTATTAAGGGGGCTGTCTTTTATCATATTGCGTAGGCTTCGTAACCATTTTCAATTTGACTGTGATATTGAGTTGTGTCGATGTGATTGGGAGGGGTTTTACTATAGATGGGGAGTTAAAATTGGATATTGGAACTGCGACTGGGGGGGTTTCCTGCGAACAGAAGGTTTATGTTGGCTGTGTAAGTTATCAACATACGTGGTTTTGAACCAACAGCTTTTTGAAATGTGACCACCACTGCGAGAGAATATATCAACACAACGTTGTAAATCAAATTATCTCAAGAACAAAGTAGCCCTATCAATTCGCTGCAAAGGATAGGATGAGGGAACTAAAAATTGCCTCAAGTAACAAGAGAATCAAAATCAATCATGTAGAATCATCTACCAGGAGATGTGTTTTGTCCTAATCCAATATAATTTGAGTATCATTAACAACCGAGACAGTTGGGCCTCAAGTGGCATCAGTATCACTTTTATATAGTCGCGTATGGTTCAAGGTATTTGCTAACACGAGTATCACAAGATCGAATCCTATATCTACTGTTTCATGTTATTGGGTTTCCACTGTACTTGTTCAATTATTAGGTTCTCTCACATCAGTGAAGGATGCATCATGTTGTATTTTCTACCCTAGTGGTGGGGTTACTGTAACCTCACCTACACTTGAGCTCTCTCTTCCTTTCCTTAGCGACTGGTTTATCGAAAAAATACTATGAGTAATTATCCGGCAAAGAGCCTACGATCTATTACCTTTAGCTAGACGTGACATCAGCAGTCGTGATAGATGACGGTTTCACAAATTCGAAACAGCATGTCGCAGAACAATAGATCGAGGGTCTACTGGAAGTATTAAATGTGATATGGGAAAGCATTTCTTGAATTTAGAGTTATGTTCCATGTTCGGCGTGATGCCGTAAGACAACTCAGCTGAAGGTTGTACACATATGGCATATTTTTATGTCCACCATATCCCGCAGATTAATTCTCTACACAGTAAAACGACTTGTCCTTAATCTCAGAAAGAAAGAAGCACTAAGGGTCTAGAGAGGGTATTGCTACCATGCCACTTTCACCACGCCTCTCGAGTCATTGCAATGAAGCCACAAGTATGTTAGGCTTTGTTTCTTTTAAAATCCAGACGCCCCCTAAACCATGTTCAATAACACACCATCTCAAAGCCGATTAAGCTTACACCTCCGACACACCCGCAAGTGGCAAGTCGAACAATCCCGAATAAACTCAGGCATAATCTGATAGCACATCTCGCATTCAAATCTTCCTCGGAGGCTTCGGAAATGAGGATGTACGCAATTATGGCGTCTCTCAAGTTCAACAGCCATACGGTTGATCTCTTCTTGTTGGATAGGCTCTGGTGGAGCAGGAGCAGGAGCTCCAAACGGTCGAGGTTGAAGAGCTGCGTTTTGGCGTTCAGCACGAACCACCTCCTCGGCGCGAGCCAGGAGGCGTATTTCTTCCCATTGCGGGCATTCGCAGTTCTTCCAGGTTGCGGCACACACGTAACAAAATTGGGTTCGGCAAAGACAACTAAAGTTGTCTGTCAGCAAGTATTGGAAGAGTCCGAAACAAGAGAGAAGACAAACGTTATATGGTAACAGCCATGAGTGAGCTCGATAGTTCTGCCACATCTAGGGCACCGCATCCAACCTTCTTGATCGGCAAGAGCTCGTAGAGCTTGACCAGCTTCATCTTCCGGGCAGTCTCCTTCGTGTGCAGCATTTTTGCAAATTGTACAAGTCCGCGTTTCGCATCTCTCGCACAGAAGTGACTCGGCGCCCTCCCGCGGTGGTAGAAAGATTGAGCACTCTCTATTGCAGCAGTATACGCGATTGGTTGTGCCGATCTCGATCCGCTTTGCGTGGTATGTTGCGACCATTTCAGGTGTCAAAATATCATCGACAAGATCAATGGAGATTGCTTGCTGGCAGCAACGTGGTGGGAATAGTCCTTCATCAATGAACGAGCGTTGGAAGAGGTCCATGACACAGCCAGTACAGTAGTGATGGTTGCGGTTGCAGGGCAGTGTAACTACCATGCGATCTTCAAATTGTTCCAGGCAAAGTACGCATTGCAATGATCGTACAGGCTCCTCAGCTGCTTCAACCTCAGTAGCAACCTCAGTAACAGCCTCAGTAACAACCTCAGTAGTAACATCAGCAGGTACCTCAGCAGCTGTTGTAAAGGATTCGGCATCTTCGTCATTTCCACGCCCAACCACATCAGCAACAGCGCGATCCCGAAGTATATTCAACCGAGCTGCCCATTCAACACTCGCCATACGCAATGCAATCTCTTCGTCGGTCTTCGTATCATCCAAATCCCTGGACGCTTCCCAGATAGCTGCTTCTTGGAGGTAATCGGATAGGCGAAGCTCAGCAATGAGAAGTGCATCCAAAGGGTCAGTGACGTTCATTAGCTCATGCAAATCGACTTCTGCCATGTTGCTCTTCACCACGTTGTAATTGTTGTGCAGGATTATTTTCTTGATGAATGAACGTCAGGAGGTGTGCTCTGTCCAGCTTGGTGGTGCGTTTGAAGGAGTGAATTCGCGTAGCATGCCAAAGTAGGACTGTGATAAATATATGCAGGAAGCCGCTAGAAAAGCGTTTGGCTAGTGATATCAGGGGTATTTAGATAGCATGCGAGGCTGTGAGCTTCTAAACTTGCAACAGCGAACGGAATATTACAGGATAATAACGTTGCGACCGTAAGACATGGAAATAATACAAGCTTTATCACTTTACTTCGCTCAAACTTCAAACGAACACTTAGCACAACAACAGCAGGTTCGAGGAACAAGTATGTATGTGCAGAAATATTTCAACTGTACACTACGTGGAGAACACCGTGGCTTATTGACCAACCTCTTAGATAATTCCTCTTGACGAAGTTTCCAGCTCTTAGGACACTCCAAACAAAACCATGATCTGCATACTGGGTACCTATACTCTGCATACCTATTACAAAAGTAGCAGTATGGGAGCTCCGCCTGTTCTACATGATGGTTGTATACCTCTAGCATACGTCTAGGAGGTCGGTTATTCGCTACGATAGGGTGATGAGGGATCAAGTATTAGTTCATCAGGGAATGAGGTCAACCTACCTCAATGCCCTAGTGCCAGCTAATCAAGAAACTCACGGCTTGCGATCCAAGAGCGCACACAGCCGTGTTTGCTGTAGACATTCACCTGCTTCCTTCTTGCTAAAGGGATACCGTGACCTCGTTGTTTCGTTGGGTCGTTATCCATCTCAGAATTGTCTGGGATATCTAGCACTGGGGTCTTGTACGCAGCACCTCCCTTCTCTTCGCGATATCGGAGAACTATGGGCAGGAGCATCTATTCTGTTTTCATGATTTCAAACAGAGAAAGAAAATTGATGGCCACATACACATCTTTGTTCCACTTTACATTCAATGCAGGTTTGTTGCTGCAGCTAATACAGAGAGCAATATTGTAATGGAGATCTTTAATGTGGACGAACTTACCGTATTCATTCCTGTCGCAATATCAGCTAAAATGAAGCCCGTTAGATTGGTTGGAGTAGTGGCAACCTGTCTCACGTTCCTTCCTAGAATTCTCAGTCCTCACAAGCCCCATTTCAGTTCTGAGATAAACACCCACCATATATCCCCGACCTGCCAACCACAGACCATAAAGAGGAAAGTTGCGAACGAGTCTTGCACAATACTCTCTTTGCCAAAAGTTACACAACTCCTTCATAGTGGCATATTGGTATAGGCCGCTGCTCCAAATAGTCCCTCGCCTCAAACTTAACCAGTCTAAGCTATACAGCGATGAGCTAGACATTGAATCCACTTATATTTCTTACCAACCCTATTATCACCCATCAATCTATCTAGGTTCCCCTTCATCATCATCCCACCTTCGATCTACGGGATTAAGATGTACGCGCTATCTGCGGTGCAGATACACGGTACGTAAAGAACCAGCTCTGCCTACGGCCTTGAGGAGCTGCCTGGTGGGAGCGCCGGGAACCTTGAATGGTTATGTGGTTGGTATGAAATTATCAGAAACCCTACTAATAAAATCGTCGGTATGAAGATTTATTGCATACATAATTTGATAAGCACATATAATTACTAATATAAATAATAACTACTATCTACGGAAGCACCTCTTTTTGCATCTTTCTTTCATACCTATGGTGGCTATTATTTTTATTAATATACCGTAATACGACACGACATTATATGCTTATGAGTAACATTATGTAAGAAAAGGAGCTTACGAAAGTTTATTCCTTACGACTACGCTTAAAGTGGTTCATCTCGACATACCTCGATTTCAAAGGTAGCTGATGTAAGTGTAAGTTGTAAATGAACAACTCTAAGACCCTTGCTTGAGGGACTTCACGCATGAGATTCCAACCTAACTCTAATCTCCACTCAGATCTCGAGGATATTTCCTTTCAACAACAAGCAAAGCCCTTTCTCGAAGAGCAATACGAACAAAGCAAAGAATAATATAATATGAATAAAACAAAGGACAACTCACTTCCGAGCCCGCCCCTGAACACGACAGCATTCCCGGACTCCCGGTTCAACTACCGAGGCAAAGAAAGCATGATGGCCACTGCCCCAGAGTCACACGAGCACACGCCTCTGAATTCCATACCGCCTCAATCTCCTCAACTCCGTGACGACACGTCCTACACATATTTGAGATGTTGATCCAGCCTCCGGCGGCACTGTCGCATTTCGTGGCGGCTCATCTCCCTCACAATAATGCATCATCGTGACCCCCCACTGACCAGGCATGTCGGCCACTCCGGCTCATCTCCGGCCCATCGGTAATGCCCATTCCCATTCCGACCTCACTTCCCATGATCACGAACTTCAAGGCTCTCCCTTCCACCAACCCTCAAAATACTTGCCGCTTCAACACCGTAATTTCCTCAGCCCTGAATCGAAGACTCATCGAACACACCAAGAACTCCGAGCCACCACCCACTTATTATTTCGCTTAATTGTCTAAAGTGTCGAGGTTAGGTAAGTTAATAGGAGAGTGGGGAGCGGTGTGGTAATAGAAACATGCTCGTGGGGGCTCGACGTCTCGTGCTCGTTCCTGGATCGGAGCTGGACTGGGCGGTTAGGTGAATAGCCGCTGAAAAGTTGGGCTTGGGTTACTTAGGATGGGAATTTGCCGGACTGATCGGTCTTGTCGGCCCGGAAAGAAAACAAAAGAACTCTAAGATTGGTAATGATGGGAACGATGAGGTAAAAGGGTGGGTTGAGATGATTAGGGAAGGATATGTGGTGTTGATGTTGTTGAGGTAGAGGGAGTTGAGACACTGAAGGAGTGACAGCTGAGTTACGATACTCTTGTCCCGCAATTGGTGCGGAACATGCTCTAAATCATGCAGGGACGAACGCCACAAGTGTCAAGGGTAAGGCACTTCTGTTCGCCACTTTACACTTAACTCACTTGCTGATCTGAGTCCTGGTTGACTTGCTCAGAATAGCTTGGGCATGTCAAAGAGTCAAGGCTGCAAGACAAGGTCTCAACCTTCAAGGCTTTTGACGAACGGAAGTCTCAAATAGGAAATCCTCAATATCATGAACAATCCCATGGCCTGATCCATGAACATCTTGATCACGGACTTGCACCTCCACCACTCACCGACATCTGTTTCTTCCAAGAATCCGTCAGAATCCTCATGCCACCCCAAAACAACAGCAGAAACCAGATCGGGGCGCACATCGCGGCAAGCACGCCTCTTTTGTATATCCTGTTGAATTGCGGGTTCCCGTTCTTGAACCCTTCCCCGCTATTGCCCGCACTTTATTCAACGGTCAACTAATAGTTGGAAATCCACAAAGTTGAGAACTGACAAACTCGAAGCACTCCAGTTCAAGTGTCGGGTTTCAAGCCTCATAAGTGGGGATACTTTTTCCTACCACAAGTTGAAAGCCGAAATTCAACCCAAACTAGCTTTCAAGCTCACGCGTTTGGACGCCTTAAACCCACTGGTTTCCGAGTATAGCAGTTGATGTTGGTGACCCCTCCATGCAACAAGATAACCGCTATCCGCCACTTCCAACCCTATGAGAAGGCCCTTGAACCTTCTCAACATCAAGACTCAGCATCTAATCATCAAGTCATCAATGTCAAGTTACACAAAATAGCAAACGAACCCCGCTTTCCTCACTAGTTCGATTCATTTAACTACTAATTGCGTGTTGCATAACGACACGCAAGAAAGACATCATGTACGACCCTGAAACTCTAAATACGTAGTAAGCACCTTGTCCCCTCTCCACTCCTTTTAGAGTTTAAGCGACCTGAGGTTGGCAGCTTGCCAATTCCATGTCCATTTAATCAACTCTCATACTCATGGTATGTAAAAGCGCAGTGACCTCATACCTACCATTACACCTGTCCCCTCCCCCCCCCGATAGATCTTGCTCTCCCCCCGTCTTTAATACAGATCGCGATTTCCTACATGAAATAATCTGGGAATAAACCCCGATGGCAACACTTCATGAAGATCTTCAGAGATCGTCCTTCCATGGTGAATTGTGAAGGGGGTGCGGGAAGCTCAGACCGAGTCATGTTCCTGCATCCCACCCTCCTGCATCCGCTTTCAACCTAACGTGTCTTCGACCTTCATACAGTAGTTAGCTCGTCTGATGAGCCCGTGTTTGCGCTGCATTTTGATTAACGTCTCTTGTTCGTTGATGGTAATTGATTAATATCATTTCGCGCCTAAGCAGAGGTCAGGGGTGAAAGTCAATTCGGTTGTGAATTCGGCAATCTTTTAATTGTATCACATGTGTAATAGTTATAATGTAGATTTGAAATGATCTCGAGAATCGAGATGTCGCTCATCTATTATACTAAAGAACAAAGAGTTGCAGCTATCAAGCGTACCCTGCCTTTCCACAGCTTCACAGCCATGTACTGCAGACTAGCACTCCGTTTCAAACCCAGTATTGTCTGTCCAGAGCGGTCGGCAATAATAGCCAGAAAAAAGCTGGTTCATCCAGTACATAAATACAAATGGAAGGGCAATAAACAAGGTCAAAGCAAAGCAATCTATAGACACCCGCAACTGCCTTCCATTACGCCCCTGCTAAAGCATAACTCCTCATTTGAATAATAAACAAGGAAATAGAAAATAAACGACGAACTTTTTGTTTTTGACTTTGAAAAGGAATCCAAGGAAATGAAGCACCAAGCGATACCGCCAGGGAGGAATATACTCGAGGATCGTGTCGTGCATTCGAAGTCGAGTGTATTTTCATGTACGCACTCGCTCGCTCATGTCGTGTCGTAATTCGCAATTCTATCCGGCCCAAGTCTTCGCCCAATCAATCTATCCGGGGTATAGTCTCTTAGCTCATTACGAATTATAACTCCACCCAATGCATTTTTATGAAAAAGGACGCCTATTTATGCGATGAAAGGAAAGACTTTAGAAGGCTATACAGCTCGAGTGCTGAGAAATTCGTGTTGTGTTATCGGTCTGGAGCTTTGAATGATGAAAGCTTCAAGCACGTGTAAAACTTCACATCATCCCTTCTTCGCCGATGCCTGGGAGGCCAGCAACATTGACGCCTAGACCACCGAGGCCCGTTGCCGCAAGGTGATTATTGAGCTTAAGCTCTGGATTACAAGGAGGCGAATGCTGCTTGTGCTGTCATATTGTCAGCCGAGGTTCCGGGAGAATCGGGTAGAATGCTTACGTATTTCAGGCCGTTGAGATTCTTGTATCTCTTGCCACAAACCTCACACTTGTAAGGTTTCTCCTTTTCCATACCGAGAGTTCCCGGGTATGGCGTGGATGTTTCTGGATTGACGATTGAGAATGTACCATCGCCGTTTTCGTGTAGTTGTTGGGTTTGGTGACCGTGGGTCTTGTGGTACCTGCATTTGTTAGCCGCTTATTGTTTTGATAGCGTAAAGATACGTACTTGAGCCCGTTTTGGTTCTTATATGCCTTTTCACAACCAATAACAGGACATCTGAACGGTTTGTGCTCTTCAGCAGCGGCCATCATCATTGCCGCTGTTGGATTCCCCATTCCTTGCATTGCCATCATTTGCTGCTGTTGACGGTAGAGTCTCATCAGGTTGTTGTCTTGGCCGAAGTTGTTCTGATCCACGTTTTGACCCAAGTTAAACTGCGCAAATTGCTGTTGCATTGCTCTATTGTTGTTAAAACCACCATTGGGGCTATATAATCGCTTTGCGGGCTCATCAATGCAAAGATCTAGGCCGAGCGCAGAAGGATCGAAACCAAAGGGAAAGTTCATGTTAGCCATTTGCATGTTCATATTTAGAGCATTCATTGGCATGTTAGTCATATTCGAGAAATCGTCATCATCTCCTGCAGGAGTGCCAGGGACGGATGCTTCTGGAGAGAAGGTGGCTTGGGATTGCTGTACGGGTTGAGCGCTGAGCGTAGGAGTGTTTACTGAAGAGACCGTTGGGTTGTTCTGGAAACCAAAGCCAGATGTGGCAGGGGTAGGTGGCTGGGAAGTACGAAGTCCCTGGTGTTGCATACTGCCAGAGTTAAGGTGTAATTGTGGCCTTGGCTGTTGGCCAAACAGCGATTGTTGCGCTGCTTGAACAGGCTGGGACTTTTGTTGAACTGGGGTCTCAGGAGCGCTATCCATTGGCCCTATTGCATCGTCCATCTCCATATCTTCTACGCCGTCCATTTCTGTATCCGGTACGGGCTGGACATTCTTCTGAACCGGAGTTGAGGGCTGCGATTGTTGCTGCTGCTGCCTCATGAGCTGAATCCCGCCCACACTTGCTCCACCCTGGGGCATTTGTAAGCCTGATGGTCGTGGAGGCTGCACTTGGAGGTTTTGTTGCTGAGCTTGCTGTTGCACTGCAGAAGCAGCTTGAGCGGCAATAGCGGCCTTACTGTTCGGCGTCGAATTCTCTCGTGCTCGCGCAGCAGCTGTAGCAGTTCGGAGTGATTGCGGGGTTTGCTGAGCATGGCTCTCCTCATAATGCTGTAATAGATCGTGTAGTGTTGGCAACGTTTGACCACAACATGCAAAATCTTTCATAAAATTTGCCTCTAACTTCGGTAGATAGGATGAAGAGTGGTAGGAGGGGGATTGGTAGGGAAATGGTGATGTGCCAGCCATAATTATACTATTTCGATCTGTTAGTGTTCGAAAAGAGCGGTGGCGCTAGAAACATCATCGGAAAACGACACCCATTATCTAGCAATTAAGTAGATAATAATGTGTCTGAACAAGGTGCGACAAGACTTACTCATCTCTAATCCAACTTCCTACAGAAACGCCTCCCCAGCTCATGCCTTGTACCAAACTCCCTGCCAAACTCTCACGTCTTTGTCTCGCCTCTTGATTTCGATTTGGGTTGTTCATCGAGATTGGCTTTGCTCCTGCAAAGGAGTCCTGCCGTGATCTACCCATACCCATACTGGAATCAAAAGCGGTGCCACTCATCATGGCCGATGTCCGCGTATCGCTATCGAGGAAATTCGTGGTGGTCTTTTTGGTGCCTTGTGATGAAGGAGACGAAGACGAGTTTCGTGTTGGTGTTGCGATATCTATAGGAGTGGTCATAGGCATGTTATAGGGATCGCTTTCGATGTCCGGCGTCAAAGGTTGGAGCGATGCAGGAGAAGAAGAGTTGGAGTCCTGTAGTAGCTCGCTTTCAAGTTGAGGTGTAGGGGCGGCGACTTTGGCTACCGGCGACAGCCAATCTACTAGTACCGATCCGATAGTCATCACAATTCCCAGGCTCCGCTTTTCTGAGGTGCGTCGTGAGTCGCGGCCAGAAGAAACAATTACAAAGTATACTACACCATACAAGAATGAAAGAGGTGTTGTGACTTGTGAGTAAATTCACGGTGTCAGACTTGCTAGAAACCTAAGGTTCTTGGATGTTTGGGAACACTGGCTGTGGTGTGTCGGTGTTTGACTTAATAACTCTCTCCCCACGGTTATGCAAGATGAGAGCAGAGGAACGGTGAGATGGTGGGAGGAGGGTAGCACAAGGTCTAATAGTTAGGGAGCGGTGAGTTATATCTACGAGAGCGGCGGCAAGGAGGAGGTCTGTTCGGATCTGGCTCTCATTATAAACAAGAGGTGATCCTTTTTGCTCTGTCAGGTCTACGGTGCTTCTTCGCTCTTGGGCTGCCAGGTTCAACGTGGAAGCACGTCTTCCATGCCACCTTCTGGCCCAGGTGCCGGCTAGACGGAGAGAGGTTAGCATCGGTATGGAGGGAGGGTGCGAGGAGGCCAGCAGCATTGCAACAATTACTCCAAGGACTCATGGCGAGGGAGATTCAGGGTTCAGGCGCTGGGCTGGAGAACGGGTGCCCTTACCTCCTTCAGTAACAGACGCCCAGCTGTGGCCGCTTGTGGTCCTCTCTCCCAGTGGACGAGGTCTCCGCTGTTCTTGCACTCGAGGCCCGTGGCGGAAGTCTATTGTTACACCTCGACTCATGCAGCTGCCAGTCAATTGCAAGCGAGAGCCTTGTCCTTGGCTCGGATGCCTGTCGCTGGCCGCTAGAAACCATGTTCACGATCAAGATCAAGCCGCATGTCCACGTCTTACAACTGGCTAAAACAGTGACGAATCGGCTGAGTGGCTGGCGACGCAAACCGGAGGACAATACATAACCTAAATGCTGAATGGTTGAATGAAGCGAGTCGAGTTCAAGTGTTTATTGTTCCGTTGTCACTATCATTAAACAAAGACCATTCTGTACTTGTTCTGTCTTGGGGGTTACACTTATCCGTCATGGTGTAGCCATGACATCAACGACAAGCAAGCACCACTGATTACAGATGTCGAAAACTGCAGCGAGCAGCATCAAACCAGGTTGTCTGTAATTTGCAACGGACGACGGTTGCCTTCACATGGCGAACTTAAGGCAATAAAGCCACGATTACTGTGCATACTCGAAGTGGTTCAACGGCCATTGAACATTTCCACCTGAGGACACCCGTCTCTGACTGGCTTGATACATTTTAAGACACCAGGCTTGAATGGTCTAAAATCAAATAGAAACATTCCCAATACTTCATTTGCTATCCATTAGAGGTAATCTTGCCTGTTCCATATTCTAGCTAGCTTCCAAGCAGACTTATAATTCGTTCAAGGATGAATACCAAATCCTCTACTTAGTCCAGCAACCATGATCTTCGCCTTCAAAAAGTGCGGAGAAGCCTCTGTCACTCGAGGAGATGCTCAGCTCTGCCAGTCGCTCCGAATGCTCGATACATATTAACCAAGGATGCGAGAGCTATCTCGATCCACTCTCACCCAATGACCACAATCCTGTCCCTTGCACACTCGTGAAGGTTGCAAGAACATGTGTTTATAGAAATCTACTTCGTCGCAGCCATATCAATTGTCAATTCTCCAGATCTGAACCTTACTAGATTAGGTAACATGTCTTCAAATCCATATATTCTATTGGTCGATTGGCCTCTCTCCATAGAATATACTAGAAGCAGAGTTACAATTGTTACGCCGAGCAGGAAGTAGATCGAAACTGATAAAACATGTGCTATCTCCGTTGCATCTGCACAACCATCACAAACGGCTGGACTCTCGATTTGATAAGAATAAAATGAGACCACTGCATCTTCCCCTGCAACTCCAGGTTCCGACCCCATACTCACCATCCGACAATTTCCCCCGTCCTCTCAAGAAAATATAGGGGAAACCCGATCACATAAGTACCTTCAGGGTCGTGACTGACGACCGTATAAAGGCTGAACGATAAAAAAGCGGAAGGCGTCTGCTAGCATAAACAGTGTAGTTCGGCGACAACAGGAGATGCTTCGGCATCCTTACACTGGCGTGTGTATGGCTGCCGGAGTTAAAAAATGGGCTTGTCATGCCACATTTTTGATCGGTGACATCAGCATTGAGGGTTTTGCTGCACAGTAGCTTATTACGATCCAGGTGCGAATGACAGAACCGTACGAGTTTATGTATATCCGGGGACCTGACAAAGCTTTTCGGGATTTGAAAAGCCTATGTTGAGATCCCGTTCATGATATAACCAAACTCACTGCCAATTTCTTAAGCTTCATTCCACATTCGCATTACATTCATATTGTGTGACCTTACAACAACAATCTTGCATAGACCCCTAGAGGTTTCTGCGAGAGTTTTAGCAGAGAAAGCACAATCAAGGTTTTTGAGAACGACTTTCGCAGTTAATTGAGCGCCAAAATCTTTAAATCCCTGCCATCGACCACACGAGAGCAAGCCACAATCAACAACACAGCTTGTACGACACCAATTAATCCGCGATGAAGATTCTCACCAAGGAAGAGGAAGAAGCCCATTACAATGCCACCTTGAAAGGGGGTATTAATGGTGGAATACTTGGTCTTGTAGTGGTACGTGCCTTTTCATCTGGGAGTTCAGGCGGGGTGGTGCTTTGGCAGCATTTCAAATGCTTCCAAACTGCTTCAAGCTTCAACACACTTGCCAATGGGTATTTCAAAGCTCCTCCACCATCAGTAGAGGCTCCACCTACCCTTGAATCCTCCATTCTCTTCTGCCCATATCTTGATCTATTAAAATACTAACAATCTATTTATCTAGGGCGGAGCAGCAGTCTACGCCTCTCACAAACGCTTCCCCAACTTCCGCTCCCTTACTCTTCCCCTAAAAACCTTCCTCGTCACTTCCTCTGGTACTTTCACTGCAATCGTAAACGCCGACCGCGCATCCCGAAATTATGAAGCTTCCCGTGATCCAGCACGTCAATACCGCGATCGCGCCACAAAGGATCTCGAAGCCATAAAAGCAAACGAAACCGCTTTCCAGAAATTCAAAGAATGGGGTAGAGAAAACAGATATCCAATTGTTACCGCTTCATGGGTTGCAAGCTTAGGGATAGCTTTGGGGTTGGTTGGGCGAAATCCGTATTTGACGAAAGCGCAGAAACTGGTGCAGGCAAGAGTCTACGCACAGGGGTTGACACTGGCAATTTTGATCGCGACGGCGGCTTTTGAGGTGGGGGATGCGAACAAGGGGAGAGGCAGATGGGAGACGGTTATGGTGCTTGATCCGGATGACCCTGAGCATAAGCATATGATTGAGAAGAAGATACACCATGAAGCTTATCAGGGAGAGGATTTGTGGCGTGGTATGTTCTCCCCCCCCTCACCCTTCTCTCTATTCACTCTCCCTTTCATCCTAAAACATAATACTAATATATGGTAGACATGGTAGCATCCGAAGAGCGCAAAATCGCCGCCCGCAAGAACGCAGTGAAAGAACAAGAGAAGTCAGACATAGCATCTCGCCAACACGACAAACGTACAGAATGAAAAGAGACGGATGTGAGGAAGCGTACCGTTGCGAAGAGGGTGAAGATAGAGAGTTTTAAGGAGAGGCGTATAGGTGATGATTCGAGAGTTGCTGGGAAATGATAATTTTACCTTTGGGGTGGAGGTAGAGCATACCAACGACCAACGAAAGCAGAAGCGTGTGATTGTGTATATAAATAGGGAGTTTGGGCTCGGACAGGGGGCTATTTTGATGAGGGTCAAGAATCATCTCTCACTGTGAATATTACAAAAAGGCGAGCGTTTCCATAGGTTTCGAGCAAGGCATAATAGAACGAATTCTTTACTCTTATATATTAAGGTACTTTATACAATTCTCTCTCATATAAAATCATAACTCATAAATGCATGTCATCTTTCGCTCGCTTTGACAACAAGAATCTCCCCAGTCCCAGCACCCTAAACAAAACCAGCGAAATCCTCCTTTAAACATCAATCGAGAAATGGCTAATCTGGCTGTAATACGCATGAACCGCCAACTCTAAAACTTGCACATCTCCAAATACCTCGCCGCCATCAAAGCCTCCTACGACTACAAGTCTACTATCGTGTAACACCGCCCCGTGATAACCTCTTGGTTTTGGTGGCTGTCCGTAGATCTTTCGCTTGTCCCAGACCATGGTCACGAGGTTTAGGAGGAGGACTTCATTGGAGTATTCTACTCCGTCGTGGCCGCCTATGACGAAGAGGTAGGATCCTACTATCGTTGCTGTATGGGATAGTCGTGGGTATGAAATAGGGATATGGACCGGAGAGAAGAGAAGGGTTTCTACGTCGAAGACCCAAACATCTCTAAAGCATTCTCCGCCGTCTGAACCTCCAAATATAATCAGTTTGCTTCCCACCATATTTGCCGTATGGTAACCTCTGGCCTTTGGTTTTGTCTTGTCTTCCACAGACCCGGACGAGGGCGCTGAGATCAATTTCCAAGACATTTTGTTCGTATCTGCAACATCCAGTCTCCAGACATCGTTCAGAGCTCGAACTCCATCCCCACCCCCAAAAACGTATATCCCGTTCCGATATAAACAAGCAGTATGTGCCCTTCGTTTACTCGGTTGCCTATCCCCTCCAATTTTCGGCTTGCTCCATCGGAAATTGACGGTATCCAGAACGTACACGTCATTGTAATAAGCAGGGCCATCTCCACCACCAAACACAATCAATTTCTTTCCCACTGCTGTACAGGTCATTGCTCTCAATGGTACTGGGATCTCCCCGCAGACGAAAGGACACGAGAAGTAAAATGCATCTGCGTCTAAAACGTATAGTTCGTTAAAACAGCTTCTCGAATCACATCCTCCAAACACATATATATTCGACCCAATCAGTGTTGTAGTATGTGCTCGTAAAGAGGTATGGGACGATCCCGAAACTGGTGCGCGCGACCAATACATGCCGCTTGCAGGAGCAGGCTGAACATCTGGCGCAGTTTTCGGGTCGGGGAGAGGAGGGAATGGAATATGAGGGCCACGGGGGGGACGCTGAGCTGGCGTTACAGTTCGGGCAGGTGCTGGTGAAGATTGACCTTCAGGCTTTGGTTTTGCCGCGATTGCGGAGGTGGATCTCAGATTTGTTGGCCTTGTTGCGGCAGAGCTAGATGTCGGAGCTGGGGTGTTCGATACTGGAGGTGATAGAGGATTTTCGGGTTTTGGTGTTGCCCTTCCGCCGGAATGAGAGGCGGGTGATTTTACAGATCTTGGAGAATCTGACTGCGACTCCCGTTGAGACAATGATTGAGAACGTTGACGCAAGGACAACTCTGAAGCCTTCTTCCTTCTATCTTGGCTTTTCGTAGACAAGTGACCAGGCGTGTGACTCCGTGTTGGAGCATGGTGTTCTCGTGGTAACTCGGAGTCTTCTGGGATATCGGGAGGTCGCGTGTCAGACGGAGAAAGCTGAATGATCTTCTGGGAACGAACGAGTTTGCTGGTCTTCAAGGAGGGTGTGTGCCGGCTGCTTTTGTCAGACTTTTGAGAATCAGCCATTGTGTATGCGCCTTGTGTTCCTTATCATGTGCTTCTGCCCTCGCATTGTCTGCTAGAAATTCTCGTTGTGAGAGGGGAGGTCAGGAGAAATCGCTGTGGCTGATCTGGGGGAAGTGAAGCGTCGCATGAAGGTGGTCGTTTCCCCCTGGCACTATTAGTTTCAAGCGATCTGCAGGGCCGCCCGCAGCATCATCTTAGCTTCAGCGATAGGGTTGATCTGGACTATGTTCATGACGTTAAAGGGTAGATGTTCTCAAAGCTGTTCAGAACTTTCTTTTCCTGGGATTGATATATGACATATATATTGCGGGGAAATGGTAATTGTAAATGTGCTTTGCATAGCCAGGGTCACAAAGTACAAGGTCCATCAAAAGGAAGGAAAGCTTGAAGGCAAGCCACACATGAAATTAAAGCATGGGAGTTTGTTCCGAATTGTGGCTAGGACGTCAGCAACGCTAAGATAAGCGAAATATTTTCTTATCGTTTGAGGGGTTTGCAAGCTTTGATAGCTTCGAATTGACAGTCACAACACCAGTCAATTTGGTCGTAATACCCTCACAGCCTTTCACCATGGCGGATGCAACTCCTCTTACGCAGGAGATCGATACACCTATCAATGCATTTATAGACAAGATACAATTTGAGGGAGCCGAATCTGCAAAGCTAAATGATTCGGAGGTCCATGCCGAAGAACAGGTTGCACAGAATGGCATAGGGCCCGCTGGAATGGCAGAAGAGATTCCCAGTACTCTTACGCCTGAGAAATCCCTCAAGCGGTCAAGAGAGGAGGATCAATTAGAACCAGCACATCCTCCACAGCTCACTCTGTCCGAGGATTCACCAGTGACAAAGGCGGAGAAGGTTGAACGAAATGGCGTAAACGCTGCAGCTTCAACTTCGGACAAACCTCCAGCAAAAAAAGTCAGGCTTGAAGATTCAGGCGGTATACTTGCCGACAAGGTTACTAGGGAACCTACAAATACTGATACTAGAGAGAAAGTAAATGGCATCGCACTGGTCAAAGCGGAGTAAGTCCGTCACTGTTTCTCTATACTAAAGTCAATTGGATGTCTTTCGTTGGGCCATTTCAAAATATCATTGATTCTGACTATCACAAGCGGCCATTGCTAATTATTCTAGATATCTCATTGATACCTTCAAGCGCCCACTACCCAACCCCTCAAAACATGACAATGAATACGAAACACAAATATCCGGCGAACATAGTAAGACGCTCTCGAAGAAAGGTCAGAAGGGCCAAAATAAGAATCGCGAATTTGGGTCATGGTATGATAAAATTAGACTGTGCAATACACTAGCAACTTCTCCCGAATTTTCCCCAAAGCCTTGCAAGTTTGGTGACAAATGCAAGTGCACTCACGATTTGAGAAAATATCTCAAGGAAGGAAAGAGGGAAGATCTGAAGACATTTAATGGTAAATGTCCAGTGTTTGAGCAATACGGAACATGCTATGCCGGCTGGAAATGTCGATTTGTTTCTAGTCACTCGAATGAGATCGAAAGGGAGGACGGTCGTAAAGAACTGGTCTTGATTGAAAAAGAGAATGCAGATGTTCTTCTCGACGAGGAAGATGAGAACCGAATTGGAGTCGTCAATGTTGCTAGTACACAAGACAAGCTGGATTTGGCTAGAAAGAGGTTCAAGACGGAAAAGGCGGATCAATATAATAAGTGGCTTGAACAGGATATCAAGGATATGGAGAAATTCTACCACGCGAAGAAGGATATGCCGCAGGAAGAAAAGGAAGCAATCCGAGCACAGTACACAGAACCTCCTTTTCTACCCTCTGAAAAACGGAGGATATATTTCGGCCCGGAAACACCAATGCTCGCTCCCCTCACAACTCAGGGAAACCTACCATTTCGAAGACTCTGCGTCGAATTTGGGGCACAATTGACTTATTCCGAAATGGCTATGGCTCTTCCAATAATTCAGGGGCAAAAGGGCGAATGGGCACTCATGAAAGCACACCATACCGAGATCCAAACCCCAAATTTCTCACCAAAATCTACTGAATCTGTTGTCCAAGGCTATGACAACTCAAAGGACTTAAGATTTGGAGTACAAATCTCAGCAAATAAACCTTGGATGGCGTTGAGAGCTGCTGAGGTCCTAAGTAAGCTTGTACCACATCTTCGAGTCATCGACCTGAATTGTGGGTGCCCAATTGATCTTGTCTGTCGAACAGGGGCAGGCTCTTCACTCCTTGACACTCCTTCAAAATTGGAGAAGATGATTCGAGGAATGAATGCCGTATCTGGAGAAGTACCAATTACCGCAAAAATCAGAATGGGTACAAAAGATAAAGATCCAACAGCCACCAAGACGATTCAACGTTTGGCATTTGGCGGGTTTGAGTCAGGTCAGAGACACGGAGCTCCAGGTTGTGCAGCCATTACATTACATGGTCGCAGCAAGCAGCAAAGATATACCAAGACTGCAGATTGGTCCTACATTGCAGAGTGTGCTGCACTGGTAGAATCATATAACAAGAAGAAGGATGAACTGACAGACACTGTCCGAGAGCCGGATGAACGTACTCTTGCAAACTCGAAAGACGGCAGAATGTATTTCATGGGCAACGGTGACTGTTACTCACATGTCCATTACCTTGATCACATCGAAAATGCCAGAGTTGACTCCGTAATGGTTGCGAGAGGTGCACTTGTCAAGCCTTGGATCTTTGAAGAAATTGAAAAGGGACAATATGTCGACAAGAGCGCCACCGAAAGACTTCAATATGTTGAAAAGTTCGTGAAATATGGACTGGAAGCTTGGGGTTCGGATGAGGTTGGTGTTGGACAGACTCGCAGGTTCCTTCTAGAATGGTTGAGCTTTGCTCATCGATACGTTCCGGTCGGCATTCTCGATCACCTCCCACCTAGTCTTCAAGATAGACCACCTGCATACCGTGGCCGAAATGACTTGGAAACACTTCTGGCTAGTGACAACTACCTAGATTGGATGAAGATCTCGTATGTATAGTTACTTGGATTGTCAAAACTCACCTGCTAACATATCCATAGTGAAATGTACCTCGGCCCTGCACATAAAGACTTCAAATTTGTTCCAAAGCACAAGTCAAATAGTTATGAGATCGAGGCTGAAGGATAATCCACGAAATATGATAGCAGGCAGCAACCCTTTTCATTGGTGTGTCGATTGATGAGTAGGTTGAATATGGCATTGGGAGGTCAGATTGCATTACGGTGGCTGCATGAGAAATACAGTAAATTAGATGCATAGTAAATATTAAACATAAACGATGATTCTAACAGATACCCTTCCGCACTCATTGAGACAAAGTCTTCGTGCTTCGTATCTCAAAAATTTGACATGCTGTTTCCAGTTGCCAAAGTCTCTTAGGGTCAGGATATCCTCCCTCCTTTTCCTCCAGGCCTTAGTATTATTTTAACTGTATAATTTTAATTGAACCCTTCAATTTCATAGTGAGCTTCACAAGAGAAATGTTGGACTGTGAAGAAGTTGATAACACGTGATGAATATTCATATAGGTATTATCACGTGCAAAAATTTCGATCAGCTGCAGAATACGCTAACTGGGAAACCTTGGAAGTGTCTGGGTGTGGCCATGACGTTGCAAGCTCACAGCTCGCGAGCGCTACCTAAAATCACACACAACTTCCACGCAACTTGGCTTTCTCCCCTGAACACAAAGTTTCCGTCTTACGATTGTGACGTACGCTTTCTAGAAGACACCTTTCTTTTTGTGAGTACTTGAATGCCTTTACGCCTTTCTGCAGAAGCATCGGCAAGCACTGAAGCTCCAGTCGCCTTGTTGCCCATCAACTGATCACATTTAAATAGGACACGATCCGACGCTGCACTCTCTACCCTAATAACAATCCCCGAAATTCTTGACCATGACACTCTACTACAGCTTGGTAAGTTGAAATACCACGATCTTGGCCCTCTCGACATACTCTTTGGCTGTACCTTTGTGCTTCGTAGCACGAGAGCACGCACAGTGCTTGCATCTTGTATGAACATAGCTAACAATAAATGATACAGGTCTTCCTCCTCCTAGTGGCAGAGATGGCGCTCTTCATGCTGCTCATCGTACCCCTCCCATTCACAATCCGCAGGAAGATGTTCACCTTCATGTACGCTCCCCAACCTCCTCGCCAGGAACCTCCGCTCACAACTATTACAGAAGCGAAAGCCCGCTAGTAGCAAAATTACAATATGGAATGAAGATAACTTTTATCTTCATCTTGATCCTCTTCATCGATAGCGTCAATCGCGTATATCGTGTTCAGCTTGAGCTTGCCGAATCAAACAAGAAGCAGGGCGGGTATATATCACAAGGATCCAGTTTCCATATACATGAATTAACAGATAGCAGAACCGTTGTCATGGGCCACGAGCGCATGGAAGTCCAAGCCCGAAAATTCTATTCTCAACGCAATATGTACCTTTGCGGCTTCACACTTTTCCTCTCTCTGATCCTTAACCGCACATATACAATGATCCTCGATGTCCTCCGCCTGGAAGAGAAGGTTAAGGCATATGAGGGTGACAAGGCCGTTGGCGGAAAAGAGAGCGAGAAGCTTGCCAACGCTGGTAATGCTGGAGAGATCGGCAAGCTGAAGAAGCAATTGGCTGAGAAGGAGCGCGATATTGAAATTTTGAAAAAGCAGTGTGAGGGTTTAAGCCGGGAGTACAACAGATTGGGCGATGAGAAGAGCCCTGTTGACTCTACCCCAAAGAAGGATAGGTAGATCGTTGGCCAAACATCTATAACGACAAGTTATCCTAACGACTCCTGAGATTTAGAGCAGTAAGGATCTGCGCATGAAAAGTGGTGTTGTTTTTCATGGCAATGAGGAGATTTCAGAAATCCGCTGGTGAGGAGTGTTGAATGGAGCGTATTTGCGGCTGGAGCAGGTAGTATGGGGTATGAGGGAAAATCGTCTTAAGGCGTATACGGATATGATTATTGTCACACTATACGTATATTGCGGCACACGAATCGATGTTTCTTAGTCCGGATTGTGTGTCCTGTTTTGACAGTCAAGAACAGCCTCGACCTGGGGAAGGGAGGATTATTGGTAGGGATAATCCCCATCTTCCAAATCTGCCATCATTTCCAGATTTAAACCAACGGACATCAGAATCGTATTGTAAACCATTCGCTAGCATTTCGTCGCTTACTACCAAATGTAAAATATCCTTGATTCCGCTAAATTCAATTTCAAATCAGCGCGGCTCTTAAAATTACTATCCTCCGTTTCCTATGCCAATGTATATCACGAACAAATCATTCTTGGCCACCTTAGTACCATTACCACCACCTAGACTCAGAACTATAGCAAACGTTTTAGGTTCTCCACCCTCATTCCCAAATCAACAGTTTCTACCGCTGCATTTATCCTCACTCTCTTTCTCACCCTCTCCTCTTCAAGGTCATCCTCCTTAACGCTCCTCTCGCCAACGCTACTGCTTCCCCCTCCATCTCCATTCCAACCTTCTCCACCTCGCATACTTCCTCCACTCACGCTTGCAGCTACAGAAGTTCCTCTCATATAATGAGTCATCAAGTGCTCAAGTTGATGGAGTTCCATTGTTGTGAAGGGAAAGAGGGCATCGTCAGCAGATGCTAGAGATAGACTATCGAAGGATGAACGGAGGCATGGAGAGGGAAACCGTAGGATCGGAAATGTCCCTAGTGAGAGAGGACAAGGTATAACTTGAAGTTGGAGAGATTCTGGGTCAATATTAGTGAGTCCATTTTTGTAGTGCGGGAGGTAAAAACCTTTCGAATAATACGAGACGCGGAAAATAACAAACGGGTAATCCCCGCCTGCCTTGGTTGTGGTTTTCGAGAATACCGGCTCTCCTCTGGCTCTCCTCTGGCTCTCCTCTTCTCCTGGTGTGCGTCTTTTCACTAACTCGGTTTCCTGCAAGCACGGGGGGTTGAAAATGAAGGAGGCATACAAAGTAGTATAGCCCTCCTATAAAAGGCTTCATCGCTGTTTCGAACATGTTGATGTTTCTAGAAGCTAGGAACTTTCCAGCTCACCTAACGCCTTGCTGCCCCGTGTACCGTACAATATACACTATGCCTTTATCTCAACCTTTCTAACTTTCTCAAGGTATACAGCGAGTAGTCGATATTGATTGGTATTGATTCCATTGGTGTCTTCAATTATATTAGTATAAATGTTGAAATACGGTTTAGTTGGACTCGCTAATCCTTAATTCTTCAAACTGAAACCCTATCTTTCAACACTCCCCCTCCCCTCACCCCCCACACCCCTCCACCTTCGCCCATTCCGCACAGATGATGTCAGCCTCAACTCTATTAACAGCAATCACCACTTTGTCCTGCGTTCCATACCATTGGTATATGAAGGCCGAAAAAGATTTTATGTTGAGGTTCCGGCTCGTAGATGGGGTAATGTATTTCCATACCGATATCGTTGCAGTTTACTTATATACGTAGATTGTAAGGCTAGAGTAGGAAGATATAAAGGCATCGTGCCCGGTACATTCTGTTGTAGGTTGGCTGGAAGTGAGGATTTGTGTGGAGAGGCTCGGTTGGAAGGAATGAGTTGCCATTCTAAGAGCTGTTAGTGGTTTTGAAGGCTAACTTGAGATTTGGTGTGGTTTCTAAAGGATACTTGTATGTTACGCCTCTTGGTTTGTTTTCAAGTTGAAGATGACAGAATTTCGAATTGAAAAGACCTAAATAACCGCTAGTCGAACAGTTGAAGAAGTTGAGTAATTGAACAAGGTGGATTTGAGGTCTGAGGAGGGATTTAATACGGTGTTTGTTTCTGTGGGATCAAAAGATATGAGTAAGTGGCGCAAGGGAGAGGAAATTTTATAATGGATTTATGCGTTAGTGGAAGTTATGTATTCGGCGAGATCGGGTTAAAACTAGGATAGCGTTACCAGCACAAAATACGTAAATTAAGGGTGAAAATCCTCGTTCAAGTTCAGTTATTTTGAAATAATCTCGATATATTGTCGTTGTCCTGAACCTTTTTGGAGATAACGATCCATGTGGTACTAAGTACGCAAAGTTTGTCAGCCAGTAGGCAACTTTAATAGTTGAAACATGAAAGCTAGCAGGATTGGTCCAGTAACCACGAGTTAGGAAGGTAGAAATTGAAGTCGAACGATACCCGCCGCAAGTTGTGGTTAGCTCTAAGATAGGGGTGCCAATTGTTGGCGGCATCGAATGCATTCACAGCCTATATGTCTAGGCAGAAGGTTTCTCGGATCTTGCTGTAAAATCTTGGCTATGATCTAAACTGCCATCGCCAATTAATTTAAATAGCATTTTTAATACCTTTCGGTGTTCTTGATACTATCTTAATTTTCAAATGGTGCTTTCAATTTTCTAGGGATAAAACAAACTTCGCTTCAAATCCCTCTCCGCTCCCAACTCCACATTTATATGGTACCTATGCTTTCACCTAAATTATAAGAACGGTGATAGACGTTCTAAAATATACTGTCATAAGTACCTTATCTGTTCCATTTTTACCTGTGTGTTCATAGGAAATCATATCTTATTCGCTCCATATTTTCTTAAGGCAGTGGAATTCAAATTCCATCTTTGCTGTGCCCATGTGCAAATAACTTATCACCTTTCCTTTTTCTTCTACTTTCTCAATCAAGAACAATTGTGCCCTTACCTAGATTATCCTCCGTCAAATCAGCAATAACCTTGCCTATGATTTTTCTTGCCTTCTTCCGCTTAGGTTCTGCACATCCAATGTCATTCTCTCCCATGTATTCTTGCTTGATCTTCTTGAATCCTAAAAATTCTACAAGTTGTCTCTTTCCTACTGGGCTTAGGGCTTCAATTCTGCTCTTGAGTTCTGGATCTGGAAGTTCGACTAGCGTGGGTGCAGTAGTTTCAGTCCCGCGGGGGTCGGAGGGGAGAATTCGGAGGGTTTGGAGAGCTTCTATAGAAGAGTCAATGATCCGATATAAAAGAAGAGATGGAGTGAGTATTTACTCTCGGAACGATACTTAAACACGAAAACGGCTCTGGGGAAGTCCTCGCCATCTATGGGTTCCGTGTCAAGAACAGAATATTTAACGTCCCTATCCTCTTCCACCTCCTTACTGAGCCTGCACATTGTATCATCAACCTAAACTTTTCTTGCTCAATTTCAGGGCATTCACTTACACAGTGCCGTGGCTCTTCGCCTCCTCGACCAAGCTCTTCTCATGGAACTTCTGCGAATAGTCCAATTCATAATTAGGCGTGTTCTCCCTCTCTTCCACTCGAGTGATTATAGTTATTCGGTGAACCTCAACGACAATCTCCCCCACACGCTCTATCTTTTCTTTATGTCCTTTAATCTCTAGTGTAGGAAGTTTTTCGTCCGCTAGTATGCACATTAGTAACCATGAATTCCAAAGGGATTTCAGAGTGACGGAATACTCACTTCGTTCAATCTCAGTAAAGTGCATCGTTCTAACCTTAAATCCACCATGCGGCAAATCCACAACCGGACCCTCAACATAGTCCTCCCAACTCCCACTCAAAAACTGGTCCATCGTAAGCAGCGGCTCCCGAATCCACATCCCATCCACAAACACCCTAAAAGCCAAACCATCGCAATCCAACTTGTATGGCCCTTCCACACATAGATTGACGGCAAAGGCTTGACCTGTGGTAGAAGGGATATAACATGTTCTCGTAACGGCGTGTTGGTGTTTGGTTATCGAGGCGGTAGTGAAGGTGAGTAGTTCATTGGGGAAGGGATATTCAGTGAGAGGGGTGATGAGGGCAGAGTTGGTGGGGATGGTGTTGATTGTTACTGTTACACCTGGGAGCGAGGGAAGAATTGCCATAATGTGTAGTATGTGCTTGGGTAATATTGTGGTGATACAAGATAGTTGATAAATAGTATAGGTGTAGTGCTGAAGAATAGATGAAGTAGGGAAAATGGAAGAAGAGCAGGCGGGGTAAAAAGAGGGGTAAGTGGGAAGGGAAAGATTGAGATGAGGAAGAAATATCAGAAGATAACACTAGTGACTAAAGTGAATTAAAAGGGAAGAAGGCCTTTCAATCTCATGATGTCGCGAAGTGAATCTCACCAGGCGTTCCACCTTCCATTTGACATTGTACAGGAGGGCCTTGAACCTCATCTTCTGTTGAACGAAATCATCATCTAGCGATATACAGATACAATTACCCCATTCCATAATACGTTTCGTGTTCTTTTAGAAGTTGAAGTTGCGGTATGAAGTAGGCAAGTTCATCCGGGGTACTGGGGTAAATGCCAAGATACCAGAAAGGGGCTTAAGCGATGCCGGTAATTCAAAACCTCGGGATTTCTACAGTAGGCAAGAAGGATGTTCATCGTTAAGAAAGCATTCATGAAGTTTCTAATTCAGCTCTCATATCTGGAGAATTATCTGATGATGTAGACAAATATTACTTGCATCAATGAGACTTCATGCCAAAACTCAAGTCTGAACCTGCCTCGAGATAGCGAAAGACTACCACTACATTCTCGCACTGCGAAAGTGCTTTTCTCAGTGCAGAACACAATGCCAACCCAATGTCCGGTGCCTCTTATGCCGAGGAAGCCTCTCTATTGCTCCAAACTTATTCATTTCGCAGAGCCAGGTTCCGCAGATGTATCCCGATAATCCCCTTGACCTTCCAATATTCCCAATCTGAGAGTTCCATAAACGAGCCCTTGAGTTTTAAGACCCCAAAATATCCACTAATTATCATCGCCATCTTCAACAATTGGTAAATGGTAATTTACTGGTGCGAAAGACTCTTTATCGTTCCTTGTTAAGTCCACCATCTTTATGTCTTCGCCTTCGGTTCGAAAAGCCTTGACAGTTCCATGACTCGCACTACTCTTTATTTCTGATCCCTGTTGCCCAATAGAAGCATTTTTCCAAGCTGGGTGGAGGAGGTGAGTGGAGCTGTCAGGTCGAAAACTACCTGTTCTGCGTGAAGCCGGGACATGTTTCTTTATCTTATTGTTCTTCAATTGACGAGCGGTTTGTGCGGCTCTAGCCATGCCAAGAAAGAAACCACGCTTCTGATTTGCGGACTTATTCAAGTCCATATCATCATCAATGTCACCATCTTGTGAGACAGTCGTCAAATCAATCGTCTCCCGAGCCTTTCGTCTTGGGCTATTTGTGGATTCTTGTCGAAGAGCAGACTCAAAAGTGGAAGGCTTAGCCGGTGTTTTGCTAACAGCGCCCCGATCGATCTTTGGGGAAGATATATGGATTGAAGATGGTGTAGCATGAGAAGGTACTCTACTCCTAGTATTTTTCGCAGAACTTTGTTGAAGAGGGGTGGTCTCAGCACAGGAGTTCTCAGTGGCGTTTTGCGTAGGTCCACTATTAGCCTTCAAGATTGAAGTAATATGTTTAGAAGCGGAAGGAAGACTTCCCGCAAGCCTTTTGCTGGATGGGAGTGACTTATGCGAACCAGAAATAGATTTTGTAGAGGTAAAATTTCGGAAGTTCTGTGTTAAGATTGAGTTAGCAAAAGTAAGGTGCGTAGAGATACTAAAGTAGAGTACCCGGTCGGCCTGCGAAAGCTCCTCCTTTTTCTTCTTCTCATAAGCAGCTATGAGCTCGTTCACTAAACTGTCAATGTCGAGAAAATCTTCAGGCCCTGGTGATGTAGTTGCTACTACGCCATGATCCATAGTTGCAGATCCTGGCGATAATGTGATAGAACTTTCTTCATCAGAATCCGAAAGAACTATAATATTTTTAAAAGGGAATCCAGGATTTGGTTTTGGGGGGGTAGAATTGGGATGTTGCAAGGCTCCTATCGAATTTTAAATAAATTATTGTATCATCCGCGAGTAGCTCCAACAAGACTCTCACCTTTCAAGCTGTAGTCAAAAACGAATACAGCCATTGGATACTCGTCAATTTCCTTGATTTCCCAGATAGTTTGTGGATGTGCATCCTCGACTTCCCCCAGTCTAGTCTCTCTTTAGCATTTATCGCGAGTGATAGGAGTACGTAACATACCCAATCATATGGGGCTGGGAATTAGCAGTACCTATATCAGAGCTAATGATAGCACTTAAAGCAATTCTACGAACATCTTCCGCCTTGGACTCCTCTGTGGGTAAGTATACCCCGGCCCGATATACCTCCACAATGATCCTGCCATTCCAAAAAGTAGAATCGGAGCAAGTAAGAGAGTCTTCTAGGGTCAGATCGATAACGTTTCTTTCTAGATCTACGTAGAGTTAAGCCCTTTATTGAGACATGATTTTAAATGTATAACTTACTCTTGAGCGGGCGGTGGCATTTCAGCTTTCGTTTGAAAAGCTTACCCCCAACCCGGTCTTCAACTCCATCCACAATTAGTGTCATGTTAGAACGGCTCTTCTCGTACTGTGTTTTACGAAGTAACCGACTAAGGAGGGCCTTGCCATTAACCTTCACCTTCATTACGAGAGCGCTGAAGTCCATAGTAAACGGATCATGGACTCGAAGGCTAATCTCGAATCTATCACCTTCCGTAAATTCGATCTTCTTGGCCACTGTTTTGACTAAAAGAAAATTTGCATATAGAGAGCGAATGTTATTGCGGCGCTCCCTGATGGAGGAACCGTTGACGCATATCTGTACTTCGAGACCGGGGATGCTTGGGATGACGGCCATTTTTGTCTCTCCTTCGAACTAGGTTGCCTACAGGATGAAAAATTAACCCCAGGTTTGCTACACAATGATGAGGTGGTGTAAAGTGAATTCGAGAAACAGCTTTAGTATTAGACTGTCTGTCATAAGAAAAAAGAGGGAAGGAAAGAAAGATAAGAGATGTCCATGTTAAAAGAAGAGGAGCTTACACGGTTGTGATGACAACTTTTTGGCTGGCCGTTAAAGTGTGGAGCATCTGCGAGGAAGATCAAGGGAAGTAGAAACCAACGGAGGTAAGGACGAGATGTTAGCGGAAAGAATAACATTAAATGTTAACCGAGGTCAGGTGATACAAAATCAATATTACCTCTTTTATAAAAAATAAATTATACTGAAGACAATCTATCTAGCCATCCTTTATGCTCTAACATTATATCCAAAGGCTACAACAAGATGTAATATATACCGACTGTAAAGTGTTTTAGCTCTATCAAGTACCAGAGACAGGAGCTATGAAAATGTATATTTGAACCATTCCCCCACCCATCTACGATTGCAACATTCCTCCACGCACTTACCAAAAACCCTATCGGGAGATGTTGGTTAGATTTTCCTAACTATAGTTCAATTTCCCAAGTGAAATTTGATCTGGCTGCTTCTCAGCTTCCGTGATAGACATAAAGATGACAACTGTTATAGGGATATACAAGTTAGAAGAAGCAGCGTTCGCTTAAGCATTTCTGGCATCCAATCAGTGAGTCTTATTCTGGGGATACTTCAAAATATGTCTGATTGTCTATGCTCGGATCCGTACTTGAACTTGAAACTTACCATAGACTCTTCCTCTATATCTCCAAGAGCTTGGTGCTGTCTGTCTCCATGTCTTTCAGCCCATAAGATCACACTGAATTCCCAGGTTGGCACCAAAGAGATATTCATCTATGATTGGTGATCGACGGAATATTTTGGGAGAAATCACAGATACCTCACTAGCTTTGCAATCGTGGTTTGCATCAGTCCTAACAGCTAGATCTTTAAATTTTTCATCGGTAACCTTGACCTTTGTAAATGAAAACTTCTATACGCCTTTCTGGGCATATTTCCAAGCGATGTCATAGCCACAAATCGACTTTTCGTAATTGGAGGCTCAAGATGGATCATCCCGACGGCGATCACTCGTAACGAGCGTGATACTCTCACACAGGTAGCTTTGGTGTGTAAGTTTGTCGGTTTTCATTAGCATAAGTTTCCACCTTTTCTAAACCTCTGCCAAGAGGTCTATTGAAACTTCGGGGTTAGTCATAACTTACAGTATTTACATGCATTGAGTTGGTCTCACGCATTGGAAAAGTGTTTTGGAAATTCTGTCCCCCAAACCTTAGGCGCAAGTATAAGTCTTACGCATCCTTTGAAAAATATGTAAAGCAAATTCTCTCCTTCCATATATTTCACACAGAATTCCTTATCCGAGCTCTCTCTTGGTTGCTATATTGCTAGCTCTCGAATTATTCCTATTGTTCTAAGGTATTTTGTACTAGTCCAGTCCCTACATGGTGAAAAACTATTTCTGTCTACACCGTTGCACTTCTCGACAATCTTGGCAGATGTACCAAGCCTAGGTCATTAACTAGCTATTTTAAAGATTGAAGATGAAAAATCGCTTGTATAGTATCGTATAATTTAGCTTGATCTTTAGGGCTTTATCGTGCGCCTGTAGGCCTTTAGTTGTCAACTTATCTACAATTTCTAGTATGTTTGGACAGCACTCTGAATCATGCCACACATTGGCCTTTTATCTTCTTTAACTAGTCTACTAATTCCGAATATACATTTACGTTCTTAAGTTTTGATTCGTCGACCAAGATCTGGGCCACAAGGCTTAGGATATTTGAGGACCGGTCACTGTGTGGGAAACTCGCCACGATAGTAGTCAGGCAGTAGTAGCGATAGTAAGTTGGCGAGACTGAAGGCTAGTTATAGAGAAACGCCGCTAGCTATTAAGATCATTGTACTAAAGTCATGATATTATGATTATGTTTTGTCAAATGTAAGTTTCCACGATGGAAATGGCCTCGAGAAGCCAAGCACAGAAGGCGTGCCACATCATGTGATCTGAACTGAATTAAAACTTCCAGGCTTCATTCTGGGACCTATCAAAGATCTTCAAACGATGCTTCATGTCATATTTACAGGATAGTAATACGCTTCACCTGAACTTAGAAATCCGTAATTTTCTCGTTTTCACCAAAGTTGCACATCCATCTGGCCTACACCACAACAATTGCTGCACTTTCGATTCCGAGTAGGTCAAAGTCTTACAAGTTGCAATCACACTTAGGATTCTCTAATAGTATGCCCCGTAGCTGATATGAAACTACTCATCACTCTAACACACTCCGAATCTCAATGAACACTTTTGACAGAAATTACAAGTGAACAACTTGTTGCACCATGCCGCGAATGAAACATTTCCTCCCTTATCTGAAGAGTGACATCACTATTTGATGCAGGCCCTTTTAGATATCCTTCAAAGCTATGATTCGCTTTCTGGACTGCGGAAGGCGTCTTACATTCCACGGCTTGGTGATTCTGCGGTCTTAAAAACGAGGAGTCGCCCTGTTAGCCGAGACATTTACCCCTCATGAGAAGACTGTCTCAACGGGTGTCTTTCATCCTAGCATCTTCAAAGAAGGCTGTCATCTACATCCAATTATCTACTCAGGGAACCTCGTGCATTGGAACAGCATAGCTCCTACGGCACTTGAGATTACTCACTAAAAAATCCCCGATTCTTCATGTTTTGTCTCCAAAAATAAGAATACTCAGCGCTAATACTGACATCCGGCACATCTTTCCTCGTATCCGCAAACTCAGGAGGACAGCAATTGGGTATATGCTGTTTGTATTGGCGCTGGCGGGAGGCTGGCTGCCATGCGGCCCCGATGATGGGGAAATCGGCCAGACGGTCGAGGACATGAGGCCTTTGAGACCGACATGCGCATCACGCAACAAGGTTCCCAAAACGCTATGGTCACACCCATCAATCAAGAACTTTGACATTGTCGCGAGTAACAGTGAAACTGTCCTACAATTGTCCTCCGGAGAGCCTCCGCTTTAGTAATACGAACACCGGGAGAGATAATGAAGTAGAACATACACTCAAGTAGGGAGTTTCCGGTGTTCAGTCCTGAAATGGTATTATAATTTATTATTGCATTGATATTGTTCTTGCACCTAACGAAATAGTCCTGAAAAATTAGCGACCAACCTTCAGCTGCTCGACTTCACCGTTATACCATCTTCCCCTAGGTCACTCTCCAAGTATTCTTAAGACATTTCCCTCAAGTATTGCCTCATTCAGCTTTACCGGGATTCTTCCTTCCGTTAATCTCAAACATTGCCATCTTTGTCTCCTTGACTCGTTCCTCCATCTCCGCCGTAGTAATCATAATTGTTCCTATAAGTGTCAAATCACCCCCCACGTGGCACAGAGAGCGTCTAGTCAACAAATCCGGAACGTAATTCCAATGAGGGCATTGTGCTAGCGGAACTTAATCTTGGCACTTTTTCGTCCACGTCTGTTCTATACAGCGGCATGTTTCATATCTTGAGCAGGGTTCTGTGCAAATCTTGCCTCCTTTATAGTCCGGTTGCAGCTCTTATTCCCAGACAGACTTGGTTGGCTCAGGGATGCCAAAGATAGAGAGGAAGATAAAACAGTTGTTCCACAACATCGAATACGAGGATTTGATGTCTGGACTTAACTCCTCAAACGATTTGAATTTATTCATAGATGCTGCAAATCACCGTGACCAATCATTTACCACCAGTATTCACACTTCCACACATGGTTACATTCACGGAAAATGCCTCCTTCAAAACAATAAAATGTCTTACAAGCATTACAATCATTACGGTCATTAGGCTTATTTGATACGGAACTTACGTACGTCTAGAAGCGGTCTATTCCAGTTGTCAATGGAAATTAATTGTTAATTTTTAGGCGTTGAAGATATTAACCTGCCAAAATTAACCTATTGTCAAGTTCCACTCAACCTAAAGTTATGGGCTCTCCCGCTCTCGTCACTTGTGACGAGAGCTTGTTGAGCCAGGTTTACATTCGTCCCCAGCATCCAACCCACCTATTCACACGATTTGAAGATATCAGGGGGAAGTGTTTCTAAAAGGAAGGTCAAAATTTTTAGTTGCAAATTGCACCATTGAACATATTAAACACGCGTTGATTTTAGCTTGATGCTAGTTAAGTACTTAGTCTGTGTGATTGTGTGGAATAGTAATTATCATAGCTTAATATCAAACTCAATATGTGGAAGTTGTATTTACACTTCAATGTATCAGAGTTCATTTCTTCTACGTGTTCTCTATTGAATAGACATCTGAGTTTCCAGATCCTTCCTCATGCCCAAGCACCCTTCATCCCACCTTCCATCCTAACCTACTTCTCCCAGTCCTCCATTCTCACCCTCCTTTGCACTCTCCATTCAAAAATCATCATCCCCCCACCCAGCCCTATTACTCCCTCCCCCCTCTACACCACCATAATAATCCCCAATTATTACCACCAAACAAGAGCACATTTTCTAATATCTTATTATACTATTAGCAATGCAGACCACTCCACATCGACTTCCTAATATAATCCAGACACGCGATTCTAAAACCAGCGTGAGTGTCGCAAGAGTGCGCTAGGGTTCCGCATGAGCAGCGGTAGAGGGAAAAGAGGAAGTGTGTTAGTGTACATCTTGCTTGTTTGATTCTCACCTTTTAGATCCAGGAGGAGTCGAACATGGGATAAGAAGGTCTGAGTTCCTTGTGCAGGAGTTACTGAAGGGATTGTATTGCGCGGAGGGTTTTCTGATTTTTGAATAATCAACTCAATCCTATAAAATATAAACTCCTCGGTTATAAGAGGGGAAGGAACTCAAATCCCAACCATAGTAATTTCTTCACAGCCTCTCCATTCCAATAGTATTCTCCAGCCTACAATATCTACCTTCGCCCTGCTTCTACAAATGTCCCCAAAGCATTTCCTCGCCCCACTTGTTGAGAGCATTTTGTATCTGGAGATCCGGACACTGCCCACTACAACCGGGCTGCGCTGCAGGACCAAGCATGAGCACAGTAGAGGCGTAGATAATTTGAGCGGATGAAAGTTGCGAGCTGGCACATTTTATGGCTGTAGTTGCTTTGAGACGAAGTGCTTAGCGAGGAGGACTTGTTCGCTTCCAAAAATAAATGAAATCCCCAAGTGCGGAAGAAGACCAAAAATTCGCATAAATATTATATATGTCTAAAGTTCAAACGAGAAATCCGGCAAGCTTCGAAGCATACTGCAGTGGAAGGCAAGCGATTTAAATCCAAACAGTAAGACATCTCTTCGTAGCGGTTAATAACACCAACTTGATCAGCTGCAAATCATCAGCAATTGCTCAGGTAGTACTTAGTGAATGAGCAAGTGCCCATAGATAATTTTTGACTTGATTCATCATTAAAGACTCGCCTATCTTGTCATATTACTGTCGGTAGCATTGTATCAAACCTTACGATTCCCTAGGACTTCACGCAAACTAAATCCTTTAATTTTGCTACAAACACTGCCACAGAAGCGTTGAAGCCGCTCCTACCACTGCGCACATTAGTCTTCAAGATGTGTCAACAAACCCTTTATATCTATCCCTCTGCTAACACGCCTGGCACTTAGCACACCTCGTTTCCCCTCTATGCCAAGCAAGGTACGACCTTCGCGATCAACTGCCGTAACTATTAAGTAGTGGAAATGGGATGCAATATGTTTTGGTCAATTTAGAGGGGCTGCTAGATACTAGAGGAGAGGGAGGTTTCATTTGGGGTATGAAGAAGACAGAAGGAAGAGACGGAGAGAGAAGAATTATGCGCTTGGCTCGTACTACCACAGCCCAAAGGGGAAGAGTAACGGTGTCACAACAATGTATAGTAGCACAATATTTGTTCTTGGGACAGCGCATAAGGTAACAAAAAGAATAAATATTCCGTCAAAGACCGGCTGCGCCTATGTCAAAACGCCTGTGTGCCAAGGGGGTATCTTATCTTAAGTAATTTCCAACCAACCACCAAGCCGATCACCAAACCTCCCGGAGCTAACGAATGCTGAAGTATGTATGTGTACCAAGAATGCCCACTAAGTATGCTCAAACTAAATAACAGCCACAATATACCAATAAATATAAAACGCCATAATTTCCTCGAAAGTGTTAAGTTATAAGTGTCGTGTGCTGGGTCGTGCAAGCCACAATTTGTGCATGTGCTGTACTTCCTCTGTTCCCAACTATTTTTGTGTTGTAATTGCTGATGGGCTTAAGGTTCGATTGAGAGATTTGCAAAGGATGAGCCATTCATACAGTGATGCTGATATTCTTCCTCGTCTCCGCCTCGTCCACGTGGAAGCCAAATACCAATCTGAATAGATCTTTCAAAAAGGCATATCTTCCACTTTTCATCATCCACCCTACGCTCTTCGCAACATCCGCTGCGTTCGCTTTCCTGCCAACCGAAGGCAACGAATTTGCACTCCTAAAAGTGGGATCGCTCAATACTAGGTTTCGATATTGTGTGAGTAGTTGTGCATGTGCGGGTAATGCGCCAAATGCACCAGAAGAAAGGCTCTTCACGAAATTCTGCAGGGCTGGCGGTTCGGATTTACTTGGCGTAGACGAGGTAGGTGTTGTTCGAGAGAAACCGACATTCATAGCGGCCTTTAGTATAAGAATTTTTAGTCGGGTGAGGTTCACATCCTCAACATTCGTCGAGGTAATCGTACTCGAGGATTTCGCGCTTCCTTGGGAGTACCCAGAAAGTGATGAGGTAGCACTCGACCATCTAGCATTTGAAGCACGACTTCCTTCGGTGCCAAGGACTAATATATTCGGAATATTTGGTGAGCTCTCTTCCGGCGAGATAGGGGTATCCTCAAACTCAGTTGTTGGAGTTTCAGGCATGTATTGGAATTGGTTGTGAATTGGGTCGGGATTTTCGGGAAGACTGGGGAGGCTGTTGCTCTTCGAATGAGAGTTTGAGTGAGAATTTGAGTGGGAAGAGCGGCTCATTTGGCTCATTTGGTCGGAGGTTTGCGCGAATGTGGTTTGAGATGGCCTTGGTGTCCCCCGTTCAGGTCGGACCTGTGTCCAGCCTTCTCGGAACAAATCACAAAGCTCCCAGCACGCCTGAACCGCTGAGCCAAGTAGCTCCTCATCAGCCGTCTTCCCGTCTCGTTTGTTTTGGCGAAGACTAAAAAGCATTTCTGCTAGTGACCAACAAGCCCGTAAAAGTGCATCAGTTTCTTCCGCAAGCTCGTTTCGTTGCTTCATAAGTCGGTGACAAAGGGTTATATAAAAGTCTAGTGTTCGCTCCCGGAAGGCTTCTGGTAGTGTCCGATCGTGGGTATTGTAAAGATGGTTATTCAGCTCAAAGCTTACTCGAAGAACTGAATCTGCAATTTCATCTTTTCGCTGTCGCACATCAAATAATGCTTGGCAGAAATCCCGGCATAAATCAAGTGTTGGTCTGACGTGTGTCTCGTGGTCTTCGTCTCGGCTGTCATAAAGCTTTTGGCATAGCTTCCAACAGCATTTCCATGCTTTTTCATGTGCATCCCCGGTGCCAGAATAGCTAAAAATTCTTTCTCGGTGTATCGAGCTTAGACTTGCGAGTGTATTGCAAAGTGTCCAGCATTCATGGAGTGCTGTTTTCAGGGCGCTGACCTCCTCATCCGAGTTGTGAACAGTCCTGGCATCGAACTCATCCTCTTCCGCTTCATGTTGATCCTCAGGAATACCTGTAAACCATGAGTAATGAGGATGGTTTCTAAAATTCGTAGACACACCTTCAAGGCTATGCGAACTACTGGAGCGCGATCCGCTTTTAGTACCAGATAAAGCCTCGACCTCCTGGCGGGTTTGTGCTCGTGGGGTAGCATTTTCGATTCCATATTTTACAGGCGCAACATCTGTAGAAATTGGTGGAGGCGAAATTGGGCTCATCTGTGTTGTCTGAGACAATTTAGTCGACCATTGGAGGAAAATGAGATGAAATGTACCTTGTCATTGGGTGGTGCTAAATCCACTCGTATGGCAGCCGGTGGAGGGCTTTCGCCATGATTATATGGAACTGGGGTAGATCTACCAGCTTGAGAAGGGGGAGTAGGAAGCGCTTGCTTTGGTGTAGACTGATCTGATTAGCATTTCCTTCCGGACCCTTATTGAATTGTGCTTACAAAGTTGCCATAGCCTTGTGGCGCATGTATCACAGACACCGATTCGTCGTCCAGAGACGTGCGAAATCGCTCCGGTATATTCGTGCTGAGCCTCTTCAACTGCATACAGCGTTAGGTTCGTTCACATTTATCGTGCATTGAACCTACAGCAGATTGCGTTTCCACCGATTCCATAGCACTGGACGCCTGGGAACTATTTTCCTCTGCATCTTCCGATATTTCGTCTTCTATCTCTGTAGTTTCTGTCCCATTCGAAGTCACAGGCGATGGCCCGACCATATCACTAGGACTAGCCATGTATGCGCTGTTAGGGGAGAGTCCGTAGTCGTTTGAGTTGGGATGAAGTCGTTGCACTTCTCCAGAACTTCGTGCCGAACTATAAAAAGAACCATCAGTTTACAACTTGTAGCAGCAATTTAGTTGCACATACAGAGATTGGAAACGTGGAGATTGTTGCGAGGGCGAATTTGGAGAGAGGGAGAAATCGGTGTAGGGGGAAAAGGTCGACATCATATTCCCAGGCGAAGGTACCAGAGGGCTTTCAAGTGCCATGTTGAGCAAGGCTCTAACGCGTGAAGCCTCAAAGGGCCCTGAGTGGCAGATGCGGCGATGGTTATGAATAAAGGTAATGGGATGCAACGACCTCGCAGGTCTGGCGCAGGCAGGTAGGCAGGATAGGCAGGGCTCCTAAATGTTGGTGTGGGTCGGAGAGCCGTCAAGGCTGAATGGAGGATGGGGATGGAGCTCTGCTCTGTTGCTGAAGCTGCTGACACCAGGTGGCACGCACAAGTCTACACGTAGATGTTTTCTGACGCGACGGGCGCAGAGTGGTACAGCCTCTATCGGTCAGACGTTCCAAGTACTCAATGGAAGCCAACACCGCGTATCCAGATTCAATCGCGCATTGCACAGAGGCCGTTGTTGTACTTTTTGTTGTATTTTTCAGGTTGGTGATGCTCTGGGAGACCTATGGACCAGAAGCTGTGCCGTGCTCGCACATCCCACCGGACAGAAACAATCAACGTTCGCCTGGCCCCTATGGCCGGGGCCCCCTGGCGATTTCGTCGTCGGTATCCCAGTCTTGAGGGTCGTTGCGGTGGAGCGCGATTTGGGTGAACCGTGAGCTGCGAGCGAGCGATGTGTTACGAATAGGAGGAGTCGTTAATGGGATAGCGGAGCGCCGACCTGCAGTGGCATAAAAAGCTAGGAAAAGGCAGTTGGGGTGCTGTGCAGGTCGACGTCCAGCCGACGAATCATCGCCCCTGAAGCTGCGTCTCTTGATCGTGGGCTGCATGAAAGATGCAAATGTTGGCGCTTAAGGAGTCGTTGATGGCCGCTGCTGCGAAGACCTGCGAAGACCTGCCAGAGGGACCAAAGCCCACAGCACGCTTGGCAAGCTCTCCCCTTGTTGCACGGCCAGAGACGAGCTCTAGCACTGGATCACCACCCTCACTCACTCTCACCCCAGAGAAAAAAGAGGCTTGAAACATACTTGGCAAGCCGTCCATATCGATAGTAGTGCTCGATTAAGTGCCCAGTGAATCCCGATCCAACCAATGATTGTCTATCAATGTTGTGTGCACAGGCTATCACAATTCCGAGCGTCTGTTTGACTCTCTTCTCGCCTGTGCCTTTCCGCGGGATCATCCGCTTCTGGTATTTCTGGGAATCCAGTGAGACCTTTGCTAGACCTACGTAAGGACACTAAAGGCCTGGCACGACGGCCTGAGGGAAGGAGGGAAGCACAGATGAAGAGGGACGTCCGAAGGCTCAAAAAAAGACGATTCGATCCGAGGGTCCCGATCCATGGCTATGGGTGTGAACAGAGATCTACACTCGAGCTTCTCGAGCCTTGCCGTGCTGACGGTCGCCATGCTTTTTCTCTCAATTGTGTTTTCTGAGTGGACGCTTGATCACAACACGGTGAAGGTTGTATGACACATATCACATTTATTTCTATAGCCCCCAACCCCTCGACTTCTAGGATCAGCCCTATTCGCAGACCATACGAGCTTCCAAGGGCCATTGGTATCTCTGGATTGACCATTGGACTCTTTTTTCTGCTCATGGTTGAAGTTCAAGACAGCAACAGTTGGGAATCTGCACCAAGAATTCTGAATCTACACGAATGCCCCCCTCTCGTTGCTCACTCACTCAATCACTCCACCTATGCATGCAGTCAGAATAGCTGTGCCCCTCCACACTCCTAGCCTTTTGTATATGCTTGCTCGCGCTTGTTGGCGCTGGAGTGGGGCAGAAAACCTATCAAACAATAGTGAATACAAACTTTATTCCGATCATCGATGTTGGTGGTGTATACCAACCCTGCCGAACCAACATCTCAAGGAGAATTAAGCCTCGTGGCTGAAAAGAAATGGCGGAGTGAGATCTATAACATGTTGGAACCTAATCTAGTATGGTCTTCAATGTGTTGGCAATGCTGTCAAAAGGCACAGACTGGGATGAAGCTTCCCTCCCAAGGTAGAGAAAACCGGTAAAGGCGCGTTATGCCAGCGCTTGCGGCGTGTCGGGGAGCGGTCTTCTGGAAAACAGAGTAAAACTCGTGATATTGGGAATCTGTGTAGTCAAGAACCATGGCCCCAAGCCTCCCAACGCCTTGATAAATTGCGCCCACATGCTCATGCGACCGTTTTGCTTTCCATTTCCGATAGACCGGTAACGCCAGATTAGAATCCTGTGGCCGAATCTCTAGCCCAAATCAGCCTTCTTCTGATCTCGTTCCGCGGGATTGTATCTACAGTTCTATTAGCAACCCGTGTCCAAAACTGCCCGCAGGCTGACAGGTCGAATTTGTAATGAGAGACGGCAAACTGACTTGAGGAGTTTCTCGATGAGGTCAACGTGGGTCATGATCATGCGACGGCAGCAATATCGTTTGCAACCCAACTGGTCCATGGCATCTCTGTAGGAATGTTTAGCAATACATATGAGTAAGATATAGATGTAAAGCTTACCCGTCCGCGACTCCATCATCTATGAGCTTCAGATAACGTTCCCAAAGGTCTCCCACAACCTGCGAGTGTGTTAACTGAGGTGTAGAGTTCTGGCATGTAGAGGATCATGTACCTTCCCACAAGAGAAGCAGCGTACTGGAATAATCATCTTGAAGTGCCTAATCCGTAGATCACGTAGCTTTAAATAACAGACGCGGTGCGTGAAAAGAAGCGCGAGGTGCAGGTGGAAGAGACGTTCGGTCGTGTATTGTTGCTTGTTAAAGAGAGGTTGCTGTCTTTGTCCATCTGAAGCACAATTATTTTTTAATCCTGACCTTGGCCCGTGCACCAAAGAGTGCACAACAGCGAACTTTTTTTTCGCGATTCACCGATAAGAAAAGTTTCGGACCTTCAGGTTCAACGGCCAGAACTCACACGACCTCTGACAACACCATGGCTTCAGCATTGAAACGCAAGAGAGGCGCTGTGGAGGTCTCTGAGACTCCAAAACGTGCGAAATCCATCAAAACTTCAACCAACGATCCTCTTCAAAAACTAAGTTCGATAAATGCAGGATGGGAAGCAGCTTTTAATCCACCGACGAAAACAAAAGAGCTAGCGAAGACAAATGGAACCAATGCACACAAGAGCGAGTCTAAGATTAGATCTCCTTCATCAGAAGCGCTGGATTTTGAAGACATGTCAGAGCAGGATCAATGGACACAACAGCAGGCGTATATTCGGTCAAACCTTCAGACACCCAAGAGCAAAATATGGGCATTGTCAGAATCGATAGGAGGTCGCATGATCAATGTAGATCCTGTATTTTCTATGGATGAGAAGTACTCAGAAATTCTACCATAGATTTTTAAATAGTACTGACTGGGCATAGGTATTTCATTGTTGCTAGTCGTACAGCACTCCATGTATACGCCACCACGAATTCTCTCCTTGTCCGATCAATCAAACCCAAGATCAACGGGGACAAGCTTGATACTCGAATTATTACCTATTGTTTGTCACCAACCCAGTCGAATATCATATGGGTTGCTTGCTCGGATGGGGCAATATACAGTATAGATTGGACATCTGGAGCAGGAGCGGACCAATGGTGGGGAATATCTTCCACAGGATGCGTGCACATGACTGTAGCCTCTATGGAATCTGTTGGACGAAGGAGAGATGTTGTTTTTACGACAGAGATGAGAAAAGATGGACGCTGGAGAGTCACTGCTAACGAACTGGCACAACCGGACAGCACAATTCAAACGGTTGCCAGAACAATTTACACTTCTCAAAATCAAATCAGCTTCTTAAAAACAGCAAAAGAGGGTACCGTTATTGTTGGTTCCGCGGGCAACAAGATTGTACTTGGCAGATTAAAGTCGACTGAATATGATACTGTGGACAGGATCAAATACGAATTTCGAGTTTTCGAAAGTACCGACTCAATATCTTCGGTAGACATCAAGGTTTCTGAGCGGCCCGGTATAAATGATGTCAAGAAATCTATGAAACGTACTCCGGTCGTAGATCTTGTTGTTGGTGATGTTCGAGGAGCAATATTTGTGCATAATGACTTACTCGCGAATCTCATCCGTTCTCAAGATGGAAGTCTACCTCCTGGAATCAGCCTGGCTCCACGCAAGCTACATTGGCATCGGCAGGCAGTTCATACTGTAAAATGGTCGCTTGATGGTGAGTATATCCTTCAAAATTTGTGCAAAATATATTAACATAATATAGGTAATTATATTATTTCTGGTGGAACAGAGACAGTCCTCGTTTTATGGCAATTGGATACTGGAAAACAACAATTCTTACCACATATGTCTGCAACAATTCAGAATGTTGTAGTTTCGCCATCTGGCTCATCTTACGGAGTTCAGCTTGCAGATAATTCTGCCATGATCTTGTCCACAGCGGAACTTACACCAATGACAAATATCGCTGGAATTCAAGCAAATGTGCTCTCCTCAGGCGAAACCATCGAGTCAACAGTATTACGGCTTCGAGACGAGTCCTGGAAGCCGCCTCTCATACAACGTATTCCCGCGGCGATTAACCCTGCCTCCCCTTCACAGTTACTCCTGGCTGTTGGTCAGACGCAAGAAATCAATCCTTACGACCCGCTTGTATTGAGCTCCCCTTTCCTCCAGACATATGATCTTGGTTCCGGGCATAATATATCTCGACAAGCATTGACACGTTCAAATGTCACAAATGTCAATGCGACCCCAAGTACTCATCGACTCTCCGAGCCCAGGGTAACTCAGATGGTTCTGTCTCACGATGGAAATTGGCTGGCAACAGTAGATGAATGGGTCCCACCGGAACGTGATATTGTCTTCCTCAGTCATCAAAAGAAGGATTTGGAGGCTCACCGCCAGAGTAGACGTGAGGTATTCCTCAAATTCTGGCAGTGGAGCCATGAGAACAATACCTGGGAGCTTGTGTCAAGAATCAATAAACCACATACACAAGAACAGAATTCTTCCTATGCTGGCCGAATTCTGGATCTTGCTGCAGACCCTGAATCCCCTCGCTTTTCTACCATTGGAGAGGATGGAGTTGTTTCCATCTGGTCAACGAAGGCCCGGAAGCGAGATGGCGTGGTCGTCCGAGGTAAGGACGGGAAGGCCTTCCGTAATTGGTATTGCCAGCATGCGATTTCACTTGGCAAGTCCGAACTTTTGGTTGAAAGTGAAAATGTAAGCGCTACTGCCGTCACTGGTTGTGTTGCGTTCTCAGAAGATGGCTCCGTCCTTGCCGCAGCTTGTAGCATCCATGGTGGATTGTTACAACTGTTGGATCCCGACTCTGGGTTTGTTCGCCAGTCCCACGCTGGCTTATTTGAAGGGCATATTGCCAAAATGGCCTTTATAGGACAGGATTTAATCATGCTCTCAGATCAGCTACTCGTTTTTGACCTTGTGTCAAATGAAACCAGACTCAAGACCAGTCTCAGCTCTAATATCCAACGGCTCTCTGATGTACAGAAGCGAGAAATGATGCATCTCTCAGTAGACCATCAGAGCCGTACCTTTGCATTGGCGCTTCCGGTGCGCAATAGTGAGGAAACATACGAAAAGCCGCTGATATGTAGGGAATCAGAGCTCTTTATTTTCCACCAAGATGAAGCAGAACCACAGCTCCATGAGATTTCCTCCGCCATTACCGCTTTATTACCGGCGGCGGACTCCGAAGGTTTTGTCGTCCTCGACACTGCTGCCGAAGTCCGAGTAGTTCACAAAAAGGGTAGTCAAATCATTACTACTTTGGCTCAATCGACAGAAGCACTTCATCTTGAGCATGAGGCTACAGAGTCTGTTGGAGAGCTCTTAAGACTCGTAGAAGATGAAAACAATGAAGAAATGGACGATCATGAACCACCGACCCCAGACCTGACAGTTGATGGTGATGATGAGGATGATGAGAACGATACGCCGGTAGTGTCACAGCAGGCGTTGACCGAGATATTTGATATTGGTCCTTCTTTCGCTTTACCTCCATTAGAAGAAATGTTTTATCAAGTAGCTGGACTTTTCTCAAGCAAGCCGCTTGCACAAAAGATGTCATAAAGGATGTATCTAGGGGTGTTCAAAAACCTGCATAGCGGTTGGATTGCCTACCGTTTCAGCGCATAAGGATTTTGTAGGGGGATACGAATCAAAAAGCAGTGATCGGGAATTCCGTACCATATTTCCACAAAAAGTCCCTTCCTTCACATAATCACGTGAGCCGTCCCCAAAGTGGGGTAGTGGGGTAAATCCCGAATGTATGGTCCGATATTGCGCAATACCGAGGGCGACAACTCAAAGGTTATCGTGGAATGAGCGTTGTACAAACATGTAGCTCTTCTGAGCTTCTTTTCTTTGTACTTGCCCCTTCCTCTTTCCATTTAATACCAACATCAAAATGTCTTTCGATTCAATTCCCATTCTCGATCTCTCCCTAGCCAAAGACCCTACAACCAAGCCTGAGTTTCTCAACCAGCTCCGCCATGCCCTCCTCGAAGTTGGATTCTTATACCTCAAGAATTATGGCATCCCAGAAGAGATCACGCAAGCTGTAATCAAAGAGGGTGTTGCATTCTTTGATTTGCCTATGGAAGAGAAGTTAGTTCCAATTTCCCCTTCCTCCATCCCCACAATACCGTATTACAAGTATATGAACTGACTTAATTGATGGTACGAAGATTAAAGATAGAAATGCAAAATGCCCCCTCCTTCCTAGGTTACTCCCGCCTCAACGCCGAAATAACGGCTCACTCAATCGACCACCGCGAGCAAATCGACCTCAGCACCGATCACCCAGTCCGCTCCCCCTCCCAACCCCTCTACCGTAATCTCTTTGCTCCCACACAGTGGCCCTCTCCTTCTCACCTCCCAAACTTCAAGCCTACATTTTCTCAATATATTGAGCGAATGGGCAAGATAAGTATCTATTTTACAAGCTTAATAGCGGAGGCGATCGGTCTAGAGGGGAGTGCTTTTGAGAAATATTTCGATGAAATACAACAACATAAATTGAAAATCGTCAAATACCCAGACCTTAAAGAACTTGGGCTTTGGAAAGAAGGCGATTTGTTAACGGAAGGGCAGGGTGTTGGCCCGCATAAAGATAGCATGTTTACCAGTTACTTATTGCAAGTTACGGAGCATAAGGGATTACAAGTGCAAAATCTCCAAGGCCAATGGATCGACTGTCCGCCTATAAATGGGACGCTCGTCGTAGCTATCGGGCAGGGAATGGAAGCCCTCACCCAGGGCGTCTGTATGTCCACGACCCACCGGGTCCTCTCCCCATCTCCCGGTACCGGCGCCCGTTTCTCAGTTCCCTTCTTTCAAGGTGTGAGCCTTGACACCGAATTTGATGAACTAAACAAAGTTGGGGTGGGAAAGATACCAGAGGGGATCAAAGAAATGAGGAGACAGGTTGTGGTGCGCAATGGTGGCAGACTAGATGATGTGGAGTTTACGTTTAAGTCAGGGGGCAGCGCGAGAACGCTGGGGGAGGCAACTTTAAGGAATAGGGTTAAAAGCCATCCAGATGTAGGGGAGAGGTGGTACCCGGAGATTCTTGCTGATATTAGAGCAGTGCAGAAGAGGGAGAGGGAGGAAGCTGAAGCGAAGGAGAAGGGGAATGATACTACAGTATCAGCGACGAGTGAAGTGCCTGTAGCGGGATTGGGGCAGGCTGTGGAAGCACATTGAAACTTGACCAATAGTGAAGGTATCATAGCCTTATACTTAGCTTATCGTATACAATTCAAAGTCCCAAATCCACCTGTTGCCCATCAATGATCGTATTTGGGGGAACCATGTCGGCAAATATTAGGGCCTCCTGAGGGATGGCGAAGAACAAAGTGAAACCAAGAGCATGCTGATAGTATCTCAACACCTACATTTGAATCTGTATTTTCTGAGAAGAACACTGGAATTATCACGTGTGGATAGTTGTAAAGGTATTGTAGATGCTTTGTGTAGTGTCATGCTATACATCTATGATGTAATGAAGTCCCAATACGCCTATCGCTCATAAATACCACCCCATCGCTCATCACTCATATCATCGTAACTCCCGCACAAACAGCATCTTCGCAGTGCAGTAAGAGTACGCATCACATTGCCAGGTATCCCCCCCTTGCCTTTATACACTCCCGCTACTCCCGCCACTCATCTATTTTCCAAACCCAGGGAAGCAATCATCAAGCGTCTTACTATGCTTATTCGTCGCATGTTCTGTCAAGCTGTAATCAGTGTCAGCCAACCTCTCCCACCTTCTATTTCATCCCAACACGTACGCAGGAGCCCGAGTAGTCTTCAAGAATGTAGATTTGCAGATATTACATTGGATATCCTTCGCCTGTTCGTTGACTTTGAGTTGCGACTTGGCGACTTTGCTATCTTTTGCGTTGCGCTCGCGCTTTGAGGCTGCTTTGGCTCCCTGAGTTTGTCAGTTGGTTGTCTAGTCGGGTTGCTAGCACGAAGGCGAGAGCAGGCTTACGTTTCCCATTATTGCGTTGAGTATGTAGTAGTTGAAAGATCCTTTAAGAGTTTCGTGCTCTTGTAGATAACGTGGTTAATAAAGTGGTGGAGTTGAGGGACTTTGTACGGCAAAAAACGGTGGTGGAACAATCAAAAAGTCGGGATCGACTTTTCTGCCTCCCGTGCCCCGCCACCACCAAAAATAAATACCTCGCTAAACACCCCCAAAGCAGGGGGTCTTGACTAGCGGGTAATAAAGTTGATTGTGTCCCAGAGGCGCGTCGCAGCTTCCAACATTGCGCTTTTCCTGCCATCTTTTAAAATCATCAAATATTCAATTTCCATCAATCAGCATCAATTAAGTCCCGATTACCTTCGAATTCTTCGAGGGATCTTTAGAAAGGAAGAACATATTGATATGGGTGAGAAGATGGCGGATACAATTACTATCTCCCAGTTCAAGGATGCATTAAGCAGGTATCCTGCTGTTCTCAAGGCACACATTAAGCCTAGTAGTAAGTCTACACTTCAGTTTTGATGAGGAGAGTGGTTTACGATTAATAACTGACGCGATAAATAGGTAAGGGTGATGCGCCATCTATTGAGGAGCTAGACAAGTTCAGATATGTTGAAGCGCCGGCGCGTTTCTCGAAGAAGACAGGTAATAATATGACAATTGCCGACGTCCAAAAGCTGGTGGACTGGAAGCTGTAAGTTCTCTTGAAAGACCAAGTCCATTATCACGATTTCTTCGATTGTTCCAATTTCTGGCGCATGGCGCTTTTGCGACACCCTCAATTTCAAATATGGCGCAAAAACAAATATATTTCTTACACATTCACCTTCGTAATTTAGATAGGACTTAGGCTAATCTGCGTATAGCCATCACGGTGTTTGGCGCCCATTCCTCGGCAAGCAAGTTGCATCCAACACAGATGCCAAAGTTGAGGAAGCCACCAAGGATGGATTCGGTCACTATAACTCCCATCCTAACGACATCAAAACTATCCTCGAGAAGCTCACCAAGCCACTTAAGGGCATCGGACCAGCTACCGCCTCTCTCCTTCTCTCAGTCTATGATCCAGACCACGTGATATTTTTCAGCGATGAAGTCTATAAATGGCTCGTTGTCGGGGATGGCCCAAAAAAGAACCCAAAATATACGATTGCAGAATTTGAGAATATCTATAAAAAGGCTAAGACGGTGGTCACTCGTCTTCACGTTACCCCAATCGAACTAGAGAAGGTAGCATTCGTTCTTATCAAGGAGACCGAGCCAGTATATGAGCCAAAGCCAAAGAAGGAGCCTAGTGGGCTTCCGAGAGGCCGCCCTCGTAAGCCAGATAGCGAGAAGAAAGTTATCAAAAAGCCGGCCGTTCCCGGTCGTGGGCGGGGTAGACCACCTTTTAAGAACGTTAATGGTACTGCTGAGGCGAAGACTCCTTCCGGGGAGGGAGGTCATGCGGCAAAGGTTACTACTGAGGATGAAAACAAGGAGGATAAGGTGGTTGATAAGGGGGGCGATGAGGAAGGTGATGAAAAGGTTGAGGCTATTACTCCTACATCACGCAAGCGTGGTAGACCAGCTAAGGAGACGCCAAGCTCAGCCAGTGTGAAGAAGGCGAAGAAGTGAAGGGATTCAGAACATCATGGATGAAGTTGTGACTTTGTGAGGTGGCTATTACAGGATAATGGATCTCTCGGCATGATAGATTTGGCAAAATAACAAAAGGTCTCGCGCATTAGCAGGGCTTGTAGGGAACGGAATATTTTATTTGGAACTTTCATCAAGGAAAAGGACAGGATAGGATACTGGGATCGGCATGTACAATAACTTTGGAGATGAGCGCTTGGGCAGAGATGCGTATGCTCTCCATAGCAACCAACTAAATACCATAGGCGCGGGAATTAAGTGAATTTTACTGAAAATCGGGACTTACCTGAATTTAAACTGTCTCTTCGAGATGAAGGAGAAATCGCAAGGTTGAAGACTGTGAGCACCTTGCATGTTATGTCGTAAAATCTGATGTGCATTGAAGTAACAATGTGCGACGTCCACATGCATGAAGCGGAGCCTGAAATTTGGTGGTGTGCCAAATGTAATAGCAGACCAAATAAGGAATATATTTGCCAAGGTATATATCTCTTGCTTATTCCTACGAATCAACCATCATTTTCCAATCTAGGGGATTGATCCGATCTAAAACGAATCATCAACATCATTCATCAGCAAGGAAATTATATTCTCTGCAAAGGCGATGCATGAGCTCATCAAAGAATGGTCAGAAAGAGACCAAAACCAAGTATTGGCTAGGATACCGCCTATTTATGTCCACAAATCAAGGACTGCCTGCTCTCGTTTCTATGTAGTTACCAGTTCCATCTGCACTAAGTATCAATTCACTACTTCCCATCTAACAATTCAGCGATTTCATCGTCATATTGCCTGAGATATATCGACAGTTGAACTCTAAAATCCTCAACACCAAAGAGCCTCAAGAAACAGGCAACTTTTCATAACCGCCAGCATCAATCAGCGGTATCAAAAAGCCTCTACATGCTTACTCAGAAACCTCTTCAATCAATTCATAATCCTTGGACCCCCCGTATTCAACTTCACAGTATTCTGATCAAAAACATGCGTCGAGTGCGGGGATTCGACAATCCGCTTCCAGCATCGCTTTGATCCCCACTAGAATTATCGGTAAATAATCTCGACGTCTCCCCGTGGAAATCTTTTTAGTTGGTCCATGATTTTTGGATCGCTCAAGTTGAGTTCAACCGTAATCTGATCAAAGCAGTGTGTCCCATCTGCGAGTTCCGCAATTCTCTCGCCAACTTCGTTCAAAACCCTCCTACTTTTCCTCTGAGCATCCTCCCCAATCAACCCCTCTTCGACAGCTCTTTCCACTAGGATAGCATTAGATACTGCATATTTATGAACTCGGTATATCAGTCCTTTAATAACGCCGAATTGTATAAACCGCCGCACATCGACAAAGTTTAACACGGGAAAGCCTTGCTCCATATGTAGCTTTAGCCATTCTTTCAGCGTGCGGGAGGTGCATAGCGTGGATAAGAGACGGGTTAGATAGAATGGACTTAGGGTCTGGGACTGTGTGGGGTAGTAGACATAAGCTGCACACTCGGATTGCAGGGCGGGGGTTTGGACGAATTCTCGCAATTTTGGAGTCGGAGCGTAAATGTTTCCGAACATGAACATGTCGAGCATGAGAATGCTATCGTAGTAGAGGAGATGTTGGAGGGCGGTTTTGCAGAGGGCGAGGGAGACGTCGGCGTTGTGAGCTATACGGCGGACGTCGGAGATACCGTCGATTTTGTCGATTACTTTTTGAAGGGTAAGATCCCAGGTGTCGTCAATGATAGAGGAGAATTTCATTTTGGAGATGGGGACATGCCAGGCTTTTACTGGTGGTGGAGGGGCGTAAATTGGAAAAAGCTTCATGTTAATTGTGTTCGCATCGTCTGTGCATCGTGTCACTTGGGAATGCTTAAAGTACGTGAGAAAAGGAGACTTACCAACCGGGATCATACACTCATTATAATTATTCAAATCTTCTTTAATAATCTCCAACAACGCCGCAATACTCCTCCTCTCCTCCATTCCCTCCCCCTCCCTACTTAAAAATTCCCCCTGCACCTCCATCTCCGTAAATGTACTCGCCAGCCTCTTCACCACCGCCTCATACGGAATCTTATCCACCTCTGTCCCAATCACGATACAGAAATTAAACATCAGTTCATTCCTAGAATATTTTTTATCCGAAATACAAACGGGGTAACCAAGTATTCGGTACTTATTTTCCGGGTCAGTTGAGGTGACGTAGCGGTTGCAGAAAGCCTGCTTGGGAATGATGTATTCAGACATTGGGGCAAAGTCGAAAAGGGGGGGCTTGCGGAGGTGGGAGGGAATGGTGGGGTCAGGGACAATACATCCTGGGGGTGACTGGTGGAGGACTTTGATTCCTGAGGAAAGTTAGTTAGAGTTCCTAGTTGAAACGGAATGAGGCTCATGATATGCTTTATGGAAGTACCACGTGAAAGCTACCATGACAACCAAATAATGATACAGAGAACAAGTAACGGTGATGCACAATCCAACATCTAGTGACACTCAAGGCAGGCCGTATCAAATAAAACAAAAGATAATTATACATACCCTCCTCCGTCATGAATCGTGCAAAGAAAATACCCTGAATCATTCCGCCCCCAGCAGGTGGCTGCTTTGACCAAAATCTCGATCCAACTGTGAAAATCCTAGGTTCCTCCTCTTCCTCGTCGCCGTCGTCGTCTTCATCAATTCCGTCGTCCAGAAACTACCAGACAAACTAAGATCAGTCCTCAATACATGGTTTTGGGGACGTGTGAACGTATATCTTGTGTGAATGAGGAAGATCGATGTCGCGAAGGGCCATGAGGTGGGACACATTCGGAATGATTGGCGCGCTTACCGAAGGATTAAAATGGCGCTGCCACTTTTTCCACATCCAAGATGGCATCGTGCTCTTCCAATGTTTTGTGTTCGTCATTGTGTCTGTGAGGTTCTTGATTTGCAGGAAGACTTTTAAAAAAATATATGATTAAAAGAGTCAAGGTCACAAAGGATGCAGCCTGATGTTCTTTCATCATTCAAAAGTTTGACTGTCAATTTGTGGTGAATTTTTTGGTCACGTGATTGAATTATTATTTGTTGTTCTCTTGTAGCTGCTTAGAGTAACAGGGGAGGATTTTCAGAGCTTTGTTGGTTTTTATACCCTATCCTATGTGGTTGCGTTTATTTGAATTCCATAGTGGCAGCTTCAGAGTTCCTCACTTATCTCACTCAACAATTGATTTCCCTGAAGAGTTCACCTCCACATCTACAAAAAGGAATACATATAGTTATCATGAGTTCTACATTCATCAATGGTGCGTCCATCTCTCAATTCTCGTTCCCCTTCTGTCCCAAAGCTCACTGTCATGCTAGCACTCGATCTCCCTCGACTCCGCGAAGAGCCGCGCTTCGAGATACTGGTCCAAAGCCTAGAGAGTTTAACAGTCAATCCATCGACATGGAGCGAGTCTGATGTGGATACTGATGCTCCGAGAGATGATATAGCAATATCTCGGTATTTGACCTCGATTCTGAAGAGTCCTCTAGATTGGCTTCGAGACGGCGAAGGCTTGGATGCTGATGAGCGAAGAGAAAAACTTTTGGATTTGACCAGTCAACGTCTTGCCGAGCGATGTGGTAGATCAGGTGAGATTCTCGGGATTTAGAGGCCTCAGGGAAGCTAATATAGTGCCTAGCGATGGGTGAGATATCGAGGGGTTGGGTTCTCCCTACGTTTAGAGATCGTCCAGAATTGAAGCTTGAAATTCGTGAACCACCTCTTGTAAGTTCTATCAAGCTCAATATTTCCCTAGATTCAAAATGGTATGATTAAATTCCTGATTGGAATTCCTGTAGATTGGTGATAACCTCGGATTCAAGACTTGGGGTACTGCGTGGGCAATGGCACAAAAGCTAGACGATATCGGATTAAACCACTTTTCCCATCTAATCTACGACAATCTCAATATTTTCACGGACCCCACAGGTAAAATATTCACCAAACCTCGAGCACGAATACTGGAGCTAGGCTCTGGTACAGGACTATTTGGCCTTGCAGCTGCTACCATGTGGAATTGCGACGCTATCTTAACCGACATGAAGATCATCGAAGGAAATCTGAATTTCAACATCGAAAAAAATGATACCCTTTTGAACTCGCGAGGTCTTAAAGCCTGTAGTGATGTGCTAGATTGGACAGACCCAGAAAACGGGTTGTCAAAATGTTCAGATAAGGAATTTGAAGTAAGTATTCGATTAGCATACCATATTTTTCTTGCCTAACCACATTTCTGAAGATCGTACTTGCTTCGGATCCGCTATATGATGAGAATCACCCCGAAATGGTGGCCAATATGATCAAGGAGTTTATCAAGCCTAACACAACATCAAGAGCTATGGTAGCCGTTCCGTTAAGAGATGAAAAGACACGTGGATTCGCAAATAAATTGCAGGAAATAATGAACTTGTACGATTTTAAGCTTCTTTATAATGATGAGGAGATTTGTAGGGATGATTGGGCAAATAATGGGGAGGAGGTAAAGAGTTGGTGGGGTGTTTGGGGCCTTCCCAACTGCTAGGTGATATAAGCTAGGAAAACATGAAAAATTCCTCGACGATTATGATCAAGAACTTGTGAGCGAAGGAAGTGAAATTAGTGCTAATATAGAATGGTAATAGAAATAAATATCCGATTAAGACCTAAAAGACCTTAGGGAGAGGTAACATGATACCATCTCCAAGACATCACCAGAATCTAGATGAATTCACTAGCCTAATCTCAGTGCATAAATGGCAACGAATAAGACAAATACTCTCCAAGTCTTTAATTGTCCTAATTCATGTATAGAGAGGAATGAGGGTAGTCAAGGCAGCTGCTGGCTTTGTCCACCGTACAAGAAGAGGACCCGGATATTCATGTTAATAACACGTCATAGTAGTTTTATAGCTCCATCCACACACTTTGTTTCATCAGTCATTCAATATTTTCATTTATACGCTCATTTCTTACTGTTTTAGATGCTTGATGCAAAAGATACTTTCTACTTCCAAAAATTTCTAGGCTCAAGAAAGGCTTTCCACTCCGGGATGACATGACGGCATATCACCATCTTTACCTCTGTAAACACTTACGTATTAAAATAAATGAGTTTCAAAAAAGGTCCTCTTATCAGCCAATGTGGTATTCTCACCGGGTCATCTTAGACTAATATTTGCCTTTTTCTCTATTGGTCGTTGCTAAAAGGCGAAAAAATAATTTCCTTTTAGGTTACCTTTTATCCCATAATATCCAATCTCAATATGTCAGAGCAAAACACGCTTCAATTTCTTCAACGGATTTCGAATGCAAATTCTGGGTGAGGAGTGATATGTATTCCTGCAGGTTGGTAACATGACTAGTTAAGGCAACGTGCTGCTAGCATTTAGCAAATCCTACATGAAAGATTAGGTCTTCCAGAGGTGAACCTAGGATGAAAACACATTGACAAGGCAAATTGTAAACACAAACTATCTCAGACTCCACTTCGACAATAGTTAAATCAACAATAGTATCATTAGCCCCACACCTTATTTTCCTTCTTCGTCTACCCATAGTCATCACTTCCCTTGCACAAACGACACACAAAAACACGACCCTCCTGAACTTGTCTTCTGCATGCTTTCGCACCAATATCAACTTGGGGAGCATGCTCTACATTGCGCACTGTAATATACAGATTACCTCCGTATCTGTAAATTGCTGCACAAGATCACCAAATTCCTCGATCTTCCTCTCAAGGGCCTGAACATCAACATATCGACTTTGCACTTAGCTTTCCGGAGAGAGATATCACCACAAAACCTCTTCATATCAAATTTCAGAAGCTTGTAATCACACATATTTTTGGTGGTTTGATTCTTCATGCACTACTTTCACTATTTCATTATCTCTACCGACTTTTGTAGGCTTTCGCGTTTACCAACCACCTCAAATCCCCGATTTCAACAAGCGAGTCTCGCTTAATACAACTCTGACCGCATAATATTGAGCTTCCCATCACGACATTGAATTTATATTCGCTGCGCTAAACAACCCATACATATTCTCACTACACCTTGTCGCCGTACCTTAGTATCCCCAATATTTGTGGTTCCATCGTTTTCGCATTGCATCTCTCGTACACAGAACTCCACAGCAGCACATCCCGGTACCTTCACACTCTTTCGACAATCTCCCCCATCTTCTCAACTCCTTCAACGCGAGACTATCTACAGTGAATAACCGCTTTGGTTATTTAGCGGAGTCAGGCCCTTGATCCTCAGAACGCCATATACTGCGCATTAGTGTTCGAATCTGTTGACAGTAATTTCTTATTAGAAGAGTCATATAGAGGCTTTGAATAACATATTCACCGGAGCCATCTACAAAGCTCTTTGGCACATTCATCACTTTGACTGGGATCACCCCCTTTCAACAAAATTGAACCTGCGTTCACGCAATCACTTTGCGACGGTTACAGAACACAATTCGTGTAATACTTAACCATATCCGATTATCACCTCGTCTCTCTGCTAAGGACAAAACTGTGGTAATTGAGCCTTGCAAACCCCGCGTCTTGTCGATTCACACAAAGGACGAGTAGGAATCTATACTAGAGTTGTTGGACTCGACGGCCTACTAACCACCACATATTACCACGAACACCCTACGGGGTATCACCACCTTTAAGATGGTTGGGACCAGGAAGTGGACCGATGAAAAGATTAAGCTGGTGTATAATCTTCGAACTGGAGCGGATATTGGTGGACAACAACGGACTTGGGCGGAAGTCATAGCCCTGTACCGACAATATCATCCCGACGATTATGGCATCCATGAGGGCCCCATCAAGTACGCAATGACCTTGTATAAGACGTAAGTTCAATCCTCGAATTGAATAGAAAGGAGGTGAAAATTAATAATACATCAGTTTAGTCAAGGCAGGGCAAATGGGGCCCGTAGCATCCGGCGACACTGGAAACAATAGTAATGGAGACGGTCCCGTCAGAGCAACTCAAGCACCAAAGGGTATTCACGATAACTGCGCTCAAAATTCAGAGTTCCCCCATAACCACATGCATCAAAATTTCAACACCCAGCAGAATTTTAGCCAAGGTCCTTTACAAAACTTTGGTAGCTACCCGCCGCTTTCAGGAAACCCCCATGGGTCTGTTATATCTACCACCATGCCTCGGGTTGATATGCCAGCCTTAACTTCTGTATATCATAAAAATTTACCTGAGGCTCAAGATTCTGGAATGAGTGGATACCCACCACTACCCGGTGAATTTCCCTCAAACCATCCCCCTCTGGAACAGCAATTCAGTGGCTACCCTCCACCTCCACCTGGATTTTATTGCAATCGTTCAAATGCCTCAGAAGATCCTTCCAATGGATGTCAGGATCAAGAAAATCAATCACCCGGAAACATGAATACTTCAGCACCTAGTGACAAACAGCAGGATGGAAGGGGTCAGAAGCCGCCCAGCACCGAGCAAGGGCATCTACCAGAACATCTTTTGGGTATGAATAATGTCAATTTCAAATTTCGTCTTGCTATGGAAGCTGCTAAAAAGAACGATGGAGAGCTACCTCACGGTTGGGATGCTAGAGAAGCCTTTAATGCTACTCTTCCCATGACCTCCAAGTTTGGAAACCAAAATATCGCCGCAAACATATCAACATCCACGGATCTTACTGAGAATATCACCCCTCTTAGCCCATATATGAATCTTCAATCACGAAATTCGACTCTGCACAGTACTGGTTACAGTGAGGAAAGTGATCCCTTCGTGAGACTAGTTCCCCAACATGGAGTTATCGAAGCAGCTGCTCAGCAACAACTCCCACGACAATATTATCCGCACGATTTACCCTCTTCCTTCAACCAAACCACCTCACTTATTCCAGAACATCAGCAAGCACCATTGCAAAATACTGGAGCTAAGGTACCAATCTTTGATCCCTTGCCGCCAAATTCTGGTCCTCGAAACCGGTCTTCAACACAAGAGTGCCGACCAAACAATAAACGCCAAGGCTCTTTACCACTGAAGATTCCAGTTCCTACTCCAGGTTTTGAAAATCGCCGGAAAGACTTGACGGAGCACCTTTGTGGGCAAGATCCACAATTTCATTCCGTACCACAGCAACTCCTTAATGTTAGCCAAGGTTCACCTATGCAAGCAGCGCAGCAAGCCCTACAGCAGATATCACCAGCTGAAGAGAAGAGGGACACCTGCCCTCAGACAGTGACGCAAGACCCTCGCCAGCGGCAGCAACAGCAACAAGAGCACCAAAATCAAAATCAAAGTCAACAAGATCTCGCTCTTAAGCAAGCTGAGTTTGCTCAGATGATGTCTACATCCCAAACGGCAGCTCAGCCACTTATACTTAATTCTCAAGATGGACCTCAGGGTTTACTCCAACCGGATATGAAAGCTCAAACCAACCATGATTCTACAGCTGCCACCACCTATTGCGCCTCTCTTGAATCTCTACGGAATGAACTAAACCCCGCTAATAATATCAATGTACTTCCACCTATCTTGCCAAACCATCTGGTTCAGGCCACGATCTCGCAATTTCAGCAGCACAACTACCCTCGGAATGTCCAGAACCGAAACCAAAATTGTCACAGCAATAGAAGACAAACACCCTATCAAATTAAAAACCCACAATCACTTGCGCGGTTACATCTGCAGCCGGCTATAGCACTACCTATATCCCCGGCTACAACATTACATCCTAGGAGAACCATTTCTACTCCCCATATGACAAGCTCCCTTAATGGCTCCCCTCACCAATATCCCATGAACCAACAAGTTTCCCAACAACCAGCTAATTTGCAAGAACCACCAGTCTCCTTTGCATCAAACATTCAAGCTAGTCCTGGACGACTATCAGCAATACCTATTGTCAGTCCTCGAAATTCGATGCAGGGAACATCGTCCACATGTGTTCCCGACACCCAAACTTTCTCTCATAGTACGAGCCAAAATTCCCCAAGTTCCAGAACACTGTCGCACCCAAGTAAGCGTATAGTCAATCCACAAGCACATCGACGCTCCATAACCTTGGACGCTCTCCCTACTGCTAAATTTGAGGATCGATCACGCTCGCAAACAGTGTCGACAATGAGCTCTCAAACACCAGCACTACCCGCATTTGAGGATATGGCAAAATTGTTTGGACTTCAACTTACGAATGTCTCGAGTGACAAGGGTGTAGGAGTCTTTTCTTTTTTGCTTCCTCCACCCGCAACCGTCTGGAAATTGAGTGTGAACGAGGTGAACGGGGAATTTTCAATTACCGGTAACAACGTTATCCTTCGCTTTGCCATCCCGCAGGTTGATACCAGCATGAAGAATGGAAATCAAGTCGGTGCACTTGCTATGGGAACTACGCTGGTGATCCCTTCTCCATTGAGAACAAAGACGCCGATTTCGCGTGATATGTACATGCAACTTCCTCGTCGACCACAACGCCCAGATCTAGCTTCTCCAACACCCCAACGAAATCCAAATACTACTGCTGGTTTGCAGGACCCTAACGCCTCTTTTTCTCTGCAAACTCTGGAATCTACAGAGAAGCGGGATTTGGACGATCATATCGAAGCTGGGAGAGCCCCAAAGAAACCAGGGGGTTTCCCAACTACAAATTCATATAATAATTCTCCTTCTCCAAACCGAAAAGACTCGAATCCCGGTCCGCAAACCGCATCAGTATCTGGTCCAATTACCCCTAAGCGAAACCTACAGGATAACGCAGAGACTCCAACACTGAGCAAGCGTCAGCGACATAACGGACAAATTTCGCAATCTACCAGTTCATTCCAACCACAACCGTCAACCCCAAGCATTATTACCCCTAGTTCTGTTTCAGAACCATCGAACAGTGGTCCATTTCTAAGATTTGGAAACAAAAACTTGGAAGATTTGGGCAATTTAAGCGACATGTTTGATGAAAATCTTGGAGGCACAGAGGACGACCCTTACAACTTCAAAAAGTACAATGCCGAATATGACGAGGTAAATGAAGGAAATATAGATAACAGCGACTTGACCACCTTGCTTAGCATGTCAGACTCTTCGAGGGATGTGTCGGAAGGCGTTGATAACTCAGGCCTTAGTTTTCTTGAGTCGGCGGCTATAGAGAATACAGAACCACAAGGCCTGACCGATCATAATCGAGAGTTGACCACGGCTGTGAAAATGGGTAACGAAATCTCAGCTAATGTGACCATGGAAACTGCTACCTTTGAGAAATCACAGAGTGCAAATGTCCTCAGCACTTCAACCGTATTACAAAATTCCGGAAAGGATAGCTTAGGCAACGTTGAAGGCTTCCTTGACAACTTAGATCCTATAGACTCCTCTCTCTCTAAACTAGAAAACCCGTTCACTATCCAGGATAGGCCCAATAACGTCTTGTGTCCAGGTAACGACAAAGTGTTGACATCTATCGAGGTTCAGGAGTCGGAGGACAAGATTTGTGATCACCTTGATCCTAATTTACTTGAACCCTGCAGCCCATGCCATATACTCAATAGCCCCGATATAAAGGAAGTCGAGAAAAAATGTGATGGAGAGCAACGCGCTCAGAAAATAGACTCAGACATGCAGATGGAGCACCCCTTCACCGACTTTGACACTACTTTTACAACTGATTGCCTCGAATTCCCACTCAGTGACGAGCCCGGTTATCATATAGACCATAATATCGATGGTACGGACGGCTGGGGAGATCCAGAATTAGATGGCATACCCATTCCAGACTTTCTTCGAACCGATATTACAGACGAAGGGCCTCTGGAGCAATATCTTGTTGACTTCGAGGAAGCTACGGGTTCTGATGAACGGAATCATATGGGTTATGCTCCTCAGACGCGACTACTGGGTAATGTGAATAGTAGCGATCGCCCAGGTTGGATGAATACTAACTTAGGGCAATCGGAAGAGGCTGCTGTAAAGCGTGACGGTGATCTCACAAGAATGATAGATCCTGACGTGTGGAAGAAATATCGTCCAAAAGGAGGCGAAAATTATATGCCGAAAATTGATCCGAAGGCGTAGCAAAAGCAACTCGATTTCTAGAATTTGATTGGCATAGAGGATAAATCATGTTGTAGTAGTATCAAGTTCCGAGGCAAATGGGCGCTCGCACCAGTACTGGTAAATTATGAATTTCGATTTTTCGAATTAGCCTATTGGTATGGTACAGGTCAGAAGGTTTTTATCAATTGATTTCGTTTTATTGTATATCACTTCGTAGGTAGACAAAATCAATGCGAGCGTGGCTTCTTCTAAGTTTTGGCGCGTTAGTATTCAGTAATTCGATGTGACGGTTCTTCCTATCTAAAGGTGTGATTTCATTGGAGAGATTGGTACTGATAGATTTAGGTATCATCTACTACAGTTTTCTAGATTTTGGAGACCTTTGGATCTTCGAGATCCTCTATCCTTAGCTTATTCAGTTGGGTTAAAGCGACTTGGATCAGCAAATAACGCTTGAATTCCTTAGTTCAACATATACCCTTCGCGTGTTTCATTGGTGGTAGGTGATGAAGGTCCAACATTCGGGTAGTGAAGGATGGCCTCTTCTTTCCGCGGAATGCTTGTTTGTTGCTATTCTACAAGGATTACTCGAGTGAACTTTGTTTATGGCACTTCGCTGCTCAAGCCACTGGTTGTTCTTGTAAGAATGAGAAAGTTTAAAGTCATACGAGAATTATGTACCACCAAGGGTAGTATAGTGCTTATTTTCTTTGAACTACATTACCCTTGTGGATTACTCGACCGTATTCAGAGTGCATTTTCACGCTTACATTGGTTCTTATGCACATATACGGGGTGAATGTGGTGTGATTCGATTCAAGTGGAGTGCTTCGGTGTTAAATTAAAGTAAGCGATTTGATAGTGCTTGTTGAGTATTTCGAGTGCACTCTCAATTAAGTCGCTCCAAAACGGTGGGAGAACGGGAAAATATTTAGTTGTGAGTCAGCTTCTATATCCCACGTCCACTTTTCATAAACTCCAAGGGTGCTGAGTCAGGGTATATCAGGGTTATTGCTGGCTGGCTGTACGTGCGAGTTAGATTGGGGAATCGATTGACTGGTTGATCTGTATAAAAGAGTGTTTTTAGAATAATGATAAATTGAGGCTTAGTTACAGCACTAGGCTTAGAGAAGTAGGGCTATACTCATCGCTCACTCAACGACAGGCCTTATCTTTTCATTCACTGATATTCCCTTTTATTTTGCAAGTTCAACGACGCTAGCTTATGGAGGCTTCAACACCGGTATCAATTATTGAAAACGTTTATGAATTTGAATTTGTGGAAATTTTGTCAGCCTAGAGTATTTATGTAAGTCAGGCAACTCCACTAGAAAACCTACTTCAGGTTAAAATTAAGCTTGGGCTGAGGATTACTGGAGTCATCATATCTCTTGAATTGAGCAATTCCAGAATGCCTCTACAAAGCTACTTTCCAAATGCCCATTGCGGTTGGAAGAGAAAAGAATTAGATATTTTATGCAGCTGCTGCACTGGTGGGATGAAACTTGACAACACAAATTGGAAATTCGCCTACATAATATGCTTAAAGGTTGATACCAGGGCGGTATTTTATAAACTTCGGTACGGCGTACAGTAAATAACTACATGAAATGGCGTTGGTCTAGCGCCCTGACCATTTTTTGCGCTAAAAAGCGTAGTAAACTGTTCCTCAGACCAGATCCCGTGAATAATGACCGGGATACTATGAGTGAGAGTGGTCCTTGCGACGTCATAACTGATAGACTTCTTGTTTAGCAGTCTCTTAAATAGGTAGAGCTTGTCAAAGATATTCTGATCACACAGAGGTCACGTGAGCATTTCTAAAACATTACCTCGCACCTTCCAACATTTTGTGCCTATGTCATTCTAGGTTGCGTATATTAACCGTATGTATACGAAGGTTCTCTGGTATATAAGGGGACAGAGAATAGGTCTATTTTTAAAACTTCAGTCTCTTCACATAATCTTAGCACCAGCACCAACCCCAATACCTATAAATATATTTTGAGGGTGATTCAATAAAGGTAGAGTATTTTTTATAACATAACTACTAGTCTGCTATAAATTTGGGGTTCACTTCCCTCGGTTTGGCGACAGCCCATTGATTCATTGAAGCATCATGCGCAGGTTTCCAAATATCGGTTTTGTTGTGGAAGTTGTGCGCTTTTGGAGCTTATGAATAAAAGTTTTTGTTTCTTTCTCAAGGCTTAACAATGATCAGGTAGGTTTGACTCTTGGTTGTAGAATAGATAAAGACAACATATTATGTTTCATCGATTTTTGAACATTTCCCATCAACAACGCTATTTCCGGAGAAGGGAAAATCTCCTTCAGATAGATGAACAGGAGGACTGAGGTGCAGACTCCGTAGTAGTTTGCGGACAAATGGGGAGAGGTTTATTCAGGTTTATGTCAAGGGACTTCATATGCTGATCCATATTCTGTTGTGCATATTTGAAGAGAAAGAGTTAAAGAAATAAAAATAAGAAGTGTAAAATTGCTATATTATAGCGACTGCTTGTATCAAAAGTAAATGCCTGATGAATAGAACTTGTAATATTTGGAGAATTCGGTTTGAAAATCTGGAAAGAAGTTGAAGGTATCGAAACACGAAGGACTTCGTACTTCATGTTCATTGCAACATCGTGCAACAACCTATGCCAAGGATCTTACCTTGTGGTAAAGAGAAATCCAAGAGAGTGAAGTCGGAGTATCGGAGAGAAGTGGCTGGCTCTTGAATCGAGATTTGGTTTGCCTGTCGAGGGATATGGTGAATCCATCCCTTGTGATATGTTCTCTCCAACTACATCTCCCAATCATAGTATATTATTGGTTGCCTCCTTTTAGTCCATTTGTTCATGAAGGTTGCACGCTTGCAACGTTGCCGCATTACTCCATCACTATGTTGTCTAGACCTGCCATGGGGATAAGTCTCGCCCGGAGATCTTCAAATGATACACAATCTGCCTGACTCCAGGGGAAACACCTCTCTGCAAAGGTGTCACCGACAGGAAATAGTAAAAATAATCGAAATATAGGAGGATCTTCAAACATTCCATAAGGCATACAGGTCTCTCACCACGTCTAGCACATCTTCTTACATTACTTTCTTCTTACTGAAGTTGCAACTTCTTCGCTTGCAGTAAAAGGGGCAATGATAGCCTGAAGCTCCCACATCTCGGCAATAATCAAGCTGAAGCTCTTGAAGATCCACTTACACCCCTCCAAGTACTATCACCAACAACTTTGCATGCAGATGATCTCCGTCAGCAGACAGCGCTCTCAACGAGTCATATCCCTTTTCTCAATACCCTCATCGTCGATCGTTTAAACTCAAGGCCCGTCCCGGAACCCGAGAGGTAATCACGGAACGAAGCGTTCTTGCTTTTCATCCCACAAGCTGAGCCTGTTGACAATCCACACAACCCCTCCCTTTCAGTATCGCTAACACATGGTCACAGACATGATTTCTGACCTAAATGAAGCCTCCAGCGAGTCATCTTGGTCCTCTTCATCGCCACGCCATTCCAACATTTAGCTCACCTGGAGAATGTGATGACAATAAGCATATTCATACCTCATCACTTAATCTGAAGCTGCTGAAGAGGCGTCTGCATCCTTCCCCGTCACTCTTTCCAACAACAGCACACCGAGATGAGCTCGAGGGTGAAGTGTCCTTTTGATCGAGTCATCCTTCCCTTCTCAATCACCCCATCATGCAACTCCGGGCTCGTCGAAGAGGCACCCATCATTGCCATAGCGTCGAAGACTTTTGCACTTCGTATCTTGATGCAACATCCACCAACGAGTGGCAATGATATAACACCACCCCCCTCTCATATGCCAACTTGAATCACGCATCTCAGCGCCTAAACCAACACGGAAACCAAAACCAGCTTTGTACGATACTCGGCCTCTCCATCCTATTGCCTTGAACCTTCGCGAAATCCTGCCCCTTTTCCACCCCCGTTCCCAATCTGAATCTCCATTATACAATTCCCGGCATCATTCCTCCGACTGCAACTTACAGTTCCGTTCGCAGCTCGTATCCAAACCACTCGCACCAGTCTTGACTTCGGTGAACCAACAGAAAAGCCCAACAGCTTGCAAACAAGCCTGCGGTAACGGCGGTAGCTAAGTTAGTCCTCTATGCGGGCCATCACATCACACTACCAAAAGAAACCCATTCCAGCAAACATATTCGCGTCGCGACCAGACCAAGGCTGCAGCTCAGCCTCGAGCCGACCTCCGCGGCGGCCCAGAATCCCTGCTCCCTGGCTATAACAACCGGTACGACCGAACGTACACGGCGTTCAGAAGAATTCTAATTTAATCAATTGTTCCAAAACAACCCCTTGCAAGGTGAATCATTTTCATCATAGAAAATGAAAACTAAAGAAATAATCAACAATATCCTCAGGCTATCACAGTGGGGGATGGGGGATGGCGTGCATGCAGGATAGACTCTACCGAAGCGGAACGGCACACGGCTCCTCGCCGGGATAACCTCGTGATTCTGATGTAGATCGATGAAGCGAGTGGAGGGGTAAGCTCGGTAGGGCTAGATTGGTTGGATGACGACCGAATCAGGAGGGGTTGATAACAGATGAGGTGGATAGAACTAATTTTGCGACAACACACCGAGTTTCGTGAATTCAGTGAAATTTTCATGTAGAGAGGTTGTGGGCAAGAAAACTTTCATTATGTGACTTTTGAATATGACTATATATAAGATGGAAAGTAGTAACAAACTATGTATGAGAAAGGAAGTATTTTTTGGGTGCAAAGGACAAACGAGAAAGAGATACAGATACCAAAGGAGACCGTAAGAAACGACAAAAAGTCATAAAGGCCGTATCAGAACGGATCTCCCGGACATCACCCAATTCAAAGGGTCCCCCATAAACGCCAGCATTACATCTACCAATTCTGCAACCATCCCTTCCCAAACCGATCCAGATCAACCCTCATACCCTGAGACGCCCACAATTTCCTCGCTGCCTGGCCATCACCATCCCATGACTCCTATTCATAATATCAAGTGTATATCGATCGTCGATCACCTACTCGAGGATGGCGACCTCACTCCAATCTCCAAGGCCATCCTTGTCCTCGCCGTAGTGAACAGGGCCCAGTCGAAGGAATCGACGTCTCTGGTTTGGAGATTGCCCATTGCTACCCACACTGCTCATGCTGCTGCTCCGTCGAGATTTGATCCCCTGGTTGACCTCAGGCTCAGAGGGCGTTCCCGCCTGTGCAGGTGTGGATGCTTGTTCAATTTGAACATCATCTGACGTCTGAGCTGGTGGCAACGTAACAGATGCCGCGGCAGACCGAGCCTTTGGTGACAGAGGGTACGAGGCACTAACTGTTGGTGCCAGAGACAGGAAAGTGTGGGGGAGATCCATCTGAGCTTCCTCAGCCGCAGGCACAAAGTTCTCTTGACCAGCGAATGCGAGAGCTAAGACCTCTTCGGTAGGGTTTGTAGAGGAAGCTGAAAAAGATGCCATTTTTGGGTCGAAGGGAGGTAATTATAGCTTTAAGGCCTGAGAGAGTGGACAAAGAATAGGTCGGTTGATGTAGTAACCTGTTGGTATCTTTTGTGTTGCTTTGAAGAGAATACGCCTTGAAGGAACGCTCGATGTATCAATTAACGAGAGGGTTTCGGGTTGCAGGAAAGGTCTTGAAGGAATAGGAAAGGGAAATGGAAGAGTGGAGAGGTTTATCGAGTGAAAAAATGGGAAGCCGAGCAGGACCTTTTATCTTGAAGTCCTCTAGGAGTTTACCGGTTGCTGGACCTGGCAAACCTGCGAGTGGGGGGGGGGAAGGTGCAATGGTTGCAGCTTGGAGGAGGCGGGCCTGCGGCCAGATATGCACGTGGGTTTGGGATTGGTCGGGTGATGTCTAAGAAGCAATGCATTCGTAAGCGTAATGAAAACCGCACTTGCTTGACAATCAGAAGAATGTTGAAAATGAGCAACAAAGAAAGAGCATGCGACTGTGATCTAATATCAGAGTTTCAGAGTGTAAATGACAATATACTTCCAAAAGGGGTAAGGAAGACTCAAAAGCTTAATTTCACGATAATTGTCGGTTGTCCTCTGCTTACGACGGTACTTGGAGGCAATTTCACTGGTTAAGTTGGCGAAAAACGCCACAACAAGAAGATAAGTCGGAATGCAAGACGGCGGGGAAGAGACTCGGGGCTCGTTACCCCTCAGCCACCTCCCACGCCCATCTTCGGCAAAGGCTATCAATCTGCATCGAAACACCACCACCACAAGGCGCTGAGACATCCCAACAGGGAACTCCGAAGCTGACCCTTTGCTAGCCGCGCCATACAATGCAAGCTGCATGCGTGCACTTGCCCGTCGATGTGCTCATGCGTAAGTGTTGAAAATGTCTGCGGCAAAAGCAAAATACCATGAGCAAGCCCTTCTCTCTGTGGTCAGGGAAAGCGCCAGCCAAGAGATATCATTTTGTCTTTCAGCACCTGTTGGACTGATTCTGTTTTATCGTCATGCGAACATCGAATCATGCGGGGGAGAGCGCCGTGTAAAGGGGGGGGTGGGAAGAAGAGCTTGCAATAACTCGGGAGAGGCCGAAACTGCCTTTCGTCCATCACTCCACCGAAGACGCCACCACTCACTCCTGTGCCTCGAGTCTAGACTATCTGTGTAATAGTAAAGCCGGCTTTCTCGAAGTCGGATTGTCCAAAGCGGTAAAGGAAGGATTGGAAGTTCAGAGCAAACCCCCCCAAATCTGGGGAAGCGAGAAGGGGGTAGAAGCGAACTCCCTAGTTCTCCCGTGTTGGAGGACAATATCAGTCATCAGTGCCGAGGTAGGGTCGGCTTAGAAGCAACAAGGTTCGGTAAAACGAAGCCCTATTGCAGGTTCTTAAAGCGACTCTACTTTGCTACTTTCTTTGGTTAGCAGAAGAGCGTTGACTAGAGTTCAAAAGAATGTCAGATGCAGAGGGGGGAATAAGTTTGCTCTAGAGAGATCGGTGAACAGTTGGTTGTGCTTACTGTTGGTGAGTGTTGGTATCTATTGAAGAGGTTCTTGGAAGAGAGGACGCGCGTGTAATTTGTTAGATATCGTGTGCATCGATGATTCAGCCCTATGGTTATGAGGCAGAACCCAAACACTGAGGCAAAAATCTTACCGTAGGGTCAAGCATAGGCCAAATGCCTCTGGAGGTTATTCCAAAATGGTCATGATCACGTGAGAAATTACGGACCATCGAGATTGATCTGATGGCTCTGCAGTCATGGTCACAATGCATCAAATGCTGGCACTTTTGGCAACCCTCAAATGTTTCGTTTCCTCCAATTGGGAAGAATTCATGATTGTCTCCGAAGTTCCGATGGAAAGAGCTGGCAATATCTGTAACAAGCTGGCCGAATCTCAGTTCTTTCAGCTTGCCCGAAACACCTCCGTGTTAAGCAGTTTAGCATGAAGCACGATTGAAGAGCCTCCACTGCTTTAAGATAAATCTTAAATATCGGTGCCTAAGATGTATCTGTCCCATACTCGTATATCCCGAGAATGATTTCAACCAGACCAAATTCAGTCAATGGCTCGGATTTATGGTTCGGGTATGCACGTTGTACTTCGTGACACAAATGTTGATTTGCCAATTCTGATCAAGACTCGGGGTTTTGTGTTGTTAAATGGTTAGAGGTGAGTGACTTGGTGGCGTTTCTGAAAATCTTCGAAGCTTTTAGAGTGTGAGACAAGGCTTGCCACCGATGATTGGTGTTACAGAGCTTACTTGAGAGGCTGAGAAGCTCAGTCTATGGAATGGGGCTCAGGTAGAGCTCCAAATTCACGCACATTCGCCCATTGACCGGTATTGCCCCGGTGTATTGGATATATTGCTCTCATCTCAGCAAGCCGTGAGGATTATGATCATGTGTTGTAAAATGGAGGACTTCTTGCTCGTATCAAAAGGGACCCGGAAGCGTCGAAACCAAATTTTGCGAGTGTCTTGCTCATGCTTCCCGCGATCTCATCGGCGCTTAATATGGCGTTGCAATTCGCTATGCTGGACACCCCTCGTCAGCCTTTTCCGAAGCTTATCGATAGTGAACCATCACTGCCGTCAGCTTTCACAGAACAATCTTCACTCCGATCCTTTCGCCATCCTCTGTGGCAAGATGAGCCTGGCAATGTTGGTTTTGGGCGAATTCTATCTGCCCGAATAAATCTCAGATACTGCAGCTGACGCCGTTTGCAGCTATCCGTGGTCAAAATAGCATGACGTCGGAGCCCTGCATCTCAGTTTTGTGCTTCCTCATTAAATTTGTTAAAATGAACAAATTTCTATCATGGACCACAAAGATTTCAGGAACAAGGCTCGGGTTTCCCCTTCCCCGACGTATCCCTGAGTAGCACCACATGGAGAAGGGAAGCCTTGAAATCTTTAGAGGTCTACACTTCACGCAAGCGCGAACGCGGCAAAGTGAACTAGGTTGACAATTGGGTGCCTTGTGTGGAGATTTCTCGAGATCTATATTGGTCTTGTGTGAGATATTATGATGATCGATTTCAATGATCATGTAGGCTAAAGTGGTGATTGGCCGTTCTGAATCCTATGCAAAACATTCTCAATAAGCACTTCTAAGGCTTGTTGCAGAAAAACTCCAGTAACTTAGGTTTGTAAAGGCAACACGGTTCTTTGAAGCAGCATCCTCTCTGAAGTCACGCTCGTGGGACGTTGAAGGATTGCCGTGCCCCGCCACATTAGCATTTAGGAACAGACCCCACGAAGACTGACCGTCCGCCTATATGATGATGAGAGTTAGCCTCTAGGTACTCTTTGACTTCTCAAAAAACTTGTAAATATGTTGAAACATCAAAGTGTTGCCAACGCAGGCGCGGAAGCGCAAGATGACAAGGAGAGCATTCCATGGCGTGCCAATAGTGGGTACAGATAATTGTGCGATCATGCATATTAATGTCCGGCCAGCTACAGAGACCGAAAACTCCAGTGTGAGGCAGAGTGGTAGAGTGGCAGTGTGGCAGTTGCACGAAACCGGGAACCGTTGAACTTGTTGGCGATAGGTCCTCGAGGGCCTCCAACTCGCCGGCAGTCAGTGTTTGCAAATCTTAGGCCAAAGCCCGGAGGCGTCAATTTACTCACACTGCAGCTCCCGGCTGACGCACGCATCTAGCCTACAGCCGTCATTCGAGTGCTTTTTGTGCGCAACACAGCGGCGAAGTCGCTGAAGATGTTTGCATTCCAAGGTTTGACATCAAGCACCAGACTCATCACATATCTAGGCTATCTTCTCGAAGACGTCTCTGCAGAGCCTCAGGAGCCATCGACGGTGCTGAGTGAGACTGTGAGCTCCTTGTCGTCTTCATGGAGAGCAGCTTAACGTCAAGAACTACAGATGAGCACATGGCACCCCCGTCCACTTATGCTGTGAGCCGCGAGGCCGAATCGGCTTGCATCCTTTGCTGCCCCTCATTGGCTTCGAGTGCTGCAGTTGCACATTGCCTCCGCTCCCCTGTCGCTGTCGCTGTCCTCAATGCTAAGGTTGAAGCAATGGTCGGTGATGTGCGCAGGCGTGGTGGACTCGTAGCGGTGGTGGATCGTGATGGGTCCCAGCGCGGGCCTCCTGAGATGGAGATTGGGCTTCTCGAGTTCGCTCTTGATCTCTGGCTCCAGACAGCCTAATGGTCTCCTGTGGATCAACTTTGGCTCCTTGTTGTTTTAAGAAGCCAATCTGGTGCTGCCCATGTGAGCTGCGATGGCGTCCTGCAAACCCTGTCAGCATGGCAGAGGGACCTTGCCCTTGCTGGCTCTGCGAGCCCTGCTCTTATGTGTTCCTCCACGATCCTACCTTTTAACAAAGTTCACAACAACGGGCGCGGGTACTCGTTGTTGGAATCCGCTGCTACTGATTCTTAGCCTACAAAGTGCCTGACATGATTGCAACTTAGGACCAACTTCAGCCCCTCCGCCTGTGGAGAGCCAGCAAACGAGAAACCAACAGGTTGCGACCAGCTCGTAGGCACGCACTTCTTCTTTCGATCCTCACCGTGTTGCAACATCCTTATAGGGGATAAGGGATGGCAAACAACAAGTGATCAATTTAACTGACCAGAGGGTGCCGTATAGTCGGTATGGTGTGACCGGTCTATAAAGCAACTTGCCGTCGCTGCTGAATTTTGGATTTTCAGAACCCAAGCTTTCATCAATCATTGATACTTCCTCTCATCATTATCTTTCCTCCAAAACTTTGGCTTTTAGCTCCATTCGAGTGCTATCTCATCAAAACACATCCTTAAATTCCCGTGTTGAGATAACTGGTACGCTACAAATCCGTATCCCTCCTACTCGCAAAAGTCTCATGCAATTTCTAGTTCAAACTCCAAAGTTGTGCAATTTTGATCGTCGGAGATCCTCAACTTTCATACAAGCAAATCATTTCTCACTTCCACAAGATGTGTACTGCCTGGTACTACTATTACACCCTTTGTCGATGCACGGTTTATCAGGGGACGGTCCCCTGTGCTAGGCACAGCGCATCGCCACATTCAACATGCTCGCTGGTGTCGAAAACCGATACAAGAGAAGGATATTGTTCTGATCATGAAAATTAGCTGGTGAGTAGCAGAGATGAGTGTGCTGAAACCCCTTTTGATACTAATTATCTGTTAGCCAGCAAGCTGTCTAGCTTCATGAGACAGTGATCGTTAGACTTTTAACGAAGGTCTATCAAATCAAGAGGTTTCGAACCCAAGACAATTCTGCGCATTTGCAGGTGTTTGTTGCCGTGGGTTCAATTGGTATTCTTTTCTGTTGTAGAACGTGCTTTAGCAATGTTTAGTGTACGTGTTACTTTTTGGGCTCATTCAGGACATGATATGTCTGGAACAGTCATGTGGGAAGGCAATCTACTCTGTTATAACATTCGGCTCTTAGCTCAATCCAATTTCGATATTTTGATTTTAGTTGCATGGCACACTTTTTCAGTGACTTTTCAATCCCGGATTTTGAGGTAGCGAGGGAGGGTGTGCTACTGCTGACAGTTTGGTGATATTGGAACATTTCGAGTAATCGTCTCCCGTCTCAAGGCTGCAGGTCGGAGAACCAACATGCATAGCTAGTCGAGAAATATCACACAATTCCAGGCTTGGAAGTGATTCGGCACATGATCCAATGCAATGACGTGTGGTAACAGCTATGTAATGGCAACCAATAGTTGATGGTTGTTAAATTTCCAACCACTTAGTACTTCCCAAAATCTCAGCTTAGTCCGAGCATACCCAACCCTTTTTTGATCAACTGGTTATCAAAGATTCTGCGCTAAATCCAAAGAATTTGAGCGACAGTGACTGCCCCGTTCTACAGTGAATCTGTAGAAACTTGGAATTTAAGCTTGAACAAGGTCGTTGAAGACAACTCGGATAAGAATTTTGTGGCTGTTGCTGTGTTGTTGAAGGCCTTAATCCATGCTGCATCGAATGTAGCATCATGTGACAGGTGCATAATTTGAATAGAGGCGTATCAAGTCTTGCAAGGAAACTTTCTTTCAAGTCTCTCAGTAGCCACACATCCTCACCGCAAAGTTTCCAATATCACAAATCCAAAGTAGGGGCATGCACTGTCATCGTACGACTTTTTCGGCTGGGGGAAGGTACAGAACACTCAAGAAGTGATACCTGGTGGGAAGGGAATAGAACGAGATTGTATTGAGCACTAGTCGAAGAAGGAAGCAGTAACGGTCTAGTTAGAAGACTCTTTTCAGTCAAAATTACTCTCTTCAGGAAGGCAATTCCCGCAGATAGTATGTTGGTATTTCGAAAGTTAGAAATCGGAAGAAACTGGACACTATGGTTGACCTGGTGAGTGGAAAAGAAGATTGTGTAACCACAGCCGGGGCAAGTGGGGTGAAATCAGCCGCGTGGAAATTTCCAAAGACGGTATGGACAACATCTTGAAAAGACAACAACGTCGAGAAAGACTTCGAGAGAAGTAGGGCGGATAATCTACCGCAGCAGCTTACTGTGGAGTGTGAGCCGAACCGTGCGAATCTTGGTTGACCAGTGGCTGTCAATAACATCCCGGCTTCCAACTTCTCGATGTCGCGCAGCTTAAAACCAGGCTGCATAACATCCTGGACTTGAGGCGGCAGAGGCGGAGAAAGCGCCTATATGCAAGCCTCCTCCCGCAAAAAAGCAAAAAACAGAGTTGACACCAGACGCCAGCGCTTATCCCACACGTGATTAGGATAGAAAAAGTTGAAAGGTTGGAACAGTCAATTCTGCTTGGAATGTGGCTCACTGGGCCCCGACAATCCTGACTATCCTTTCTCGTGACTGCATAAAATTCATCCCTACCCTAAGCAGGACTAACATCAAGATTTCTATCGAAGAGTACTGGAGAGACAGAGTTGGCTGAAGGCCTGCTGTAAGCCACCAGTGCTAGTCAGCTGGAGGGGCAAGGCATCCTCAAATTCCGTGACCCGAGTTCCTCGATTTCGGTACATGAGCTCCCGATGATGCGATATTGATGAAGTTATTTATGCAAGCTTACAAAAGGTTGTGTTCAATTATTGATCAGATTGAGGTTGAGATTTGGTCGAGATGTTGATGTTAGAAGCGAGGTTAGACGTGAAAACAAGATGGTCCTGGGTGACGCTGCTTTTAGAAGCCTAGCCGCTGTTTTGATATTATGGCCGCTTTATGCGAAACCTCATTCCACATCACTTGGAAAACCTTCGCATGACTCCCAATAAACTCATCCATTCACTAACTTCTACGCAACACGAGAAACTTTCTTTATTCGGCTTTCCAGAGAAATCCTCTGATATCAACCCTATCTCTCCTCCATTTAAGGCTGCAGTAAAAGAGATCGCGGTCCAACTGGCCCATTGTACGACCCTGCTTCCGAGTCCCTGATGGGGTCTAATAGGCGATAAAAACTATCCTAATGTCTATTGAGTTGAACTGGGAAACTCTGACAACCGGCCCTGATGGAATTGCACTAGCCGAAAGAATACGGGATTTCGTCCACGACAAGTTTCAGACGATAACACTACCCCGCTTCATCAAGAGTGTGAAGGTCCATGCCTTTGAATTTGGAACCACCGCTCCAGAGCTCGAGCTTAAGGACATCTGTGATCCATTGCCAGATTTCTACGAGGAAACTGAAGATGACTCTGACGACAGTGATGGCGTTGATGATGATAACGCGTCATGGCAACAAAAAGATGAGCAGCATGAACGCTTGAGAGAAAGACGAAGGATAGATAGAGATAAGCGGACAAGTGGAGGTCCCAGTGTTACACACCCACCGCCTTACATTGATACAAGATTATCTGGGATGAGAAATTCACAACCTGTAGGAGATACAGGAAGTCCGTTCCTCGGGGTTAGCACGCCTGGGATCCCTGGAGGCACGTCAAATCTCAGTTATTTTCATTCTCAACTTGCCACTGGGTTATCTGGAACTCAAACACCTCTTGCCGCAGTCGCTGGGGCACATCTACCAAATGGTTGGCCAGATTACTCTAATTTGCCTTCCTCATCAGGTGGACGAGGCCATCGACATACTACCAGTGGAAGTTCTCTTTCGCCTCCACCAACTGCAGATGCTGCAGCCCGTGAGAAATTCTTGCGTGAACGAGCCAGCGTGTCCACATTAGCACCATCAACCTCAACGACTCGACCTCAGACGCGGGAAGGATTAATAGAGGAACTTGCTGAAGAAGAACCCTCGTCACCTCCAAGGCGATTTCGAGAACCTCGTGTCGAAGATCTCCAGACTGTTTTTCGGGTACGATATTCCGGCGATGTGAGGCTTTCACTCACAGCAGAGATACTATTGGACTATCCTATGCCAAGCTTCGTAGGTATACCAGTTAAGTTGAACATTACTGGTCTGTCCTTCGACGGAGTTGCTGTGTTAGCATATATTCGAAAAAGAGCGCATTTCTGCTTTCTATCACCCGAAGATGCTTATGCTGCTATAGGTTCTGATGGGGGTGAACAGGCTCATCATAACGGTATGAAGATGGGTGGGCTGTTGCACGAAATCAAGGTGGAAAGCGAGATAGGAAAACGAGAAAACGGAAAGCAGGTTCTCAAAAATGTCGGGAAGGTCGAAAAGTTCGTGCTCGAGCAGGTCAGACGCATCTTTGAGGATGAGTTTGTCTATCCTAGCTTCTGGACATTCTTGGTATAAATTAAGTTTGTCATAAATTCCAATAAATCTTTAGCAATGCTCTGACTGCCTTTACCGGTTGTCTAATAATCTGTACCACCCTACAAAACTTAATTTTGTTCTGGCTAACTTTGCAACCCGGGGGTGGTCCCGGTCGCGTAACCTGCTCGTCCCCCCTCCTTCTCTCTATTATTCTTGACGGGTGTTTGAAAATATTATCTAGGTTCTTAGATCCATCTCATGATCGCACGAACCAGACAGCGAAGGCCCAGCAATGATCTTCGAGTAAAGTAGTACGAATCGACCAGACTAGAAATTCATTTCAATGTTGCTTTGAATCCCTGATATGCTGAGTTCATATCTAGCTCCAACTCCCTTGCTTGATCTTCGCTAACTTCCTCCGTTGCCTTCATCTGATTTAGTGCAATCAGCCACTGTACAATCTTACCACGACCCTCGAAATCTCGATCCGTAACCTTATTTACACTCTGAATAACATCAGAAAGGAGAGGGTGCAACTGATCCTTAGCAAGTAACCCTAGTTTAAGCGCATCAAGAAACGTGATGAAGTCCTGTGTCGCTTCGAGAATGAGTGTGCCATTGATACTATTATTGCCTAATGATGTGGGATTGTGTGATGGTGCGGTAACTGTGCTAGGAAGACCTATCCGAATTCGCTCTGTGGCCCGCGGCACTTCCATCTATGCTCATCAACATCTGCAAATCAAATTGAAACTTTATACGCACATCCCATTCCGTCTTAAATGTTTCCAAATCCACAAATTCGCGATTAACCACCTCATCCGTTAGAATGGCTCGGTATTGCTTGAGGAGCCTATCGCATATCTCCGTGTAATCTGATTCTGCTATCGCATCTTTCAAGTATGCCTTTTCAAGTTCGTCTAAAGTAATTATGATGCTGAAAACTTCTGCTAGGGAGTCTTGAAGATCCCGTTCGGCTCTTGTCTCTGATAATTTGACTTCCTGATGCCCTCGGGTTAGCCCCTGTCTTGGGCTTTATGGAAATTGCCTACCTCATCAAGATTTATAGTTGCTGATAAAGTGGTATTCGGAATATAGCTGTGAGGTGTCGGCGCATATGCCTGTCTTGTTTGATACATTCTGTCGTTTTTTCTCGTTCAACTTCTGCCCCCAGGCAACTTGGTGATGGCGGGGAATGATGTTCAATATTGCCGCAAGACACCGCTTTAACTGGCCTGTGCATCAACCCGATTTAGAATAGCTTCAAAATTTCCTTATCGAACTCGGAAAAAGTTCATGAATTTTTGGATGGTAGCTTCACAGTTGTCGCAATAGCCAAAACCCACCAACGACACAATGGCAAAAAGCACGAAGAAGGCCACTCGAAAATTCGAAAAGAATCACCTTAAGGATGTTCTGGAAAAAAGACGGGCCGGTGCTAAGATCAAGCAGCGTCAGCAGATAAAAGCGAAACGACAGGCTCGAAATGCTAAAGATGCGGAATTCATGGGGCGAAGAGGCGAGGATGGCGAGCCGGAGAAGAATGGACATGCAAAGGAAGATGCTTTTGGAAAGATGAATGTGGATGATTTCTTCCAAGGGGGATTTGAAATTCCTGAAAACCCTGCGAAGACATCCAAATCCAAATCGAGATCAGTTCCGGAGAAACTTGGCAAGAGGAAACGTACAGAGCCAGAGGAGGAAGATAATGATTCCTCAGAAGCTTCGTTCGAAGAGGCACCAGTCATGAGCGGTAGCGAGGGCGGTAGCGAAGCAGGAGACGAGATTGGCATGAGCAGAGATGCTATGAACGCCCTTGCGGAGAAAGATCCCGAATTTTATAAGTATCTAAAGGAGAACGACCCCGAAGCACTCGAATTTGACGAAGATGCGGATTTATTAGAGGTAGATGAACTAAGTGCGAGTGAAGATGAGCTCAAAAAGCCAAAAAAAAAGCAAAAGAAATCCAAAAAGGCACAAGTCGAGGAGGACGATGAATCCGATGTAGAGATTAAAGACGAGGCCGAAGTCACGAAGGAGATGATCACTAAATGGACAGAGGCGATGACCGAAAAGCAGTCTCTACGTGCATTACGCCAAGTCGTTTTGGCTTTCAGGGCAGCTGCTCACGTCAACGAGGATGACGGGAAAGACTACAAATACACAATCTCAAACCCAGACGTATATCACGAACTCCTTCTCACTACTCTCAATAACGTTCCAGAAGTTCTAAATCACCATCTTCCGGTCAAAGAGACAACCGCTGGCAAAGTCCGTGTCTCAACAGAGTCCAAAAAGTTCAAGACTCTCACACCTCTTCTCAAATCACACACATCTTCCGTACATCACCTCTTAACAACACTTTCGGACCCTGCAACGCTAAAGCTCACACTATCTTCAATAACGCCTCTCCTGCCATATCTCCTCTCATTCAAAAAAGTCTTGAAGAGCATTGTAAAGACCGTGGTAGATATCTGGTCCGATGTCTCTACAACAGAGGCTACTCGAATTACTGCATTCTTAGTTCTTCGGAGATTGACTGTGATTGGAGATCCTGGGTTACGAGAGGCGGTCCTGAAAACTGTGTATCAAGGATTGATCAAAGGCAGCCGAACCACCTCAATACATACAATCCAAGGCATAAATCTGATGAAAAACTCTGCTGCTGAGTTGTGGGGTATTGACCAAGAAGTCGGATATGCCACAGGTTTCACGTTCATACGACAGCTAGCCATACACCTACGAAACAGTATCACGAACAACCAGAAAGAGAGCTACAAGACAGTATATAACTGGCAATATGTGCACTCTTTAGATTTCTGGTCTTGTGTCATGTCCGAGCATTGCAGTCCTGTGAAGGAGGCCGAAATTGGGAAAGAATCTCAGCTTCGACTTTTGATATACCCGACCGTGCAAGTCACTCTCGGAGCAATGCGCCTTATCCCAACAGCAACATACTTCCCCCTCCGATTCCAAATGATTCGTTCACTTCTCCGACTTTCGCGAGCTACTGGTACATATATTCCACTAGCATCAGCTCTGTTAGAAGTGCTCAACTCAGCCGAAATGAAGAAGCCGCCAAAGCCCAGCACACTCAAAAGCCTAGATTTCGCGTCGAACTATAAAGCACAAAAGTCGTATCTTCGAACTCGAGTATATCAGGATGGTGTTGGTGAGCAGGTCGCCGAGCTTCTTTCTGAGTTCTTCGTTTTATGGTCAACAAGCATCGCATTCCCAGAGCTAGCTTTGCCTGTGATAGTAATGCTAAAACGTTGGCTAAAGGAAGTTGGAAATAAAAATTCAGGAAATAAGAATAACAAGGTCAATTCTAGTTTTGTGCTATTGATACAAAAGTTGGAGGCAAACAGCAAATTTATTGAGGAGAAGAGAGCTAAGGTTGATTTTGCGCCTAACAATAGAGCAGGTGTGGAGGGGTTCTTGAAAGGATTTGAATGGGAAAAAACACCACTTGGCGCATTTGTTGCAGGGCAAAGAAAGCAGCGAGAAGAGAAGGCTAGACTTCTGGAGGAGGGCAGAAGGGAGGAGGAGAGAAAGAGAAAGCTAGAGCGAGAGAAGGAGAAATCTACCGGTGATAGTGATGCAGATATGGAGGATGAGGGATCAGAAGCAAAAGACTCAGAGGTAGGGTTCGAAGATGATGATGAAGAAAATGAGTAGTTGGGTTGTACAGCTAGCTTTACTGGTACTAATGGAGTATGGCGTCAAAGCAGTCCAGAAGCCTTAGTTGTGGGTTTGAGGATTGAAGGCGAATTTAAAAAAAAAACCCCCCATTTTCGGAGAATCACGTCAGGAAAGCCCCAAGCCAAGTCATGGCCATAGTTTGTGATAATCTTTGCCCTTCCACCCTTTTTCAAGTCTAAATTATAACATCGGATTTCTCATTTATACTCACCAGCATTTGAGATCCAATTCTAGACATCTTTTCCTTTTCCATACACGGAAGGTCAGTATCAGGCATATGGCCTTCTTGATTACCCATCGAGGCTATGGCTGCATAAGGTATTTATACTTCCACAAAGTATCATGTTCTTATGAGTACCCACTATTCCGAGAAAGTTCTTAAAATGAATCCGTCATCTCTACCTTTCTCTTCGTTCGACATTCTCTCGTATCCTCTTTGATCTAGCTTCTTATTACTTCAGGGGCCTCCTTATTTCTATAGGCCGAAGGGAGCATTATCAACTATTAACCACTAAATACAGATTACTCATCTAATCCTGTTCAAAACATGAACGGCAGAGCACCTTTCAAGAACACATCTTCAACCACCCAACTCCTGGTCCTCTCACCCTTTACAATCACCTCCGCTCTATCCCCTTGCCACCATCCCGCTCGCTTTCGCCAGTTCATCCTCATCGACCATATTCCATCAACTCAATCCACATGTTATCGCTTATGGTACTGCATTCCCTTGTCTATCAGATAATAAGCCAGAGTAGATGCGCAGGTGGGCTGCTCCCGATAGAGGAAACGAAGAAGTATGACGAGTTTAGTTTTTTTGGATTTGCTGATTAGTGCGCCGGTTGAGGGGTTAGGAGGTAGGAAGTATGGGTTGATACCAGTCATGGTATATATTCATGGGGGTGCGTTTAGGGCTGGGTGTGCGCATGTTTGCGCTTTGAGTGGTACGTGAACGAGAAGTGGACTTAGGGATTTAGGAAGCGCTTCCTTATCATTGTTCAACAGAGCAATGCTGATGTTCGGTGTGCCATCAATGATCCCAGCGACTGATTTGGAGTATAAATAAAACGCATATCAAGCTTTATTAAAATATCTTATAGACAAGAATGATCACCCTGGGTGATTTGAAAAGTCAAGGCACGTGACGGAAACGCAGGTCGAGGTCGCTTGTAGGATATGCTTGCCATTCTTTATGATTTATAAGAATTAAAGATTCTTTGATGGGAGATGTTTGACCTACTTCACAGGGGGTAGATTAATTATGGAGTATGAGTGGGTTAAGGAGGTGGTGGTTAGTGATAGATATTTTGAGGTCACTATCCTTCCCCTGTTCGCAATTTTCTACTTCGAAACTTCAGGGAGCCAACTTTGCAAACCTCTTCAAGCCTATCCCCACCGGGAAATTCATTACTCACTCAACTGACAGGTTTGGGCCCGAAAACGCATCATCTGTCCTCTTAGCCTACAATATTAACCATACTATGAATACCCACCTCTTCACAACTCAAGTAGCCTATCCAATGGGCGACATAATGTTTGAAACCCACCCATAAACTCTCCCGAGCTCTCGTTAAATCCGCACTCTGCTAAAGCCTACTACACCTTCAAACGGGACGCTCGCCCTTTTCTAAAAAAATTTGAAGAGTGTGGAGCTTCACATAATAATAAATAGCATGTGCTAATGTTCCAACTCCGTCATTCGGAATCTCAAGTTTGAGACACCTTCACGAATCCCAGATAAACGAAGACACGGCATATGTACGACACTTCAGCGCACTGAAAGAGGGAAGAACTCGGAATGATCAAGCAATATCGAGTGCTGGAGTCGATTGACCAATCAGAATGCTGTTCAGCTAAGCGTGGTCCATTCTATTCGCGGACGTTAGCGAACCTCCTGCAACCCCAAAGTTCTCCTCTCAAACGCATCAACATCAACACATGCCTCTGCACATATTTCTCTTCCAATCAAGAACTTCTAAATCGACGGTAGTGAACTCTCAACTGTTCAAGTGAGGGTTCGATGTTAAGGACAATAGCAATCCACCCGAGCTTCTGGCCGACGACGGAGAGCTTATTACTCCTTTAAGCAGCATACCCAGGTAGAACACACCTTATGGCGAGTCAAAACCTCCAGGGAGGTCAATTGAAGGTTTCATACTGGCTAAAGGCTCAATCTCCACTTTTCCACATCGTACCGGTCCTCGCTGCGTGTCAATATATAGCAACAGTGACGCGCCTAGCTCGGAGAGTGCTTGCAGATCTAACGCGGACCCTGCAGGAAGTCCCTTAGATATTTCAACGACGACATGTGCACTCAACGATAGGTTCAAATGCTATTCTCTGTCAATTTGAACGACGTTTGACTTGATACCTCATGGAGGGGCACTCTGTGGGGGGATGAGGGGTCAAGCTTCCGAAGAAGGTGGGTTGTTAGATATATCCCCTCTCCACTTCATTCACTTTCTCTTCCTTCCTTTCCTTCCTTCTTTTTCCCTAGCCATCAACTCTCAATTGATCACGAGTATCAACTACTTTACCACCTCAATTTTTTGCGCACTAGCAATGAGAGAGTATCATGGCTTCTCTTATCCCTAGCATTCTCCCAAGGGATCCCCACAATCAAATATATCTAGCAGGAGCGGCTTTAGTTGTTCTTATTGGCATTATTTTCGCCATAACTCTTCGTCCTTCTTGGAAGGAATCGAACGAAGAACCAAGCGCATTCACGTCCTTTTTACGTTTCTTCTACGCCTCTTTCCTGAAGCCTCACACTGGTGACGGCACCGGAAATGGTCAACAAGATGCCCTCGAGAGCTTTTATAAAGCACAGGCCGGCGTATACGACGCAACTAGAAAGAGATTGTTGCGTGGACGTGAAGATATGCTTGGGTTAGTGGCCGCTCAGCTAGTCAACAAAGCTGCGAATGAGCGAACCCACGACCCAAAGCGCATCTGGGTAGACGTAAAATTCCCCTACACTGAGTAACGGTATACATGCTAATTGGAATATTCGTAGATTGGTGGTGGAACAGGTTGGAACATCGAGGCAATGTCTGAATTCGTCTCTGTTCCTGATTTCTTCTCCAGCGTTTACCTCGTCGACTTCTCTCCATCCCTCTGCGAAGTTGCTCGGAAGCGATTTACACGTCTGGGATGGAAAAATGTTCATGTTGTTTGTCAGGATGCGAGGACCTTCCGCCTAGAAGATTATGAAAATGATACTTCAGGTGCTATTGGATTCCCTCGTCTACCAGACTCCAACTATTTCGCAGAGGAGGATAACGTTAGTGTTGGCGGAGCAGACCTAGTCACGCTTTCATACAGTTTATCTATGATTGTAAGTCGAGTCTACATTCGTACTTATCACTTTGCTAATTTCACTTTAGCCTGACTTCTATTCCGTGATCGACTCACTCACTCACCTTCTTGCACCAACTGGAACCATTGGCGTTGTTGATTTCTATGTGCAGTCGATCGTTGATTTGAGCTGCAGAAATTACACTGGTGGAGCCTTCAATCGTCATGTGAACTGGTTCAGCAGGCTATTCTGGCGTGCTTGGTTTGACGTTGATCGAGTCGGTCTTGAGGCTGGCCGCCGAGATTACCTCGAATATCGGTTTGGAACTGTTCTCAGTGCTGATTCTCGCAATAAGCTCCTTGGGTCTATCCCATACTATGTTTGGCTTGGATGCCCGAAAAGGCCTGCATCTGCATCAAGCACCGCTAATTTCCCTCACGAAATTGTCGAGCGACTTGATGCAGCAGTTACAGAATCTCCATATTTGTCACCCATCAATCATACTCAATCGCTTTCAAGGACAGTTGAAAAATCAACGCCTCCTGAGCTTCGCTCCAAGGCCTTTGATGCCGCCATTGTCAATCTTTCGGCGAACTTGCCACTACCATCCTTTTTTTACCAGAACCACCACTGGCGTATTCACTACGATGATCAGTTGAAGAAGCACACCCAATTCAAGCATGAGTATATCTATGCCTTCACTTGGGAAGATTCAAGAGTTGATCACCGCCTTCTAAAACTTGGCTCCGATGACGTTGTTCTTGCCATCACATCTGCAGGCGACAACATTCTGTCTTACGCGCTCTCATCACCAGCTAAGATCCACGCAGTTGACCTCAATCCTAATCAGAACCATCTCCTCGAGCTCAAGGTGGCTGCGTTTACTGCTCTTCCGTATGCGGACTTCTGGAAATTGTTTGGAACAGGTCAACACCCCAATTTCCGATCGCTTTTGATCTCTCGGTTGTCGCCACACATGTCCTCCCGTGCATTCCAGTATTGGCTGAATCATACGCACGTATTCATGTCGCCTCGTGGGAAAGGCCTATATGAGACGGGAGGGTCTCGCCACGCTATCCGAGTTGTTCGTCTTCTTGCTACTGCTCTCGGCTTTCGCTCTCAAATTAAGAACCTTCTCGCGGCAAAAACCCTCAACGAGCAACGAGAAATCTGGATCAAGAAAATCAGACCTCTTATCATGTCAAGACTACTCTCATACTTTATCGTGTCACAAGAGAGATTTCTCTGGGCTGCACTTGGAGTTCCTCATAATCAACTTGCAATGCTCGAAGCCGACCACCTGACCGCTGATTCGGTTCCTGAATCACCATCCTCCTCTTCACCACTGGGCCATACTGAAAAGGAGCTCAATTCCACTCGGGGCCAAGCAGTCTGGGAATATATGGTACAAACTCTCGACCCTGTCATTGAATCCTCCTTAATCGGGGAGGACAACCCATACTACCTCGTCTGTCTCCAAGGATCTTACTCGCAACGCTGCCACCCCGACTATCTGAAGCCAAAATCTCACCAGAAGCTTAGCCGCGGTAGTGCATTTGATGGTCTACGTATCCACACTGATGAGATCAACGAAGTTGTGAATCGTCTGGCACCTGGAACGTTGACTGTGGCAGTTGTGATGGACAGCATGGATGTAAGCTATTGGGGACCAAATCCCGCTCCTATTCCCAATTATCTATCGATAATTTTCTTAGGACGATCTCCTAAGATGTTCCCCAACATTTTCTCCCGAGACTCGTTTCATGAAATATTCACTGATTACCTTGTTATCTAGTGGTTCGACCCTGGTGGCAAAGAAGCTGCCACGCAGATCAGCAAGCTGAATAGAGCGTTGAAACTTGGTGGAAGGGTGTTGTTGAGATCTGCAGCACTGACTCCATGGTACATCGCTACCTTTGAAAGTTTGGGATTCATCGCCAAGAGGGTCGGTGCTAGAATCGGAGGTACTTGCATTGATCGGTAAGCTTTTTTCTACCCACTAATGTTTTTGGGGCCCATATTGATAAATGAATAAAGTGTCAATATGTATGCATCATGCTACATCATCACCAAGATCGAGAATCTCACACCTCGCACACCAAGTCGCGAGAACTCGATTGATCTTGAAAACCTTGAGATCTGACATGAGCTTCCTGATGATGCTGAACATAAAATGCGAGGCCGTAAGCGAATTTCTAAACGCTTGCAGCCTAATTTTTTGTTTAGTGGGCGTGATAGCTTGAGAGATAGGGATAAGACGCCGACACAGGATGATCTTTATAGTTCAGCTCCGTGTGGGGGTGTTGAATATACGTTTAGGTTGAGAGTCAGGAGGAAGAAGGGAAGGTCCTTTTGAAGGAAAGCATATTTTACACACTGAAATAAGTATTGTCTTGTGGTTTTCAACTTCTTATCATTTTATATATCCCCTAATAAATACCTAAAATGCAACAAGATCAAGCCGAAGTAGACCATTTTTCAAACAAATTTTTGCTAGCGGGAGTTGAAGAGGCACTTGATTTACAATTAGACTGCTGCCGTAGCAGGTCCTTTGTACAAAAATTTGTCAGAAACCGAGACGTCATAGAAGCAGGTTCGGGGATGAGCAGGTACTAATTTAGATAGATATCACCTGTATGTCATGTGATACCAGCTTCGGTCGGAAGAACCTTTGACCGGAGATACAGAATTTGAGCCCTGTATCGAAACTACACTATAGCAACAAGTAACAGAGCCATGCGAAATGTCCTCCTATTTATATCGGTCACTAGAAGATGATGAGATCCGTCTTCTTGAACTTCATAGTGGAAACAATGAAGATCCGCTCGAAGCTAGTCTTCACGTTTGCCGGCTCCCAGAAGACGAAGAGCCTAGAGATAGCCACCAAGTCTTGATCACTCGCGATGGCGGCTTCAACGTCCCAAATGCACCAAGCTACCAAGCCTTGTCTTATGTTTGGGGTGCAGAGGATGCTCCTCTGCAATGCTTAAACATTATCGAGGATGAAAGCTCCTGGCAACTTTTCATCAAGCCAAATCTTGATGATGCTCTTCGCCGGTTTCGCAGAGCCATCCCGGCCCATTCATCACAGCTACTTTGGATTGACGCTATCTGCATTAACCAAGACGATATTCCAGAAAAGAATACCCAAATAAGAAAGATGGCGATGATTTACAATAGAGCTGAGAGTGTGGCTGTCTGGCTTGGGATCGAGGATCAAGACAGCACACAAGCGATGAATTTCATCAAAGAATTGCTACACTTGAACGATTTCGACCCACTAATTCGTGATCCTGGGAGTTCCTCACAATGGACAGCACTATTGAATTTGATGCAAAGATCGTGGTTCAATCGAAGATGGATAGTTCAGGAGATTGCTCTCGCAAGGCGTGCCACAGTATTTTGTGGACAAGAGTCCGTTTCTTGGCAGGACTTTTCAAGCGCTGTTGCACTTTTTGTTTCCAGACACCAAGACCTCAAACGCCTGTTTACAAGTAACACAGGTTCTGGGGGTTATTTGAGACTCTTTGGCGAGGTTGAAGCGCTAGGCGCAAAAGCTCTGGTTGATGTTACAAGCAACCTCTTTCGGAAGTCAGACGATGGCATAGTTCTCGAGCGGCTTTATTCTTTGGAAGCTTTGGTCTCTTCATTAACTGCGTTCGAGGTAACTGTACCACATGACACTATCTATGCTGTTTTATGGCTCGCCCATGATGCTGAACCCGATTCGAAAGAGCCTGCCGCGATGTCCCAGGATGCGGTTATAAGGACTCCCGTTGATTCTCCTGATGTTGATCATGCCCCCTCACCCTCTCCGGATCCGGAAGAAGAGCTGAGCGTCCTCCATATAGGAGACGGGTTAATGGAAGCTCCTCACGTTATAACATCTGGGATACCATTCCCTGGACATCAACATCGCACACTTCACCCTGAAAGCAATGCTAGCATCCAACCTCAGAACATAATTCCCAAAACTCCATTCCCTGGATCTCGTCGTAGGTCACCATCACCTTCAAGAAACCCGAGCAACCAGCTACCAAAAGGACAGACCTGGTTGAGGCCTCCAGAAGGGCAAGTTTTAAGGGCAATTTGTGGACGCTCAGCCACTGATGGAAGTTTAAGGAAAGCTGAACAGCATTTCAAGGATGACCCTGAGCAAATTTTTGTCGACTATAAAAAGGAAGTCTACGAAGTCTGCCGGCAATTTTTAGAATTCGCAATCGCCCGCTCCAAGTCCTTAGATATCATCTGTCACCCATGGGCACCAGACCCGCCTGGAACAGAATCGCAACTACCTTCATGGATAAATCGCGCCTCTCGTGCGCCATTCAAAAAGATGCCAAAGTATAACACCTATGTTCGAGTGTTCGCTGATCCCCTTGTTGGGACTCCAGGCAACGGACCAAGGAATTATAATGCCAGTGGTAAGACAAAACCTTACCCAAACCGAGGCTTCATAATTGGCAGAACTTTGGTTGTTACAGGCTTCGTGTTAGATGCCATTAAAGTACGGAAAAGCGCTGCTACGGGAGGGTCTGTACCGTCAGACTGGCTGGATCTCGTCAACTGGGCAGGCCCATCACATCCACTCCCGGATCGTTTTTGGCGAACACTTGTAGCTGACAGAGGACCTGAGGCGCATAGGCAACCACCTGCTTACTTCCCTCTAGCATGCAAATGGGTCTTCGAAAAAGCGGCTGTGAGTCCATTGATTGACACGGCCCAAATGCTTGAAAGAACAAAACTCCCTTCAATCGTTATAGAATTTTTACGACGAGTTCAATCCGTAATTTGGGGTCGAAGGTTGGCTTTGACTGATGCAAGGAAAGGGGCACCGCAGCTCTTGTGTCTTGTTCCACCAGAAGCAGAGGAGGGTGACTTGATATGCATTATTTATGGGTGCAGCGTACCTGTAGTCCTTCGCAGACGACGAAAGAGGAAAAATGCAGACTCTAGCACACCCATACTCTCCCGCGAATCCACCCTGGAAGACAGTAGATCGTCAAGTCTAAACAGCATTCACGATCTACCAATGCCCCAAATTAATACCCCTCAACTCCTGAGCAACAACGCAACTCCCCTAGAAGTACAGCCAGCACAAGCAGGATTATCTGTGCTGAGTGTGCCCACCGAAACTCCAAGCTCAGCGTACTCAAGTCACGGTGTAAGGAAGCTCCTCGGTGAGGAAGAAAAGGAACGCCAAAATCCTCCCAGCCTGGCCATCTCGCTTGATAGTAGGCACCAGTATAATTTTATCGGCGAGTGTTATGTTCATGGAATGATGGCAGGGGAAGGGTTCAAGCACCAGCATGAGCACAGCAACCCGCTAAAGGTTTTTCACGTTGTTTAAATTTAGCTATACTTCTGAAAGGGCACTGTATAGAATATCGTACTTTTTGCGGCACTTTGTGTTACACTTGTGTAAACTTAGTATTTTAGGTATCAATATAAAGCAATTGCATATCTTCTCCGTGTTGGACAGAATGAAAAACAACACCATAGCTTATAGGACACAAAAGCAACAACTAGCGTGCCAACAAGCTCCTAACTCCCCCATGTTAAGCGACCTAGTTTCATAACGCAGTTAGAGGTTCCTCTACACTTGAAGATTGCCTAGCCCCCGATCGGTCTAAGCTCAATTCTAATTTTATGCCCAACACTAGCAATTATTCCTTTGGATAGCTCAGTAAATTTAATATAGATAGCAAAATCCAAACTAAAGAGATTCGTGATCGACGAATAGACAACTCCACCACTTCAAATGAACAATACCAAAGTCTTCTTGCACGATTGTAGAAGTTCCCACCTTTATTTAGTGACCCATAAGAATCATAATAGCGGAAAAACAATCCGCGGAACCTGATTCATACCCGACAACATCGAGTTCCACCTAGTATTATCTACCCAACCAATACAAAACACAATACCTTCTACTCCCATTCTAATCTCATCACCTAGAGACCGCATACAAAAAATCCATGATGAGTGGCTGTTTCTACCCAACTGCGTTGAGGTTTGGATCATTATATCAAAGATCTGAGATGCGAAAATTGCAGAACATCTTTACTACTGTGTTCAAATGTTGGAGCTGATCAATTGAAAACACTTAGGTGCATTCGCATTGTAACATCAGTTCTATCTAATTCTACCCCCCATCCATTTTCCAAGCCAATTCTAGGTATGCGGGTAATTAGATTAATTCAGACATCTCCACCTGACACACTGCTCGAATCACTAGTACCACCAACAACTCTCCACCCAAAATCCACCTCCCCAACTAACTCCCTAACCATCTCCACAATCCTCTCCGTTGAATCAACTACACACCTCTGGGCCACTTCTACCACAGCAACAGCCCTGAACCCAGGTTCGTCCACGTTACTTAAATCTAAGACCGTGCCACCGTCTTCACCGATATCTAGTTCGTCTGAGAGACGGAAACTATCAGGGGTTTTGAGGTACGGGGGCAGAGCCTGGCCGTTTGTGATAGATGCCGAGAGGAGGGAGAGCAGTGAGGTCAGTTTGTGGGATTCAGAGTGGTTCTTGATGCGGGTTGAAGTGAAGGTTGAGAGCCAGGTCGAGGAGGCGTGGGCGGTGGGGAAGGAAGAGGAGGCATAGGCGATTATAGTCAGGTAGTTCGTGACACTAGTGATTGTTAGCTTGCGCATTTCGTTTTCCATTAGGGTATATGTGAGACTCAAGGAAGGGAGGAATACCTTTGAGCCTCATCAATAAGCCTCTTATAAATCTCTTTTGGAAAATCTCCACCAAGTCTTGGCTCAAATGCCATAAACGCCAAATTCTGCCTCATGCTATTCAGCAACGCGATCTGCTTCACCAGTACTTTATGTCTGACTTTATCCAGTTTATGACTATGACTCTCGAGCAAGCCAGCGTCTTCGGAGTCTGGTTCGAGGAGTCGTTGGTCGAGAGTGGCTGTTACACAGCTAAGGTAGTTGGCGAGGAGGAAGAGAGAGGCGCCGAGGTCACGACGGAGGACGGAGGCTTCGGAGATGGGGACAGGGAAAATGGTCCAAATGTAGCCAACTAAGACGCCGGCGCCGACCGTGAGGAGGCGGTAGGGTGCAAGTTCGTAGATTGGGTAGAAAGGTTGGCCAGTAGCTGTATCTCGTTAGCCAGGGGTAGAGGGCGAAACGATAATATTACTAACCAATTGATTGTGGCAGACCGATCACACGAACTTGTAGTTCGTATCCTGGACATGGTTTAGCTCTGTAGTACCGAGGCCCAGTAATGCCAGAAAAACATACCAATGATCAACACATGCGTCAAAGCACCGGCTACAATACAAGTCAAGAACCTTGGAAATCTAGCCGCAAAGTAAAAATAAAACATCATAAACAAAAAGAAGAACACTACAACACCAGCAGTCCTCTGATCAACAATGTACCAATTGATGAATGAGCCGACCATTCCAAAGATTGTAAAGGTCAAGTTTCCCATTAGGTTGAATACTGCACTTCCACTTGTAGGATTCATACCTATAGATGTCATAACGAGACACCAGACTACTCTTTGTTTGATGAAGAATTTGTATGTTGGTTTCAGGTAGGCTATGATACCGACACTGAAAAACGTAATTAGCAAGTATGATAGATATTGTTATTGCCATGTTGGCCTTACTAGATGAGAAACTATGGGAACTTACCTCATTACAGCAACAGTAACCCGAGCTCCAAAGCTCACCGGAGCAGAACCAAAGAACCTAGGAACAGCCCTTAGGCGATTTCCAAAAGACTGCCAAAGATTCTTGGGTGGTAGGTGTTCGGGATCTTTCGGCCCACTGAATGAATCACCTAGCTGGATCGTCTGGCCACTACCATCAACCCCATCAAAATTGCTCATATCAGGACTTGGATCATCGCCATTGATAAGACCACGTATTAACTTTATCACAGTCCTTAAAGCCGGAAAGACTAATCGTTGCTTCGTCATCGTGCCGTCTTCAACTTTCAATTCCGCGAAACGAACAGCTGTTAAAATTGCTCGCGAGGCGGAATAAAGGAGGTACTCCATGTAGAGAATGACGTGTAGTCGCTTTGAAGCTATTGCTTCTCTTGCTGAGGTGGCGGTGCTGTTACCATTTTGTTCAGATGGAGGGTGCATGGCGTGTTTCGCGGTCTTCCTGAAGACCGAATCGAGACCTCTTTCTTCAGCCCAGGTATGAAGATCATTCGATCTCTTCTTTTTGAAGCCCTCAATCTTGATTTCTAAAGAATCTGCAAAGCTCCCATCTTTTGATTCTAGAGGCTCTGAACCCTTCTCAACGTCAACTGTGACTTCGCTAGTCTTCCCAACCTTCTTATCCGGGATCAGCTTCAGCAGTTTTAGAATATGTACAATGCTCTCATTAAGAACATCTGCCACAGCTTCGAACGAGGCTCCAGTAGTGTGAACCAATTCCATCCACTCCTTCTGCTCATCCTCTAATATCGTTTGCGAAGAATAACCTGAAACGGATTGCGGTAATTTGAGCGCTTCAATACTTGGAAGATGCATTCTCTCCGATATATCTGCAATTGTTGAGAGTCCCGAAATTGGAATCATGATATTTCCAAGTATGGTATGGAATTCATGGATATCTGTTTCCCGAAAGTGCCCAAAAGCGATTTCTCTCTTGGCAAACAGGACGTCCTCTCGAAGTTTAGCGCCGAGACCAAGGAGATCTGTCGTCAGGGTCGTTAAAGTTTTTAGTTTCTTATTGAAATCTTTCTTCAAGTCTTCGGTATTACATGAATCTTCTGCTTTAGGGGATTCTGGGTTCCCAGTAATAGGCCTACATATCTTCGAATGCTTCAAAACTTCAACAAACTCGAGCTGGGCTCTCAACAGCTTTCGGCAAATCTGCAAAAATCCCGTAGCCTCCCCAAAGAACACTTTCCTGGAGGAAACCGGAATGACAAGAAGGCACACAAACGCGGAAATTGCCTGTCCTGTCAAGAAACTATACAGGACTTCTCTCACAAAGCGTTGACTGGCAGCTATCGTTGGCTCTTGCGGGCCATAAACAAATCCCACCATGGTGAAGACTGTGTACTGAATAGATGGGATACTGAATGCGGGCCGAGCAGCACGTAAAACATTGATACCAAAAACATTGAGCATCAAGAAAATGGCGTTCACAACGGATGCAGATGAGTTGTACCCAGTAATTGGTGCACCTGGCGCTGTTGTATTTTCACGAGCCTTGATCCCAGCGTATTGACCTAGCAGGACCATTCCGGCCGCAAAACAGGTTAGGAACTGTAATAAATTAGCAACTTTGAAGTTAAAAATGTAGTACCGATGGTTTGAGCTGGTTGCAGAGAATCTGGAAGTAGCAGAAAGAAATAGTGCTCACCAAAGACAACCCCAAATTAAGCAGAAATTTCCCCCTAGGAAGAATCGGCACTGTCGTGATCGAAACAATAATAATTAAATATCCAAAATTCAAATAATTCTTCGCAACTTCTTGGCGCTGGTAGATTGCCATTGCGATTGTGGCTGCTACGGCAGGTTTGAACATGATCATCATGACAAACGGAGTCAAACCGATCTTCGTCCATATTCGTTTGTGTAGTGGTGCTTTTGGAGGTACAACCAGTGGGATATGGACGAGTTTGGTCGAATTTGATGGCGGAGGAGATATTGGAGGGTCCAACGTGTGAGTTGATGTTATTTTGTCCCCTTCATCATTTTGCACGACTTCTCCATCTTGTAATGCGTCTGCCATAGCTGTTATCCTGTGCGAGGTTCAGAAATTGCGAGTTGCCGGGCTACATAAGCAGGAGTGTCAGTCCATCCTCATGTTCTTGTTATCAAAATACTGTAAGTGACAAGATCAGTTAAGTTTCACTCAAAGCCCAAAAGGATGCCATGTTAAGACCGAGGCGCGTCATGGAGTTTATAACCCGTGCAGAAATAAAAACAAATTTCCGACCCGAGGGCTCGTGGTGGCACGGTTGTTGATGACTGTGCAGACAAGGTAAGCACTTGACATGGAGTTCATTGGAAACACCAACCAATATCCAACTTACAGTTCTATATTGCGAAAATGTTTTTGAATTCCTTCCACTCGCTGGCATAATCCCATTTGTATTCTGCAATTACACAGCTCAATTGATGCGATCCTCTCCTACTGAGTATCCAATAGACTTTAGCTTTTCAATCTCCCAATACGGTGATATCCGAAAGTCAAAAATACAACATCTGATCCGATCTTTTCCCCGTCAAGCCCAGGATGTGTTTGAACCACACAACCCCAGCACTCCGGGAACGGCAGTCGGGTTATGATTTCACGGGGTCGGGATCTCGGCACTCTCTCCGCCGTGCTTGGAATCTCGGGAGGGTTTGTAGGGCTGTCTAAGCCGCGGTTGATGATGAGTTCGAGATGGTTAGGCGGAGAAAGGTTGAATTCAGGCCTTGATGACTAGCAAGATGAGTTGGTTTGTTGCGGGTTGAATTCTAGCGACCGACCTTTGACAGCGGGAGCGGCTTAACAGTATTACCGCTGTTGCACGTGATTCACTCCCCTGAGGCCAGAGACTTGGCTGTCTCCTCTACGGAAGCTAAGACTCAGGAGCAGCTGTTGACTCGAGTGATTGCATCTGCCAGCAAATAGGGCCGAAGTGTAAATCAACCCATTTCCAGGGCTCAACAAGAGAGCATCGACCATACCAGGCTCTCGTTAGATCAATGTAGAGCATGTGGTATCCAAATCAATCATGGTCATCAGTACAGGCGCGCCCCCGCTTATGTCAAAAAAGTTTTAGAGTATCTGGCTCACTTCGATTGAAAGTGAAGAGACCGAGTGCCAATTAGGACAAGTGAGATGAAAAGAGAAACTTCACAAAAGAATACCATACTGTGGAACCTATTTCAAAATAAGAAAGCTACATAATCTAGGCCTCCAACGACCAAGTGACGTCCAACCCATGGCTCATTAGAGCCAGACCCAACCATTTCAATGCGAACCATCCGAAAACATCCATCATACAGCCATAGAAGCATCGAAAGCGCAAAAAACTGAACCATTTCATATACCCCGTTTTAGAGACTTGCAATACCAAAGAAACCCATAAGTGAAGGTGGTTGTAAGACAGCAAGGGAACCCGCCTGAAAACCAACTTCAGCAATCAAAGTACAGGCCTTAAACTAGACATGTCAAAAGTAGAACGAATAAGACCAGCACATCTAGGAATCAGCCTTGGTCTTCTTCTTTCTTGGCTTTGGTGCACTCTTGGGGGTTTCGACTTTGAGCTCTTCTTGTCCAGCAAGTTCTTCAGCGGCGCCCTTCTTAGTGGCTCTCTTTCTCTTCTTGTCTGGGCTCTTCTCTTTTTCTGGAACAGCTGGTTTAGGTGGTACAATGCTTGCGCTTGGTGGGACAATGCTTTCTGGGGCACTTGCTGGTGTTGGTTGAGAGCCTCGTGACTTTCGAGTGCTAGCCTTGACCTTTGGTGTCTTGGGTGGAGGTGTGGGCTCTTTCTCTGGTTCTGGCTCACCCTCTGCATCCTCATCCTCGTCGTTGATAGCAGTAGCGCTAGCTTCACCAACAAGTTGGGCATCAGCAGAAGTATCAGCACCAATATTGTGCTCCTCTGCATATATGAGGGCATCCTGATCAGTCATATCCTTGGCATCTGGGTTGTTGTTCCTGTAAGAGTGCATTCGAGCATTATACAGGCGAAGGTTGTCTTTATATGCATTGGTCCAGAGCTAGCTGGTGTTAATAAGATTCCAAATGAACAAGGCACAGGACAAACCTGTTTATCATCTGGAGCCATTGTGCTCCATCTCCGAGTCCCCTCAGAGCTCACAGCTCCCTTTGGAACCTCAGGGCCAAGATCATTTGCGATGATCTGGCGTGCGGTCTGCATATAGAGGAAGAAGGGAGTAAGAGGCCGCTTTGGCGCATTAGGGTCATGTTGTCTCTTCTTGCGCTCCTTCTTCTCAGCCGGAGCATCTCCGCCAGTGGATCGCGCAGGGCTTGGTTGGCGTTGTAGATCACCCAGCAGAGCTGGGTTGTCGGCGAGCTTCGTCAAAGTCGAGTCGATGCCTTCTGCTGGCGCATGGTCACCGAGGACCGCATTGGTATGCTTCATGTAAGCGCCCGAGAGGGTTTGGATGGCATCTTGGAGAGTCGCGAGCCCTGTGACGACCTTTTCCCATATCAGTGTTTGTTGAGAAAGATGTGTGCTGTTTAGATCAATCCTTGGACGACTGTGCGAGGATGGCATAGTGCCCGGACGCGTAAATGTAAACAATGGCGGCGCGTACTTGCAGGCAGCTTCAACTTTGAAGTCGCAATCGCGGACACGCACAGAATAGGATCGCGTAGATGTCGAGATGTGGTCCTCGAGGGTTTGGATGTGATCGGGACAGTGGTTGTGACGGCGCGGGCAGATATAAGACGAGGGTTGTGGCGGTACTTGTCCCAGCGGCAACGATGTTGATAATATCAAGTATGCGCCGATTGAGGAGGAGGACGAGGAGGAATGAAGAGAATGTGCATAATCTTACCGAGTCTCTGGTGCGAATGAAGTTCTCAACATCAATTGTGATTTGCGCGCCCTCCTTGGCCTTGTCCTCTGGTTTCTTTCCCTTGACCATGGTGTTGCGGTTGATGGGGTTCGTTGCAGCGTTGATGGCGTGGATTCGGGGTGTTGTTCACAGGTGTCAAGCCCAGATTTGGGGCGAGAGAGGAATTTTTGGTGGTTTTCAGTGAAGATGGCGCTAGCGAGTCGGGCACCCTCAGCGCCGCCCTCGCGCGACTTGGGTGAATTTCCAAGGCTTCGTTCGCTTTTCATCTTCCTGCATCGCAGTTTGAATGCGCGCATCACCAGCTTTGTTCTTATTTCCTTTATTTTTCATCTCCGAATATTAGAGAAGAGAAGCTCTTCTTTTGCATTGTCTGATACCCTCCTCCTTCCTCTCTCCTGTTCGTTGAAATCCTCTGATTTTGTTTTGGATTTTGTGCGCTTTCTCACTGTCGCACACCCACATTTCTTCTGGTGCTTGAAAGATGGCTGGGGAGGTCAGCGTAGGCGCTGAGAAACCCTGTGTCAGAAGGGAACGAGACTGATGCCGACAGCGCTTGTCGGGCGATCGAGGGCATCCTGGAGCGAAATACACAGCCAGGTCAACAGCCTGAACTGCCACTGGCCGCCTTGCTCCAGAATTACCCGGCTTCATTGGGCGCCGGAGTCTCGTCCAGGGCTGCGGCATGCTGCAGGTGCTGAATTCAAAATGCAAAGCCTGTTTTCGAAGCTTACGCCATCACACAAACCTACGGGGACCTTCTGCGTGACCGGCTACACAATGGATGGATGCGTTGAGATGCTGCTGAGTCGTACCTGTTGGTAGCGATCGCCTGCAAAAGCAGCAGTGAAAGTGTGTCACTAACCACCACCAACATGCTCTAACCTGAGTAGGAGCTTGGGCGTCTTCCCGGGAGTCTTGGGGGGGTTCTTCGCCGTATGATCCCTAGAATATCGTAACAGCTTCTTGTGTCGATTCCACAGGGAGGGAGGCCTGGTCCCTCTTTTTGGCTTGAGGCACGTTCCTCATGGTCGACTGCCACAACAGTGAGCATCCTCGAAGCCCATCCTCTACAGAAGCTAGTGCTCCTTTTGGTGCAGCTGCAACTCCAAGCCCTATGTGTGATTGTTGTCCCCTCCTCTGCCACCAGGGTTGCAGCAATATATAGGGATAGATCTCGAGAGTTGTCCACCGCGTCTGTCAACCACTAACTTAAAAGAGTGTCTCTCACCACAGCACGTTCTTCCATGATATCGACTCCAGCATCTTTGTAGCAGCGTTCTGAATTATAGTGGTTGTTCACAAGATTCTCTCAGATCTTGTGCTCCGCTGCACATCTAATGGAGATGAGGGAAAGCCTCCAAGGAAAGGGCAATAGAAGAGTCTAGATTATTTGGGCTGAAGAACTTGACAAAGCTCACTTGATAAAACCATAATTTGAAATCGTTCTCAGGCTATCAACTCTATCAGCATTCATTCTCACTTTGTAATCTTTCCTAAGTTATCGAGCTTTTGCAGAGGTGGCAGAAAAAGGCACTAGGACACCGAGTAACCCCGCTGTTCGTTCAATTTCCTCATCTGACCCCTCCATTGCTGCCCCACCAAAGCTCATCGCAAACCTAGACCCTGAGCTCACTGCCGAAGTCGCATCTCCAAAGCTTCAATTTCAGCTTCACAGGGCTCTTACGATCCCATCATCAATCATTCCACCACGCCGCACAATCTACACAGCACAGATCTACTGCAATCCCGTCATACCCCTCCTTGCTGACGCCGGCCCTGGTAATTGCTTCTGCTGTTACGATTGTCAGGCAACCCCTCACTGGCTCAAGCCACTCATTCACGCATTGAAGCGACTTGGCATTCAGCTCTGAGACAATTGACCCCACCACCAAGCCCAAAGCCCACCATAACTTGGCACACATTGCTACAACAAAACTAAACTACGCTCCCACTGACCTTCCAGCTTCATAGAAGCTACAACAAGCTTTAGCAGATTCATAAAAACAATACGATCAAGCCGCCGCGATGCCGACATTCAACAGCGCATCCACCGTGGTGCTCACCCTCACCATTCTCCTCCTCCTTACGAAACCCGCCCATGCATTTGGAGCAGGTAACATTGCCTCCATGTCAAAGGTTGAAGGCCTCAACTGTATGTGCGAATAATTCCGATCAGTTGATGCAGATACTAATAGTATCAAAGGGCGACATGGAGATATCGAAGATACACTGCTTACACTTGTCATGTCAAGAGCCGCTGGCGGCAAGAAGTTTGACAAGATGAATGTTGCCCGAGTCTATTTTGGCAACTGGCTCAGGGATTATTGTAAGTGGCAAGATTTCAGCTATACCAAATGGCCCATTATCAAAATTTACAGTGATATAATTTATGCTAACCTTGTCCGTCTTTCCAGCTCAAGCTATCGATGTTGGCACCGTCAAGTCCGTTAGCGCCGAAGCAATTCGAATCCTCCTATGGGTGCTCGGGTTCATGACTTTTGGGTATGGCACAAGGGAATTCGAAGTTACAGCTGAAAGACTTGGGTGCTATCGTCCAGAGGATCACATTGATAACCCTAAGGATTACGCAGACAATATTGATGCTACTCAGTATGACCCAAGACTTCGTGGTCCAGTCGACGAGCGCGTTGAGTTGGCTATTGATCCCCGAACCGGCATGAAGAACTACATTGCAAATGAGCAGGCTGGTATCATGACATCTGCCTTACACGTACGGAAGCTCTTTGGCAAGTGTATTCAGCTTGGCAGATCATACAACCGGAGTCAGAACAAGGACGAGCTCTACGAGGCTCTCCGCTTGTTAGGAACCGGGTTGCACTGTCTTGAAGGTAAGTACTAGGCTTAACCTGGATGGAGAAAATCTAATAATATATTAGATTTCTCGGCCCACAGCAACTATACAGAACTTGCTCTTATTGAAATGGGTGAGCGTGACGTCTTTCCTCATGTTGGACGCCGAACCCAGATTCGTCTTCAAGGCGCTCGAGGAGATGTCTACCCTTTGATCACCGTAAGCTGCCCAAAATGCGATTAGACTATTACTCTAGAACGAGCCAAACTTCTCACTCCACTGTTTTGTCATGTCTGGCCAGGAAGAAAAAACAATACTGACCAGTCATTCTCTAGGGTACCTTTGGTGGTGTTGACTTCCTCCACTCTGTCATGGGCGAATTTGACGACAAGGCTACACAATCTGAAATCGAAAGTCTTGAGGGCTCACTGCAATCGAGTGGTAATTCAGACACTAGTATCCTTAAGGATCTCTTAAATTCTGTGCCCAGCGGACTTTTCGGTGGTAAGGATGAAGCCAGCAAGGCAGACGAACTCCAAGCAAATGCCACTGCTGCTCAAATGAACCAGATGCGTGTTTCGCCTCGCCAGCCAGAGGAGTTCACTCGCCAAATGCAAGAGGTTGCTAGGCAAATATACCCCACAATCCAATGGCACGATGAAGTCATGCAATCCATCCGGGAGACTATTGAACAGATTCCAGTCTTGCCAGACCTCATTGAGCAGATTGAGAATCAAATCACTGTTTTCGTATTTTCCCTGATTGCACCATTCATCCTACCCGTTATCAACCAGATCAAGAATGAATTGAACACTGGTTCTTCTGAGATCATTCAGAGTAGTAAAGAGAAGCAACTGATTGTCTTCAATGATGACAACTCCTCGGATCCTACTCACTCGATGCTTTCGAAGGACCATTTCTCCAATGTAAGTCATCGCCCTACACTGCGTCCCCCGAATAGCAAAATCTAACCACTCATAGATCCTCAATGAGCCAGCTGGAAAGATCGCCTCGCAGGTTCTCAAGTGGGTCGTTCCTCAAATCATTGCCTGCTGGGATGATGAGCGCAGTGATCCAGAACGCACCATCAACCGTATCATTAATGGTATCTTTCACCACCCTGCTCAAAGAAACATGGGAGACGATGGTGCATCTGATGGTCGACAACAGATGTTTGGTGTTGTTTCGTCTTGGTGGCAAGGCATGAGCCAACGCGAGCAGCAAGATTACCGACGAAAGCTTACTCGTGACGGTGTCATGAATGGCGAAAATCACAAGGAAGGTGTTCATGATAGCGGACACGGTTGCGGTAAGCCCATCAGCATGCACAAACAAGGTGCAGGAGGCGCTTCAGGTGGTGCTGCTGGTGCAATTCTTGGCGGATTGTCTGGGAGTGGAGGCAAGAGTAATGCTCAGATCGGAAAATGTAAGCAAGCTGTTTTTTATTTAACTAAAATTTCATCCCAGCTCTTTCCAGCCCTTTCCAACCCTGCCAATAACTAAAATTAAACGCCGCTAATTATGCAATAGTCGCCGAAGAAGCAGTTGGTGGTGGTCCACTTGGAGGTCTTGTTGGTGCTATTGCAGGTGGAGTTGGTGGGTCTTTACTAGGAGGTCTCATGGGCGGGGATGATGAGGAGAACACCTACAAATCCGAAGGTTATACTCAGCACGGGGGATATCAACAGACTACAACTCAGATTTCCCACAGCGGTAATCAGTACGGACAAGCTCGTAAGTTATTGGGGGATAAGCCCTTGTCCTATTCCAGAGTGTCTCATTATTTTTCTCCCAAAAATTCCCCCAGGACCTTGTTCCTTGAGTAGTTGCTGACTCCCTTGTAGAATACTCCGAGACGCAATATCCCAGCGGCGGAAGAAGGGAAGAGTTCTCTTCGTATAACCAATCAGGCTCAGGTTATGGTCAATCTCAAGGTTTCCAACAATCCTCCGAAACTCGCCCAACATACGGAGGGGGCTATGAACAGACCAATGAGCGCAGATATGACCGCCCAGGTGGCAATGTTGAGACTGAAACTTGGAGTCAAGGCAGAACCTCAGGAGGCCAATCCTATGGAAGCCCACCAAAGAAGAAGTACGGTAAGCAAGACAGTGACGATGACGATGATTACAAGAAGAAGAAGAAGAAGGAGAAGAAATATGGAAGGGATGATGATAGCGACGATGATCAGTACAAGAAGAAGCACTACAAGAAGAAGAGCAATGATAGTAACGATGACCGTCCCTCAGGCTACGGAGGTCAACAAAGTGGTTTCGGTGGGGGATATAACGAGCCGCCGCGTCAGGAATATGGTGGATATGGTGGTAGACAGGAGCCACCCCAAGAATTTGGCGGAGGCCCAGGCTATGGACGACCACCACCCCCAGATGAGGGTTTCGGGGGCGGTTATGGCCGTCAAGAGCCCCCCCGCCAGGAATACGGTCGAGAAAGTGGGTATGGAAATAATGATGATGATGAACAACAGGGCTCATATGGCCGCCGTCGGGATGAAGACAGAGAGGACCAGTATCAATCAGGTGGTTATAACCAGGGCGGCTATGGCGGTGAACAACAGGGTGGTTATGGAGGTAGTAGATGGTAGATTTGACATACCTCCGGTGTGGTTTGATGTGGCATGGGCGGCGGCGTGGGGCATGGGGACCATAAGTAGTGAACAATGGGCTTGATAACCTGCGTGGGATTGGATGGGATGATATGATGTGACACGAATCGATGGATTTCTACAGGTGTGTAGCTAGTCTCCAACAGACGGGCGAAAAGCAAGTCCTTTTGCAGGTAGATTCTATGATTTTTTATAGTCCAACTATTCTTGCCTACTTCCTCTGCGGGGCGGAATCCGAAAAAGAAGCAAATGAGCTGGTGGAATTCAGTATGGGCCCATTTTCACCTTGTCGTTTGTCTCTTGTGTGAAAATACAAGCAGCTAATAGAAGAAGAGGAAAGACAGTGATATATATGTCTGAATGTACGGGATTTGATCTTTGCAATCTATACAAATAACCGTCCGATAGTGCATGATTTGATCCTAATAATCTAGACAATTTCCTATCTCGCCAACTCCGGTGCAGGTGACACGGTTCACATTCCCAAGTAATGGTCAACTCTATGCGCTAGGCTTCCAGCACTAAACTAAGCTCGAATATCGTGCCGTAAGTCGTTGCTCTTTTCTAATGGTGTAGAGGCACTTATTAAATGGCCAAAGCTGCAAATGGATGAGCGTAATTTTGGCATCATAAGGTCGAAGAAATTGGCCGAAGTGGTCACCGTAGACATTCATGACTGTTTTAGAATGGAAGCCCTTTCGAATACCCAGCTATAAATTCGTCGTCTTCGAGATCATCACAATGCTATTTTAACCTCGACCCAATTGCTTTGGGTTTTCTAAACGTGTTGGCATTGCTTTTACAAATTTCCTCGGAGATCCTATATACTTCAATATTATCGGACATGTTGATCTTGACAGCGGCACCCAGTCCTCAAGTAAAGTGCTGTCTGCCCGAATTTACATCCTGGTGCGGCATCGAAATATTCCGGTCTTCAACAAGGACAGCAGCATCAGAGAACAACTCACATATCTTCAAACATGGTCATCCAATTCTTTAGATTAGAGATTATATCTAGCTCATCTATTGTATCCAACAGAGTTGCGTATGTAGTGGGCGTTGCATGTTGCACATGCTCATTTCGGATGGCGCGACAGAAGAATCTATGTTATGTAGTGTTTTCTTGAGAATGTGGCAATGGTAGGAGGTCTTGTTATGCAAAGATGAGAAATATACACAGCGTGAGGGTTGAGGTAACCTTGAGACTAACCTCTTCTAGCTGCCTATTTCAACTTGCGGGGAAAGCACTGGGAGACATGGCGGTCATTGAACATCCATTCCTAAACAAATGGAAACTAGATGTCCACATCCACGGTCTATAGAAAAATCATAGAAATGCTAAAATGTATCACCTGTCATTGTGATATCCCTCGAAATACAAACCGATTGCCAAATTTAATGGTATAAAATCTGGTCCTCTTTTACCTCTTCATTAATACTTTCCAATACTACCTGAACGGTGTAATGCATCATGCATGCTGCTCAATCTGTAATAGTTGAGATAGTCAGTGAAGGTCCTCCTTTACTACTGCTACTCCATCATAGACTGCTAGCCATGACTATCCATTCGGTTTCTATATAATTGTAGGTAACCAGTTACTCACCGAGCTCCTCAACAATCACTATCCCGGTACTCACATCAGCGCTTCATTTCCCATCATACAAGTGGTCAGAATGAATGTCTTTTAGTGGACTAGTATACCCTATTCGCAGATGACACCATCAAGCAAGCTACTACTCTTGTTCTTCCCTTTATCACTAGCGCCGAACTCAACCGTCTCGAGAATATTCTCGGACTCTTCGAACTCTTCGAACTCTTCGATCCTCCATCCTCTAATCCATAAAAACCACAACAAGGCCCAAATCACTGAAGCAAGGAACATGGTGAAACCCCAGGCAAAGGGGTAGATTTCCAAGAAGTAGGCTTGCTATATCGTCAGTCAACCCTAAATCCAGAGGGTTGTTAGTAAAATCGGATGTGACATCGAAATTGGATATAGAAGCATACACAAACTAGCCTTCAGTCTATAAGAAGGAGCTTATATCCTATAGTGATTCTAAGCTAGAAGAGAACTTGAAAGATGAGGATTAATGTCTCAGTCAGATGCCCGAGGGGAGGGGCCGTTTGCCAACCAAGACAAAGACAAAGATTGCAGCTTCTGAAGCAACCGCTTCAAGCGATATTGAGGGTGAGGACAATTTTAATAATTCCCTTCGTATGGTCGCTTCAAATCAATGCAGGGTATGGCGTCGCTCGCGACACAGGGAGATGAGGAGGAGACACCATGTAAACAAATCACCAAAAATCCGAAGACTCATAATTGATGGGCATACCAGGAATACGAAACAAAAGGTACCACTGTGAATTATAACATCAAGCGAAATACTTTCTATGATGAAATTTGTGATAGGTCCGCATTGCTTCAAGCAGCCTGTAAATGGTGCAATGGGCATAAGATGCGAGAAACCCCAGCATTGACAAGGAATATGGACTGCAAAATAACAACTCAGCCTCTACCAAAGCAGCAAATTGTCTCCTAATGAGGGCATGGAAGAAGGTGAAAACAAACGGATGAGGACTTTTGATTGTGAAAATTAACTTTTCTATGCTGAATAGCAATTCTATCTGCATTCTAGCCTTCTCGTCAAACTCAAGTATATCCCCTCCACCGGACGCCAGAACTTCAAGTAAAAACTCCTCTCTCTAGACATCACTTTTCAAACCATAAAATCATTCCCTGCTTTTGATCCCATATTTCCAGGAAGATGGTTCCCAAATCATGACACCTCCCTCCTTCCCCTCATGCTCCGGCAAGCTCCCCTTCTCCACCCCTCCTAACGGCTCAAAGCGTTCCAACAGCCTGAAGCCCACCCGCAAATACATCTTCTCTCCTAGGCCACTTGCCTCCAACCCAACACATACATTCTCCTCCTCTGCCCTCTTAATCCCCTCCCTTATCAACCTCTTTCCAATTCCCTGCCCCTGAAAAGAGGGTTTCACAACTACAGATTGAGCGTGCCAGCGATTCGCACGGCATGGAAGTGACCATTGCCGTTTATCAGCTGTACCAGAGATAGCAATAAAAGACGCAAGCGCCTTATCATCAGAACTTCTGTCCGGATCCACCCACTCGAGCACCTTCAACCAAACTACCCACAGCCAACCAAGTAACGTCAGCCATATACTCTTCCTACTCCTCATCTGCTTCTGTGCACCCTCATCCTCCCCATATCGAACGAACTGCGCATACCCGATCACGACATCTGGCTTTTCAGCTTGGACGGCTACAAAGGAGAGGTTCCGTGGATCGAGAAGCCGAGAGAGAACACGTTGTTTGAAGCCGCGCTGGTAGTGCGAATAGTGTTCTTTTCGGTGGGGGGAGAGATAAGCGGTTAGGGGCGAGTCAAAGAAGGCTTTGGCAGCAAGGACACCGAGTTGGGTGTATTCTGAGAAGTGAGCTTGACGGATTATTATTTCTGAGTTCGGTTTAGGTGATGGCTTGCTGGTGGTTGAGGTTGTGGTTCCGTTTGCGGCGTTGCCCGCTGTTGTGAGTGACATATTTTAATAAAAATTGGCATGAAAATTCCAAATGGGTCCGACTAGAATCTAAAAACTACGGGAAGTGCTCTTAGATCAAAATGTTGATTATTCTGATACTTTTGTTTTTAAAATCTGTTGCAACCCAACTTATGCA